>CAUEHS010000440.1:0-124439 GCA_958510865.1 Myrrha octodecimguttata
ATTCCTCTTCACAATCCAGAATAACGATTCAAAAATAAAAAGTCTAACTTTCGAAACAACTGAGATACAGGGTGTTCTTCGTCAAATGACAGGTATAGTATCTTCCGAACCAATGCTCTGATTCGACTGAAATTTTCACCAATCATTCCTCTTCAAAATCCAGAATAACGTTCCAAAAATAAAAAGTCTAACTTTCGAAACAACTGAGATACAGGGTGTTCTTCGTCAAATGACAGGTATAGTATCTTTCGAACCAATGCTCTGATTCGACTGAAATTTTCACCAATCATTCCTCTTCACAATCCAGAATAACGTTTCAAAAATAAAAAGTCTAACTTTCGAAACAACTGAGATACAGGGTGTTCTTCGTCAAATGACAGGTATAGTATCTTTCGAACCAATGCTCTGATTCGACTGAAATTTTCACCAATCATTCCTCTTCACAATCCAGAATAACGTTCCAAAAATAAAAAGTCTAACTTTCGAAACAACTGAGATACAGGGTGTTCTTCGGCAAATGACAGGTATAGTATCTTTCGAACCAATGCTCTGATTCGACTGAAATTTCCACCAATCATTCCTCTTCAAAATCCAGAATAACGTTCCAAAAATAAAAAGTCTAACTTTCGAAACAACTGAGATACAGGGTGTTCTTCGTCAAATGACAGGTATAGTATCTTTCGAACCAATGCTCTGATTCGACTGAAATTTTCACCAATCATTCCTCTTCACAATCCAGAATAACGTTTCAAAAATAAAAAGTCTAACTTCCGAAACAACTGAGATACAGGGTGTTCTTCGTCAAATGACAGGTATAGTATCTTTCGAACCAATGCTCTGATTCGACTGAAATTTTCACCAATCATTCCTCTTCACAATCCAGACTAACGTTTCAAAAATAAAAAGTCTAACTTTCGAAACAACTGAGATACAGGGTGTTCTTCGTCAAATGACAGGTATAGTATCTTTCGAACCAATGCTCTGATTCGTCTGAAATTTTCACCAATCATTCCTCTTCACAATCCAGAATAACGTTCCAAAAATAAAAAGTCTTACTTTCGAAACAACTGAGATACAGGGTGTTCTTCGTCAAATGACAAGTATAGTATCTTTCGAACCAATGCTCTGATTCGACTGAAATTTTCACCAATCATTCCTCTTCACAATCCAGAATAACGATTCAAAAATAAAAAGTCTAACTTAAGAAACAACTGAGATACAGGGTGTTCTTCGTCAAATGACAGGTATAGTATCTTTCGAACCAATGCTCTGATTCGACTGAAATTTTCACCAATCATTCCTCTTCACAATCCAGAATAACGTTCCAAAATAAAAAGTCTAACTTTCGAAACAACTGAGATACAGGGTGTTCTTCGTCAAATGACAAGTATAGTATCTTTCGAACCAATGCTCTGATTCGACTGAAATTTTCACCAATCATTCCTCTTCACAATCCAGATTAACGATTCAAAAATAAAAAGTCTAACTTTCGAAACAACTGAGATACAGGGTGTTCTTCGTCATATGACAGGTATAGTATCTTTCGAACCAATGCTCTGATTCGACTGAAATTTTCACCAATCATTCCTCTTCAAAATCCAGAATAACGTTCCAAAAATAAAAAGTTTAACTTTCGAAACAACTGAGATACAGGGTGTTCTTCGTCAAATGACAGGTATAGTATCTTTCGAACCAATGCTCTGATTCGACTGAAATTTTCACCAATCATTCCTCTTCACAATCCAGAATAACGTTTCAAAAATAAAAAGTCTAACTTTCGAAACAACTGAGATACAGGGTGTTCTTCGTCAAATGACAGGTATAGTATCTTTCGAACCAATGCTCTGATTCGACTGAAATTTTCACCAATCATTTCTCTTCACAATCCAGAATAACGTTCCAAAAATAAAAAGTCTAACTTTCGAAACAACTGAGATACAGGGTGTTCTTCGTCAAATGACAAGTATAGTATCTTTCGAAGCAATGCTCCGATTCGACTGAAATTTTCACCAATCATTCCTCTTCACAATCCAGAATAACGATTCAAAAATAAAAAGTCTAACTTTCGAAACAACTGAGATACAGGGTGTTCTTCGTCAAATGACAGGTATAGTATCTTTCGAACCAATGCTCTGATTCGACTGAAGTTTTCACCAATCATTCCTCTTCACAATCCAGAATAACGTTCCAAAATAAAAAGTCTAACTTTCGAAACAACTGAGATACAGGGTGTTCTTCGTCAAATGACAAGTATAGTATCTTTCGAACCAATGCTCTGATTCGACTGAAATTTTCACCAATCATTCCTCTTCACAATCCAGAATAACGATTCAAAAATAAAAAGTCTAACTTTCGAAACAACTGAGATACAGGGTGTTCTTCGTCAAATGACAGGTATAGTATCTTTCGAACCAATGCTCTGATTCGACTGAAATTTTCACCAATCATTCCTCTTCACAATCCAGAATAACGTTTCAAAAATAAAAAGTCTAACTTTCGAAACAACTGAGATTCAGGGTGTTCTTCGTCAAATGACAGGTATAGTATCTTTCGAACCAATGCTCTGATTCGACTGAAATTTTCA
This sequence comes from Myrrha octodecimguttata, assembly GCA_958510865.1. Classification (NCBI taxonomy): domain Eukaryota; kingdom Metazoa; phylum Arthropoda; class Insecta; order Coleoptera; family Coccinellidae; genus Myrrha; species Myrrha octodecimguttata. Next base: position 2,585 of record CAUEHS010000440.1, read on the forward strand.
CCAATCATTCCTCCTCACAATCCAGAATAACGTTCCAAAAATAAAAAGTCTAACTTTCGAAACAACTGAGATACAGGGTGTTCTTCGTCAAATGACAGGTATAGTATCTTTCAAACCAATGCTCTGATTCGACTGAAATTTTCACCAATCATTCCTCTTCACAATCCAGAATAACGTACCAAAAATAAAAAGTCTAACTTTCGAAACAACTGAGATACAGGGTGTTCTTCGTCAAATGACAAGTATAGTATCTTTCGAACCAATGCTCTGATTCGACTGAAATTTTCACCAATCATTCCTCTTCAAAATCCAGAATAACGTTCCAAAAATAAAAAGTCTAACTTTCGAAACAACTGAGATACAGGGTGTTCTTCGTCAAATGACAGGTATAGTATCTTTCGAACCAATGCTCTGATTCGACTGAAATTTTCACCAATCATTCCTCTTCACAATCCAGAATAACGTTTCAAAAATAAAAAGTCTAACTTTCGAAACAACTGAGATACAGGGTGTTCTTCGTCAAATGACAGGTATAGTATCTTTCGAACCAATGCTCTGATTCGACTGAAATTTTCACCAATCATTCCTCTTCACAATCCAGAATAAAGTTCCAAAAATAAAAAGTCTAACTTTCGAAACAACTGAGATACAGGGTGTTCTTCGTCAAATGACAAGTATAGTATCTTTCGAACCAATGCTCTGATTCGACTGAAATTTTCACCAATCATTCCCCTTCACAATCCAGAATAACGATTCAAAAATAAAAAGTCTACTTTTCGAAACAACTGAGATACAGGGTGTTCTTCGTCAAATGACAGGTATAGTATCTTTCGAACCAATGCTCTGAGTCGACTGAAATTTTCACCAATCATTCCTCTTCACAATCCAGAATAACGTTTCAAAAATAAAAAGTCTAACTTTCGAAACAACTGAGATACAGGGTGATCTTCGTCAAATGACAGGTATAGTATCTTTCGAACCAATGCTCTGATTCGACTGAAATTTTCACCAATCATTCCTCTTCACAATCCAGAATAACGTTCCAAAAATAAAAAGTCTAACTTTCGAAACAACTGAGATACAGGGTGTTCTTCGTCAAATGACAAGTCTAGTATCTTTCGAACCAATGCTCTGATTCGACTGAAATTTTCACCAATCATTCCTCTTCACAATCCAGAATAACGATTCAAAAATAAAAAGTCTAACTTTCGAAACAACGGAGATACAGGGTGTTCTTCGTCAAATGACAGGTATAGTATCTTTCGAACCAATGCTCTGATTCGACTGAAATTTTCACCAATCATTCCTCTTCAAAATCCAGAATAACGTTCCAAAAATAAAAAGTCTAACTTTCGAAACAACTGAGATACAGGGTGTTCTTCGTCAAATGACAGGTATAGTATCTTTCGAACCAATGCTCTGATTCGACTGAAATTTTCACCAATCATTCCTCTTCACAATCCAGAATAACGTTTCAAAAATAAAAAGTCTAACTTTCGAAACAACTGAGATACAGGGTGTTCTTCGTCAAATGACAGGTATAGTATCTTTCGAACCAATGCTCTGATTCGACTGAAATTTTCACCAATCATTCCTCTTCACAATCCAGAATAACGATTCAAAAATAAAAAGTCTAACTTTCGAAACAACTGAGATACAGGGTGTTCTTCGTCAAATGACAGGTATAGTATCTTTCGAACCAATGCTCTGATTCGACTGAAATTTTCACCAATCATTCCTCTTATCAATCCAGAATAACGCTCCAAAAATAAAAAGTCTAACTTTCGAAACAACTGAGATACAGGGTGTTCTTCGGCAAATGACAGGTATAGTATCTTTCGAACCAATGCTCTGATTCGACTGAAATTTCCACCAATCATTCCTCTTCAAAATCCAGAATAACGTTCCAAAAATAAAAAGTCTAACTTTCGAAACAACTGAGATACAGGGTGTTCTTCGTCAAATGACAGGTATAGTATCTTTCGAACCAATGCTCTGATTCGACTGAAATTTTCACCAATCATTCCTCTTCACAATCCAGAATAACGTTTCAAAAATAAAAAGTCTAACTTCCGAAACAACTGAGATACAGGGTGTTCTTCGTCAAATGACAGGTATAGTATCTTTCGAACCAATGCTCTGATTCGACTGAAATTTTCACCAATCATTCCTCTTCACAATCCAGACTAACGTTTCAAAAATAAAAAGTCTAACTTTCGAAACAACTGAGATACAGGGTGTTCTTCGTCAAATGACAGGTATAGTATCTTTCGAACCAATTCTCTGATTCGTCTGAAATTTTCACCAATCATTCCTCTTCACAATCCAGAATAACGTTCCAAAAATAAAAAGTCTTACTTTCGAAACAACTGAGATACAGGGTGTTCTTCGTCAAATGACAAGTATAGTATCTTTCGAACCAATGCTCTGATTCGACTGAAATTTTCACCAATCATTCCTCTTCACAATCCAGAATAACGATTCAAAAATAAAAAGTCTAACTTACGAAACAACTGAGATACAGGGTGTTCTTCGTCAAATGACAGGTATAGTATCTTTCGAACCAATGCTCTGATTCGACTGAAATTTTCACCAATCATTCCTCTTCACAATCCAGAATAACGTTCCAAAAATAAAAAGTCTAACTTTCGAAACAACTGAGATACAGGGTGTTCTTCGTCAAATGACAAGTATAGTATCTTTCGAACCAATGCTCTGATTCGACTGAAATTTTCACCAATCATTCCTCTTCACAATCCAGAATAACGATTCAAAAATAAAAAGTCTAACTTTCGAAACAACTGAGATACAGGGTGTTCTTCGTCATATGACAGGTATAGTATCTTTCGAACCAATGCTCTGATTCGACTGAAATTTTCACCAATCATTCCTCTTCACAATCCAGAATAACGTTTCAAAAATAAAAAGTCTAACTTTCGAAACAACTGAGATTCAGGGTGTTCTTCGTCAAATGACAGGTATAGTATCTTTCGAACCAATGCTCTGATTCGACTGAAATTTTCACCAATCATTCCTCCTCACAATCCAGAATAACGTTCCAAAAATAAAAAGTCTAACTTTCGAAACAACTGAGATACAGGGTGTTCTTCGTCAAATGACAGGTATAGTATCTTTCAAACCAATGCTCTGATTCGACTGAAATTTTCACCAATCATTCCTCTTCACAATCCAGAATAACGTTTCAAAAATAAAAAGTCTAACTTTCGAAACAACTGAGATACAGGGTGTTCTTCGTCAAATGACAGGTATAGTATCTTTCGAACCAATGCTCTGATTCGACTGAAATATTCACCAATCATTCCTCTTCACAATCCAGAATAACGTTCCAAAAATAAAAAGTCTAACTTTCGAAACAACTGAGATACAGGGTGTTCTTCGTCAAATGACAAGTATAGTATCATTCGAACCAATGCTCTGATTCGACTGAAATTTTCACCAATCATTCCTCTTCACAATCCAGAATAACGATTCACAAATAAAAAGTCTAACTTTCGAAACAACTGAGATACAGGGTGTTCTTCGTCAAATGACAGGTATAGTATCTTTCGAACCAATGATCTCATTCGACTGAAATTTTCACCAATCATTCCTCTTCACAATCCAGAATAACGTTCCAAAAATAAAAAGTCTAACTTTCGAAACAACTGAGATACAGGGTGTTCTTCGTCAAATGACAGGTATAGTATCTTTCGAACCAATGCTCTGATTCGACTGAAATTTTCACCAATCATTCCTCTTCACAATCCAGAATAACGTTCCAAAAATAAAAAGTCTAACTTTCGAAACAACTGAGATACAGGGTGTTCTTCGTCAAATGACAAGTATAGTATCTTTCGAACCAATGCTCTGATTCGACTGAAATTTTCACCAATCATTCCTCTTCACAATCCAGAATAACGATTCAAAAATAAAAAGTCTAACTTTCGAAACAACTGAGATACAGGGTGTTCTTCGTCATATGACAGGTATAGTATCTTTCGAACCAATGCTCTGATTCGACTGAAATTTTCACCAATCATTCCTCTTCACAATCCAGAATAACGTTTCAAAAATAAAAAGTCTAACTTTCGAAACAACTGAGATTCAGGGTGTTCTTCGTCAAATGACAGGTATAGTATCTTTCGAACCAATGCTCTGATTCGACTGAAATTTTCACCAATCATTCCTCCTCACAATCCAGAATAACGTTCCAAAAATAAAAAGTCTAACTTTCGAAACAACTGAGATACAGGGTGTTCTTCGTCAAATGACAGGTATAGTATCTTTCAAACCAATGCTCTGATTCGACTGAAATTTTCACCAATCATTCCTCTTCACAATCCAGAATAACGTTTCAAAAATAAAAAGTCTAACTTTCGAAACAACTGAGATACAGGGTGTTCTTCGTCAAATGACAGGTATAGTATCTTTCGAACCAATGCTCTGATTCGACTGAAATATTCACCAATCATTCCTCTTCACAATCCAGAATAACGTTCCAAAAATAAAAAGTCTAACTTTCGAAACAACTGAGATACAGGGTGTTCTTCGTCAAATGACAAGTATAGTATCATTCGAACCAATGCTCTGATTCGACTGAAATTTTCACCAATCATTCCTCTTCACAATCCAGAATAACGATTCACAAATAAAAAGTCTAACTTTCGAAACAACTGAGATACAGGGTGTTCTTCGTCAAATGACAGGTATAGTATCTTTCGAACCAATGATCTCATTCGACTGAAATTTTCACCAATCATTCCTCTTCACAATCCAGAATAACGTTCCAAAAATAAAAAGTCTAACTTTCGAAACAACTGAGATACAGGGTGTTCTTCGTCAAATGACAAGTATAGTATCTTTCGAACCAATGCTCTGATTCGACTGAAATTTTCACCAATCATTCCTCTTCACAATCCAGAATAACGATTCAAAAATAAAAAGTCTAACTTTCGAAACAACTGAGATACAGGGTGTTCTTCGTCAAATGACAGGTATAGTATCTTTCGAACCAATGCTCTGATTCGACTGAAATTTTCACAAATCATTCCTCTTCAAAATCCATAATAACGTTCCAAAAATAAAAAGTCTTACTTTCGAAACAACTGAGATACAGGGTGTTCTTCGTCAAATGACAGGTATAGTATCTTTCGAACCAATGCTCTGATTCGACTGAAATTTTCACCAATCATTCCTCTTCACAATCCAGAATAACGTTTCAAAAATAAAAAGTCTAACTTTCGAAACAACTGTGATACAGGGTGTTCTTCGTCAAATGACAGGTATAGTATCATTCGAACCAATGCTCTGATTCGACTGAAATTTTCACCAATCATTCCTCTTCACAATCCAGAATAACGTTCCAAAAATAAAAAGTCTAACTTTCGAAACAACTGAGATACAGGGTGTTCTTCGTCAAATGACAAATATAGTATCTTTCGAACCAATGCTCTGATTCGACTGAAATTTTCACCAATCATTCCTCTTCACAATCCAGAATAACGATTCAAAAATAAAAAGTCTAACTTTCGAAACAACTGAGATACAGGGTGTTCTTCGTCAAATGACAGGTATAGTATCTTTCGAACCAATGCTCTGATTCGACTGAAATTTTCACCAATCATTCCTCTTCACAATCCAGAATAACGTTCCAAAAATAAAAAGTCTAACTTTCGAAACAACTGAGATACAGGGTGTTCTTCGTCAAATGACAGGTATAGTATCTTTCGAACCAATGCTCTGATTCGACTGAAATTTTCACCAATCATTCCTCTTCACAATCCAGAATAACGTTCTAAAAATAAAAAGTCTAACTTTCGAAACAACTGAGATACAGGGTGTTCTTCGTCAAATGACAAGTATAGTATCTTTCGAACCAATGCTCTGATTCGACTGAAATTTTCACCAATCATTCCTCTTCACAATCCAGAATAACGATTCAAAAATAAAAAGTCTAACTTTCGAAACAACTGAGATACAGGGTGTTCTTCGTCAAATGACAGGTATAGTATCTTTCGAACCAATGCTCTGATTCGACTGAAATTTTCAGCAATCATTCCTCTTCACAATCCAGAATAACGTTCCAAAAATAAAAAGTCTAACTTTCGAAACAACTGAGATACAGGGTGTTCTTCGTCAAATGACAGGTATAGTATCTTTCGAACCAATGCTCTGATTCGACTGAAATTTTCACCAATCATTCCTCTTCACAATCCAGAATAACGTTTGTAACGAAGTGATTTTCGTTACTAAGAAATCAATCATTTTGTTTCATTTATTTCGAGAGATTTCCTAACAGGAATGAAAGAATTATTACATCAAATCTATTCCGATGCATTTCAATCTCCGACCTATTTCAACTAAGTGATTTTCATCATTTAAGAATTGTCGAATTAATTATATTTCGTTTTGAGAAATTTCCTATCAAAAGGAATTATTCTATCATATTTGTTTCGATGCATTTTCAGTTTCCGTCCTATGTATAAAAACCATACTGTACTCGGCGATTTATCGCTTATCGCAGTTTTTCACATGTTTACGGCGGTCTCGGAGATTGAATTGTATGAAAAACGGGTAAATGCGTGTTTACGTGACCCGCTGTATAATTCTTTCAGAGAACAAAGGAATTTGAATGAACCAATCAGGGAACCGTAAAACATCCTACTCTAGGAAATTTCTCGAAATTTTGGACATGTGACATCCCCACTTTTCCGAAGTTATAAAAGGACTTGTCCAGACGGAATGGGGAACTTTTTGAGAGTATTTCGAGCTAGACAGTCGCTTTCTTCCGAGTATTTTTCGAATAAACCAAGATTTTACATTTTCTTCAAAATTCAATTCTTTTCTGAGTTTAAGTAGACTCGAGTTATTTCTCTTACCGTAAAGGCAGTGAGTTAAAGTGGTGTTTTACCTGGTAAGAACCTTTTGGGCTTTAATCGGCTTTCCGTTTAATTTCTGTATATTTTCCTGTGTTCCATTTCTATTTTCCGTTCAATACAAGTCGGGTAATAGTGTAGCTGCATTATTTGGTATTCCGGTGGATAATTTTTGTGGTGTTTTCGGGAACGTTGTGGGGGACATTACCTGCAACCTTAGTTCAATTGCCCTCCAATAGGGATTGAATTGAGGTGGTATTGAACCCAAGTTATTCCTCGAATTTTCTGGTTGTATCCGACGCTCTGGGCTAAGCACGGGTGAAAGATACAGGCTGTGATTCGAGTTTGAATTAGCGAGACGTTTCTGAAATATCCGATTTGTTCGTTTCGTGTGTCGGAATACTGCCGTTATATTTTAGCTGATAATTTTTGTGGTGTTTTCGGGAACGTTGTGGGGGACATTACCTGCAACCTTAGTTCAATTACCCTCCCATAGGGATTGAATTGAGGTGGTACTGGACTCAAGTTATTCCTCGAATTATCTGGTTGTATCCGACGCTCTGGGCTAAGCACGGGTGAAAGATACAGGCTGTGATTCGAGTTTGAATTAGCGAGACGTTTCTGAAATATCCGATTTGTTTGTTTCGTGTGTCGGAATACTGCCGTAATATTTTAGCTGATAATTTTTGTGGTGTTTTCGGGAACGTTGTGGGGAACATTACCTGCAACCTTAGTTCGATTGCCCTCCCAGGGGTTGAATTGAGGTGGTACTGGACCCAAGTTATTCCTCGAATTTTCTGGTTGTATCCGACGCTCTGGGCTAAGCACGGGTGAAGGATACAGGCTGTTATTCGAGTTTGAATTAGCGAGACGTTTCTGAAATATCCGATTTGTTCATTCTGTAATTCGGAGCACTAGCGTAACATTTTGGCAGGTCATTTGTGGATTGCTTTCGGGAACGTTGTAAGGGACATTGCCTATAACCTTTGTTCGATTGCCCTCCCATAGGGGTTGAATCAAGGTGGTACTGTACCTGAGTTATCCTCGAATTATCTGGTTGTATCCGACGCTCTGGGCTAAGCACGGGCGAAAGATACAGACGGTGATTCGGGTTTGAATTAGCGGAACGTTCCCGATAGTTCCTTTTAGTTTTACGGAGTGCTCTGTCGTCACGGCCTTGTATTTTGGTTAGTCATACTCGACAGTATTTTGGAGTAGATCGACATTATTTCCGGATTTTCCTCTTTTATTGGGTTGCGTCGAACGCCCTGGGCTAAGCTCGGGCGAACCATTCAACCTAGTATTAAGGGTTTGAACCGGTAATACGGACACGGAGGTACTGTCGATCTAGTTGGCCGTGACGTTAATAAATTGAAGTGGGTGCGCCCTTCAGGCCGCACACTCATCTTTATTTGAGACATTTTTGAACGACTTGTTTTCTTGGAGCACAGGTCAATACCGTAGTCAAAGCCGGCCCTGCCTGTTTTACTGCTTTCTCACTTGTATTTGCTCATTATATGCTCTCATTGTCCGTCATTCACCATTTTGTCGATACCGCCATTTTTCACCGCTTTTATCACCTGCTCTGCTCGCTCATCTCATTCCTCACTACCGTACACCGTTCTGCTTATTCAAGATTACATATTTCTGCTTTGTTAACATCTGACTGCACATTGTTTCATTGCTTTGATCATTTCTTATATTGTGTAAATATTAATACTGCTCATATCATAATAAGTTGAGACACATTGACAATCAACATCAGACAGCTCTTTGTGTAAATATAATTGTGGTCAACAGTGTAAGTGACACCGTGAAAATTCGTAATATATCTGTACATACAGAGTGTGAGTTTCATTCCTGTGATATTGGTCTTCTCTACAAACAAAGAAATTACCACCAAGCAATCGCTAAGATCTTAGATTGCACCGAACCCTTCTCCAACTGTGTAAAGGCTACCTGGGAAGGACAGAGAAGTGTACGACAAGGAGTTGCAACCTTGGACCAAAATTTGCAACTGGCGCCCGAGAAAATAAATCAAAACCGTTTAGTCACACAAACCCGAGAAAAGGTCGTCACAAATTGGCGCCCGAGCAGGGACTAATTTCTTTCGACAACAGGCAGTACAAAAGGAGTAGAGGAGCAGACATGGAGGTGAATAGACTGAGGGCCGAGGAGTTGGTTTGGGAACTCGAAGCCCGAGGCTGCCAGGCCCATAGGACCGTCCATGAAAACCGTGCAGAACTGCGCAAGGTGTTAGCCAAGAAAGTACCGTTCCGTACCTTAACCAGGAACCTTGAAGAGGAAATGGGCAGTGTTAACCGAATATTGGGTTGCCTGATTGAGGAAGTTAAAGAGTTCGACGAGGAAAATGCCGTTAATGAAGAATCCCGCATAAGGAGCCGATTGGTCCATGTCCAGAACCGTATTGGCCAGATCAAACCGACGTCGATTGAGGGACAGGACATGTTGGACGATCTGAAGGGTGTCGTAAATCAAGTTTACGAGATGCTGGAGGATGCTAAGACCCTGGCCGAGGTTAGGCAGGGTGGTCCAGAACCATTGGGAGAGTTCAGTGGGGAGTCAGGACGAGCTGAGGTCACTTCCCGGAGGGAACAGGAAGTCGAGCTGATTACATTTGAAGAACCCCGGGAACTTAGTCGTCAGGAGACGGGAATTGAGGACCTCCTTACCGCCGGATCCGTTCAGCAGGAAACCCAACGGACTGGATTGTCCGTTGACTTTTTCCAACGACTGAGGGAACGAGCTTGCGAAGCTGTCCGAAGACGACTGGACCTCACTAGTCCTCTGAGTAGTCGAATTCGAAGGAGTAGGCCCGTCGCGGCCGAATCTACCAGGAGGATATCTTTTCCATTCTTGGCACCGGAGGAATCAGATTGCTCGTTTAACGCCGAAACTGAAACCTTACTTCGACCAAACCCCGTCGACAGGACCGTGGATAACGGGGCACTGAACCGGAGGATACACCAACACCACCGGAGCTGTTCAACAGACGCCAGTCAGATCGATCAGGTGTGTAGTGGAACCGACACCAATGCCACAAACACCCGTCTGGCCGACCACCCGTCCGTCCCGGTCTACAAATGGCATATTTATTTCGATGGAACCACTAGCGTGAACACCTTCCTGGAAGAGGTGGAACAACTGGCAGAAACCAGGAAAGTCAGCCACCGACACATGTTCGAATCCATCTTCGAACTGCTGAGGGGTGATGCGAAGGACTGGTACGTCCCGAGGAGAGGTTCGTTCAGGGGTTGGAACGACTTCAAGGAACAACTACGTGAAGCTTTCCTCCCCCCTGACTATGAGGAAAACCTCTTGGATGAAATCAGGAGACGAACGCAGGGCCAGGAGGAAAAACTTTTACAGTTCGTTACCAGGATGCAGAACTTATTCCTGAAATTGACCGCCAGACGCCCGTCCGAAGAAGATCAGATCCTCATGATCAAGAAGCGTCTGTTACCATCCCTCCAAACGGCACTGGCTTTCCAAGAAACGAAGACGTATAAACAGCTATTGGATAAGGGAAGGGTGTTCGAGCTAGTTCAGTGGCAGGCCGACAATTATGTGCCACCTCCGGACCGAAAAGGATTTATCGACGAACCTCACCTAGTGTACCAAAGACCGCAGCCGAAGCCTTCCAAAAGCCTAGCCGTAAACGCCGCATATCAGGCGGAGAACCCGCCCATAACGCCGTCTTTGCCTCCGACACAGTCGCTGTCTCAGGCCGTTGAACCGAAAGGGGTGAAGAAGGAGACAAGTCCAGATGAGGTTAGGTCTCAAGAAACTAAGTCACTGGGACCTAAGAGGGTTCAGTTCAAGGACTCTGGAATCAAATGCTGGCGATGTGGGAAAACCGGACATATGAGAAGGGAGTGCCGATCTTCACCTAGGCTGTTTTGTTCACGATGTGGACGACAGGGGATCCTTTCGAGAGACTGCAGGTGTTCGGAAAACTAGAACGGAGCTGCCCTGACAGGGGGAGAAGGCAGTTCCCATCTACAGTTTCCCCAGTAGGACCGAAACCGTCGACTCGAGAAAACCGTCCGATAATCACCGTGTACATAGGATGTGAACCAGTCCAAGCACTGCTGGATACCGGAGCGTCGAGGTCTTTTTTGAGTGAAAAGTCCGCCAGAGAGTGCCGAAGGGCAGGAGTATTCCCGACCCAAGTTCGGGACATGGTAGCTACTGTTGCGGATGGTAATTCCGTCGCCGTCAAGGAGGTCTATGGGCCAAAATTGAAAATTGGAAGTCAACTGATAGCGGTACGATTGTTGCTGGTCCCACAACTACCTATGGACCTAATTTTAGGTATGGACCTGTTGTCTTCTCACGATTTTCGAATCGACCTCCGTACGACAAGATGTTTCCTGGGAAGAGAACCGTTAGCGGGTCCTGAAACCCCAATAGCTGTGCAGCAGAATTCGGCAATCAGCACCCTGACATCTGGAGAAAAACGAAACCTCTATGAGTTTCTGGAGGAAGAACTTAGCAATTTCGCAGAGATGAAGGGTCTGACGAACATGATCCGTCACGAAATTAAGGTCAAACCTGGGACCGAACCGATCAAGCAGAGGTACCGTCCGTACAACCCCAAAATGCAGGAGATTGTCAATCAGGAGGTAGATAGGATGTTGGAGGAAAGAATTATCGAACCGTCAAAGTCACCGTGGAGTTCCAACGTCGTTATCGTGAAGAAAGCCAACGGACAACCCAGGTTTTGCATCGACTTTCGCGCCGTCAATGAGGTCACCGTAAAGGACGCCTATCCACTACCGCACATCGCCGGAATCCTGGATAAATTGAGGAGGGCCAGATACATTTCGACGCTGGACTTAAAACAGGGCTATTGGCAGGTGCCCCTCACCGAAGAAAGCAAACCACTCACCGCATTTGCAGTCCCAGGAAGAGGATTTTTCCAGTTCAAAGTCATGCCTTTCGGTTTGCACTCCGCAGGGGCTACGTTCCAGAGAGGTTTGGACCGGGTAATCGGCCCGGAAATGGACCCTATCGCCTTTGCCTACCTCGACGACATAGTGGTGTTAGGAGAAACGTTCGAGGAGCACTTGTCAAACCTGCGAGCCGTGTTCCGCCGCCTCAGGGAGGCCAACTTGAAGATTAATCCGGACAAGTGCGAGTTTTGCAGGAGTTCACTTAAATATCTGGGACATGTGGTAACAGAGGAAGGAATTGCGACGGACCCTGAGAAGATTTCCGCCATCAATTCTATGGCACCGCCGAAGACCGTCCGTCAACTCCGGCGATTCCTGGGAGTCGCTAGCTGGTATCGCAGATTTGTGGAGGATTTCACTAAAATAGTGTCACCACTAACCCTGCTGTTGAAGAAGAAGCAGAAATGGAAGTGGGAAAACGAACAACAGCGAGCGTTTGAAGCTTTGAAGGAAAAACTAACTGAATCTCCCGTGTTGGCGTGCCCGGATTTTTCACAACCGTTTACCCTGCAAACCGACGCGTCTGAGACAGGACTCGGCGCCGCCCTTACCCAAGTTTTGGATGGACACGAAAGAGTGATTGCATATGCCAGCCGTACACTCAACGAGGCCGAAAAGAACTATTCCGTGACTGAAAAGGAGTGCCTGGCGATAGTATGGGCCATCGACAAAATGAGACCGTACCTGGAAGGCTACAGATTTACCGTCATGACCGACCACATGAGCCTTCGCTGGCTGCAGTCGATAAAGTCTCCGTCAGGGAGGATAGCCAGGTGGAGCGTATTCCTGCAACAGTACGACTTTGAAATTAAGTACCGGAAGGGAGCTTTGAACCGTGTTGCAGATGCGTTGTCACGAGATCCGTTGCCTCATCAAGGGGAGTCATGCCTGGCCGAAGATGTGGTGTTATGTCCGTGGTATGCAAGAAAGTACCAAGAAGTTTCGAAAGACCCAGATTTGTTCCCGGATTACCGTATTCAAGATGGAAAGTTGTATCGACATTTCTGGAGCTCTAATGACTACACCGAACCAGAAATGGGAACGCCGTGGAAACTTTGCATACCGACCGAAAACCGTCAATCCATACTTCAGGAGAACCACGACGAACCAGTAGCTGGTCATATGGGGATTGCCAAAACCATCTCCAGGGTGGCCCAGAATTACTACTGGCCCGGGATGTTCCGCGAAGTGGCGAAATACGTCAGAAAATGCCAGCAGTGCCAAAAGTATAAGGTTAGCCAGCAGAAACCGTCGGGAAAAATGCAACCCTATACGATCAGTGAACCATGGAATACCGTGAGCACCGACCTGATAGGCCCACTCCCTCGTTCCAAGAAGGGTAATACCTTCCTTGTTATGTTTCAAGACCGTTTCTCCAAGTGGATCGAGTGCAGGCCCCTCCGGGCGGCCACCGGCAAGGGAGTGTTCCAGGCATTTTACGATCAAGTAGTGCTGAAGTTTGGCTGTCCCAAAACCGTGATCAGCGACAATGGATCCCAATACGATGGAAGATTGTTCAAGGGAAACCTCAAGGACATGGGAATCCGTCATCGATTCGCACCCGTATATTCACCTCAGTGCAACCCCGTTGAAAGGGCGAACCGGACCATCAAAACGATGATAGCCCAGTTTTGCAAAGGAGATCATCGTAATTGGGACGAACACGTAGGAGAATTGGCTTTCGCCTTGAATTCGGCGAAACATGAGTCAACAGGGTTCACACCAGCGTTCCTGAATTTTGGAAGAGAAATCCGGTCACCGGAAACCAACCGTAGGTTTCAGTCAGTCACCGGGAGCAGTGGAGAGCCCGTTGAAAAACCCACCGTACAAGGCGTGACCCAATACGCTGAGCGTGTGAAGCGACTCCGGGAAACTCATGAATTCGTACGAATTCGGCTGGCGAAAGCGTTCAACCAGCAAAGTAGCTACTACAATCTGCGGAGAAGAGAATGGTCATGCAGGATAGGAGATAGAGTTTGGCGCCGTGAACACTCACTATCTTCGGCGGCGGAAGGCTTTGCGTCTAAGTTGGCCGCCAAATACGCCGGACCGTATACCGTTGTGAGAGTTGTGTCTCCAGTGATTTACGACCTCAAGGACACGTCTGGAAAATACGTCAGAAATATTCACGTAAAAGATCTCAAACCGTTCCGTGGAGATGAAAGTCTCGACGAGCCATCAACGAGCACAAATAACCCGTAATCCGTTAACCCCAGAGAGCATATAAATCCGTACCGCCGTTTATTGCCTTCGCAAGAAGGAGCCGCCTGTCCGTCTGTCATCCTGGCCGTTGGAAGTTCAGAACGTCCCGAAAAGCTCAGTAGCTAAGAGACTGTATACGTAATTATTAGTATTTTTCAGATTAGGATATCCCGACCGTAGGGTCATACGCAAGAACTGAAGCCCAAGGACCAAGGTAGTAGCGATCCATCAAACAAGTCCGGCCAAAGTCTAGGGGGTCACTCCGAAGTCGAAATTTCCGCAACTGGTGACGCTGCGGCCAGGAGTTTCTTCAGTATTTTGCTAATAGGTGTAGGGTGACAGAGCGGGAGTAAGAAGGTGATGCTAGAAAAGAAAACCTTCAGTTTTCTTTTCTTTTGGAGGAAAGGGGGGTGTGTAACGAAGTGATTTTCGTTACTAAGAAATCAATCATTTTGTTTCATTTATTTCGAGAGATTTCCTAACAGGAATGAAAGAATTATTACATCAAATCTATTCCGATGCATTTCAATCTCCGACCTATTTCAACTAAGTGATTTTCATCATTTAAGAATTGTCGAATTAATTATATTTCGTTTTGAGAAATTTCCTATCAAAAGGAATTATTCTATCATATTTGTTTCGATGCATTTTCAGTTTCCGTCCTATGTATAAAAACCATACTGTACTCGGCGATTTATCGCTTATCGCAGTTTTTCACATGTTTACGGCGGTCTCGGAGATTGAATTGTATGAAAAACGGGTAAATGCGTGTTTACGTGACCCGCTGTATAATTCTTTCAGAGAACAAAGGAATTTGAATGAACCAATCAGGGAACCGTAAAACATCCTACTCTAGGAAATTTCTCGAAATTTTGGACATGTGACATCCCCACTTTTCCGAAGTTATAAAAGGACTTGTCCAGACGGAATGGGGAACTTTTTGAGAGTATTTCGAGCTAGACAGTCGCTTTCTTCCGAGTATTTTTCGAATAAACCAAGATTTTACATTTTCTTCAAAATTCAATTCTTTTCTGAGTTTAAGTAGACTCGAGTTATTTCTCTTACCGTAAAGGCAGTGAGTTAAAGTGGTGTTTTACCTGGTAAGAACCTTTTGGGCTTTAATCGGCTTTCCGTTTAATTTCTGTATATTTTCCTGTGTTCCATTTCTATTTTCCGTTCAATACAAGTCGGGTAATAGTGTAGCTGCATTATTTGGTATTCCGGTGGATAATTTTTGTGGTGTTTTCGGGAACGTTGTGGGGGACATTACCTGCAACCTTAGTTCAATTGCCCTCCAATAGGGATTGAATTGAGGTGGTATTGAACCCAAGTTATTCCTCGAATTTTCTGGTTGTATCCGACGCTCTGGGCTAAGCACGGGTGAAAGATACAGGCTGTGATTCGAGTTTGAATTAGCGAGACGTTTCTGAAATATCCGATTTGTTCGTTTCGTGTGTCGGAATACTGCCGTTATATTTTAGCTGATAATTTTTGTGGTGTTTTCGGGAACGTTGTGGGGGACATTACCTGCAACCTTAGTTCAATTACCCTCCCATAGGGATTGAATTGAGGTGGTACTGGACTCAAGTTATTCCTCGAATTATCTGGTTGTATCCGACGCTCTGGGCTAAGCACGGGTGAAAGATACAGGCTGTGATTCGAGTTTGAATTAGCGAGACGTTTCTGAAATATCCGATTTGTTTGTTTCGTGTGTCGGAATACTGCCGTAATATTTTAGCTGATAATTTTTGTGGTGTTTTCGGGAACGTTGTGGGGAACATTACCTGCAACCTTAGTTCGATTGCCCTCCCAGGGGTTGAATTGAGGTGGTACTGGACCCAAGTTATTCCTCGAATTTTCTGGTTGTATCCGACGCTCTGGGCTAAGCACGGGTGAAGGATACAGGCTGTTATTCGAGTTTGAATTAGCGAGACGTTTCTGAAATATCCGATTTGTTCATTCTGTAATTCGGAGCACTAGCGTAACATTTTGGCAGGTCATTTGTGGATTGCTTTCGGGAACGTTGTAAGGGACATTGCCTATAACCTTTGTTCGATTGCCCTCCCATAGGGGTTGAATCAAGGTGGTACTGTACCTGAGTTATCCTCGAATTATCTGGTTGTATCCGACGCTCTGGGCTAAGCACGGGCGAAAGATACAGACGGTGATTCGGGTTTGAATTAGCGGAACGTTCCCGATAGTTCCTTTTAGTTTTACGGAGTGCTCTGTCGTCACGGCCTTGTATTTTGGTTAGTCATACTCGACAGTATTTTGGAGTAGATCGACATTATTTCCGGATTTTCCTCTTTTATTGGGTTGCGTCGAACGCCCTGGGCTAAGCTCGGGCGAACCATTCAACCTAGTATTAAGGGTTTGAACCGGTAATACGGACACGGAGGTACTGTCGATCTAGTTGGCCGTGACGTTAATAAATTGAAGTGGGTGCGCCCTTCAGGCCGCACACTCATCTTTATTTGAGACATTTTTGAACGACTTGTTTTCTTGGAGCACAGGTCAATACCGTAGTCAAAGCCGGCCCTGCCTGTTTTACTGCTTTCTCACTTGTATTTGCTCATTATATGCTCTCATTGTCCGTCATTCACCATTTTGTCGATACCGCCATTTTTCACCGCTTTTATCACCTGCTCTGCTCGCTCATCTCATTCCTCACTACCGTACACCGTTCTGCTTATTCAAGATTACATATTTCTGCTTTGTTAACATCTGACTGCACATTGTTTCATTGCTTTGATCATTTCTTATATTGTGTAAATATTAATACTGCTCATATCATAATAAGTTGAGACACATTGACAATCAACATCAGACAGCTCTTTGTGTAAATATAATTGTGGTCAACAGTGTAAGTGACACCGTGAAAATTTGTAATATATCTGTACATACAGAGTGTGAGTTTCATTCCTGTGATATTGGTCTTCTCTACAAACAAAGAAATTACCACCAAGCAATCGCTAAGATCTTAGATTGCACCGAACCCTTCTCCAACTGTGTAAAGGCTACCTGGGAAGGACAGAGAAGTGTACGACAAGGAGTTGCAACCTTGGACCAAAATTTGCAACTGGCGCCCGAGAAAATAAATCAAAACCGTTTAGTCACACAAACCCGAGAAAAGGTCGTCACACGTTCCAAAAATAAAAAGTCTAACTTTCGAAACAACTGAGATACAGGGTGTTCTTCGTCAAATGACAAGTATAGTATCTTTCGAACCAATGCTCTGATTCGACTGAAATTTTCACCAATCATTCCTCTTCACAATCCAGAATAACGATTCAAAAATAAAAAGTCTAACTTTCGAAACAACTGAGATACAGGGTGTTCTTCGTCAAATGACAGGTATAGTATCTTTCGAACCAATGCTCTGATTCGACTGAAGTTTTCACCAATCATTCCTCTTCACAATCCAGAATAACGTTTCAAAAATAAAAAGTCTAACTTTCGAAACAACTGAGATACAGGGTGTTCTTCGTCAAATGACAGGTATAGTATCTTTCGAACCAATGCTCTGATTCGACTGAAATTTTCACCAATCATTCCTCTTCACAATCCAGAATAACGTTCCAAAAATAAAAAGTCTAACTTTCGAAACAACTGAGATACAGGGTGTTCTTCGTCAAATGACAGGTATAGTATCTTTCGAACCAATGCTCTGATTCGACTGAAATTTTCACCAATCATTCCTCTTCACAATCCAGAATAACGTTCCAAAAATAAAAAGTCTAACTTTCGAAACAACTGAGATACAGGGTGTTCTTCGTCAAATGACAGGTATAGTATCTTTCGAACCAATGCTCTGATTCGACTGAAATTTTCACCAATCATTCCTCTTCAAAATCCAGAATAACGTTCCAAAAATAAAAAGTCTAACTTTCGAAACAACTGAGATACAGGGTGTTCTTCGTCAAATGACAGGTATAGTATCTTTCGAACCAATGCTCTGATTCGACTGAAATTTTCACCAATCATTCCTCTTCACAATCCAGAATAACGTTTCAAAAATAAAAAGTCTAACTTTTGAAACAACTGAGATACAGGGTGTTCTTCGTCAAATGACAAGTATAGTACCTTTCGAACCAATGCTCTGATTCGACTGAAATTTTCACCAATCATTCCTCTTCACAATCCAGAATAACGATTCAAAAATAAAAAGTCTAACTTTCGAAACAACTGAGATACAGGGTGTTCTTGGTCAAATGACAGGTATAGTATCTTTCGAACCAATGCTCTGATTCGACTGAAATTTTCACCAATCATTCCTCTTCAAAATCCAGAATAACGTTCCAAAAATAAAAAGTCTAACTTTCGAAACAACTGAGATACAGGGTGTTCTTCGTCAAATGACAGGTATAGTATCTTTCGAACCAATGCTCTGATTCGACTGAAATTTTCACCAATCATTCCTCTTCACAATCCAGAATAACGTTTCAAAAACAAAAAGTCTAACTTTCGAAACAACTGAGATACAGGGTGTTCTTCGTCAAATGACAGGTATAGTATCTTTCGAACCAATGCTCTGATTCGACTGAAGTTTTCACCAATCATTCCTCTTCACAATCCAGAATAACGTTCCAAAAATAAAAAGTCTAACTTTCGAAACAACTGAGATACAGGGTGTTCTTCGTCAAATGACAAGTATAGTATCTTTCGAACCAATGCTCTGATTCGACTGAAATTTTTACCAATCATTCCTCTTCACAATCCAGAATAACGATTCAAAAATAAAAAGTCTAACTTTCGAAACAACTGAGATACAGGGTGTTCTTCGTCAAATGACAGGTATAGTATCTTTCGAACCAATGCTCTGATTCGACTGAAATTTTCACCAATCATTCCTCTTCACAATCCAGAATAACGTTTCAAAAATAAAAAGTCTAACTTTCGAAACAACTGAGATACAGGGTGTTCTTCGTCAAATGACAGGTGTAGTATCTTTCGAACCAATGCTCTGATTCGACTGAAATTTTCACCAATCATTCCTCTTCACAATCCAGAATAACGTTCCAAAAATAAAAAGTCTAACTTTCGAAACAACTGAGATACAGGGTGTTCTTCGTCAAATGACAAGTATAGTATCTTTCGAACCAATGCTCTGATTCGACTGAAATTTTCACCAATCATTCCTCTTCACAATCCAGAATAACGATTCAAAAATAAAAAGTCTAACTTCTGAAACAACTGAGATACAGGGTGTTCTTCGTCAAATGACAGGTATAGTATCTTTCGAACCAATGCTCTGATTCGACTGAAATTTTCACCAATCATTCCTCTTCACAATCCAGAATAACATTTCAAAAATAAAAAGTCTAACTTTCGAAACAACTGAGATACAGGGTGTTCTTCGTCAAATGACAGGTATAGTATCTTTCGAACCAATGCTCTGATTCGACTGAAATTTTCACCAATCATTCCTCTTCACAATCCAGAATAACGTTCCAAAAATAAAAAGTCTAACTTTCGAAACAACTGAGATACAGGGTGTTCTTCGTCAAATGACAGGTATAGTATCTTTCGAACCAATGCTCTGATTCGACTGAAATTTTCACCAATCATTCCTCTTCACAATCCAGAATAACGTTCCAAAAATAAAAAGTCTAACTTTCGAAACAACTGAGATACAGGGTGTTCTTCGTCAAATGACAGGTATAGTATCTTTCGAACCAATGCTCTGATTCGACTGAAATTTTCACCAATCATTCCTCTTCAAAATCCAGAATAACGTTCCAAAAATAAAAAGTCTAACTTTCGAAACAACTGAGATACAGATGTTCTTCGTCAAATGACAGGTATAGTATCTTTCGAACCAATGCTCTGATTCGACTGAAATTTTCACCAATCATTTCTCTTCACAATCCAGAATAACGTTCCAAAAATAAAAAGTCTAACTTTCGAAACAACTGAGATACAGGGTGTTCTTCGTCAAATGACAAGTATAGTATCTTTCGAACCAATGCTCTGATTCGACTGAAATTTTCACCAATCATTCCTCTTCACAATCCAGAATAACGATTCAAAAATAAAAAGTCTAACTTTCGAAACAACTGAGATACAGGGTGTTCTTCCTCAAATGACAGGTATAGTATCTTTCGAACCAATGCTCTGATTCGACTGAAATTTTCACCAATCATTCCTCTTCAAAATCCAGAATAACGTTCCAAAAATAAAAAGTCTAACTTTCGAAACAACTGAGATACAGGGTGTTCTTCGTCAAATGACAGGTATAGTATCTTTCGAACCAATGCTCTGATTCGACTGAAATTTTCACCAATCATTCCTCTTCACAATCCAGAATAACGTTTCAAAAATAAAAAGTCTAACTTTCGAAACAACTGAGATACAGGGTGTTCTTCGTCAAATGACAGGTATAGTATCTTTCGAACCAATGCTCTGATTCGACTGAAATTTTCACCAATCATTCCTCTTCACAATCCAGAATAACGTTCCAAAAATAAAAAGTCTAACTTTCGAAACAACTGAGATACAGGGTGTTCTTCGTCAAATGACAAGTATAGTATCTTTCGAACCAATGCTCTGATTCGACTGAAATTTTCACCAATCATTCCTCTTCACAATCCAGAATAACGATTCAAAAATAAAAAGTCTAACTTTCGAAACAACTGAGATACAGGGTGTTCTTCGTCAAATGACAGGTATAGTATCTTTCGAACCAATGCTCTGATTCGACTGAAATTTTCACCAATCATTCCTCTTCACAATCCAGAATAACGTTCCAAAAATAAAAAGTCTAACTTTCGAAACAACTGAGATACAGGGTGTTCTTCGTCAAATGACAGGTATAGTATCTTTCGAACCAATGCTCTGATTCGACTGAAATTTTCACCAATCATTCCTCTTCACAATCCAGAATAACGTTCCAAAAATAAAAAGTCTAACTTTCGAAACAACTGAGATACAGGGTGTTCTTCGTCAAATGACAAGTATAGTATCTTTCGAACCAATGCTCTGATTCGACTGAAATTTTCACTAATCATTCCTTTTCACAATCCAGAATAACGATTCAAAAATAAAAAGTCTAACTTTCGAAACAACTGAGATACAGGGTGTTCTTCGTCAAATGACAGGTATAGTATCTTTCGAACCAATGCTCTGATTCGACTGAAATTTTCACCAATCATTCCTCTTCACAATCCAGAATAACGTTTCAAAAATAAAAAGTCTAACTTTCGAAACAACTGAGATACAGGGTGTTCTTCGTCAAATGACAGGTATAGTATCTTTCGAACCAATGCTCTGATTCGACTGAAATTTTCACCAATCATTCCTCTTCACAATCCAGAATAACGTTCCAAAAATAAAAAGTCTAACTTCCGAAACAACTGAGATACAGGGTGTTCTTCGTCAAATGACAGGTATAGTATCTTTCGAACCAATGCTCTGATTCGACTGAAATTTTCACCAATCATTCCTCTTCACAATCCAGAATAACGTTCCAAAAATAAAAAGTCTAACTTTCGAAACAACTGAGATACAGGGTGTTCTTCGTCAAATGACAGGTATAGTATCTTTCGAACCAATGCTCTGATTCGACTGAGATTTTCACCAATCATTCCTCTTCAAAATCCAGAATAACGTTCCAAAAATAAAAAGTCTAACTTTCGAAACAACTGAGATACAGGGTGTTCTTCGTCAAATGACAGGTATAGTATCTTTCGAACCAATGCTCTGATTCGACTGAAATTTTCACCAATCATTCCTCTTCACAATCCAGAATAACGTTTCAAAAATAAAAAGTCTAACTTTCGAAACAACTGAGATACAGGGTGTTCTTCGTCAAATGACAAGTATAGTACCTTTCGAACCAATGCTCTGATTCGACTGAAATTTTCACCAATCATTCCTCTTCACAATCCAGAATAACGATTCAAAAATAAAAAGTCTAACTTTCGAAACAACTGAGATACAGGGTGTTCTTCGTCAAATGACAGGTATAGTATCTTTCGAACCAATGCTCTGATTCGACTGAAATTTTCACCAATCATTCCTCTTCAAAATCCAGAATAACGTTCCAAAAATAAAAAGTCTAACTTTCGAAACAACTGAGATACAGGGTGTTCTTCGTCAAATGACAGGTATAGTATCTTTCGAACCAATGCTCTGATTCGACTGAAATTTTCACCAATCATTCCTCTTCACAATCCAGAATAACGTTCCAAAAATAAAAAGTCTAACTTTCGAAACAACTGAGATACAGGGTGTTCTTCGTCAAATGACAAGTATAGTATCTTTCGAACCAATGCTCTGATTCGACTGAAATTTTCACCAATCATTCCTCTTCACAATCCAGAATAACGATTCAAAAATAAAAAGTCTAACTTTCGAAACAACTGAGATACAGGGTGTTCTTCGTCAAATGACAGGTATAGTATCTTTCGAACCAATGCTCTGATTCGACTGAAATTTTCACCAATCATTCCTCTTCACAATCCAGAATAACGTTTCAAAAATAAAAAGTCTAACTTTCGAAACAACTGAGATACAGGGTGTTCTTCGTCAAATGACAGGTGTAGTATCTTTCGAACCAATGCTCTGATTCGACTGAAATTTTCACCAATCATTCCTCTTCACAATCCAGAATAACGTTCCAAAAATAAAAAGTCTAACTTTCGAAACAACTGAGATACAGGGTGTTCTTCGTCAAATGACAAGTATAGTATCTTTCGAACCAATGCTCTGATTCGACTGGAATTTTCACCAATCATTCCTCTTCACAATCCAGAATAACGATTCAAAAATAAAAAGTCTAACTTTTGAAACAACTGAGATACAGGGTGTTCTTCGTCAAATGACAGGTATAGTATCTTTCGAACCAATACTCTGATTCGACTGAAATTTTCACCAATCATTCCTCTTCACAATCCAGAATAACGTTCCAAAAATAAAAAGTCTAACTTTCGAAACAACTGAGATACAGGGTGTTCTTCGTCAAATGACAGGTATAGTATCTTTCGAACCAATGCTCTGATTCGACTGAAATTTTCACCAATCATTCCTCTTCACAATCCAGAATAACGTTTCAAAAATAAAAAGTCTAACTTTCGAAACAACTGAGATACAGGGTGTTCTTCGTCAAATGACAGGTATAGTATCTTTCGAACCAATGCTCTGATTCGACTGAAATTTTCACCAATCATTCCTCTTCACAATCCAGAATAACGTTCCAAAAATAAAAAGTCTAACTTTCGAAACAACTGAGATACAGGGTGTTCTTCGTCAAATGACAGGTATAGTATCTTTCGAACCAATGCTCTGATTCGACTGAGATTTTCACCAATCATTCCTCTTCAAAATCCAGAATAACGTTCCAAAAATAAAAAGTCTAACTTTCGAAACAACTGAGATACAGGGTGTTCTTCGTCAAATGACAGGTATAGTATCTTTCGAACCAATGCTCTGATTCGACTGAAATTTTCACCAATCATTCCTCTTCACAATCCAGAATAACGTTTCAAAAATAAAAAGTCTAACTTTCGAAACAACTGAGATACAGGGTGTTCTTCGTCAAATGACAAGTATGGTACCTTTCGAACCAATGCTCTGATTCGACTGAAATTTTCACCAATCATTCCTCTTCACAATCCAGAATAACGATTCAAAAATAAAAAGTCTAACTTTCGAAACAACTGAGATACAGGGTGTTCTTCGTCAAATGACAGGTATAGTATCTTTCGAACCAATGCTCTGATTCGACTGAAATTTTCACCAATCATTCCTCTTCAAAATCCAGAATAACGTTCCAAAAATAAAAAGTCTAACTTTCGAAACAACTGAGATACAGGGTGTTCTTCGTCAAATGACAGGTATAGTATCTTTCGAACCAATGCTCTGATTCGACTGAAATTTTCACCAATCATTCCTCTTCACAATCCAGAATAACGTTCCAAAAATAAAAAGTCTAACTTTCGAAACAACTGAGATACAGGGTGTTCTTCGTCAAATGACAAGTATAGTATCTTTAGAACCAATGCTCTGATTCGACTGAAATTTTCACCAATCATTCCTCTTCACAATCCAGAATAACGATTCAAAAATAAAAAGTCTAACTTTCGAAACAACTGAGATACAGGGTGTTCTTCGTCAAATGACAGGTATAGTATCTTTCGAACCAATGCTCTGATTCGACTGAAATTTTCACCAATCATTCCTCTTCACAATCCAGAATAACGTTTCAAAAATAAAAAGTCTAACTTTCGAAACAACTGAGATACAGGGTGTTCTTCGTCAAATGACAGGTGTAGTATCTTTCGAACCAATGCTCTGATTCGACTGAAATTTTCACCAATCATTCCTCTTCACAATCCAGAATAACGTTCCAAAAATAAAAAGTCTAACTTTCGAAACAACTGAGATACAGGGTGTTCTTCGTCAAATGACAAGTATAGTATCTTTCGAACCAATGCTCTGATTCGACTGAAATTTTCACCAATCATTCCTCTTCACAATCCAGAATAACGATTCAAAAATAAAAAGTCTAACTTTTGAAACAACTGAGATACAGGGTGTTCTTCGTCAAATGACAGGTATAGTATCTTTCGAACCAATGCTCTGATTCGACTGAAATTTTCACCAATCATTCCTCTTCACAATCCAGAATAACGTTCCAAAAATAAAAAGTCTAACTTTCGAAACAACTGAGATACAGGGTGTTCTTCGTCAAATGACAGGTATAGTATCTTTCGAACCAATGCTCTGATTCGACTGAAATTTTCACCAATCATTCCTCTTCACAATCCAGAATAACGTTTCAAAAATAAAAAGTCTAACTTTCGAAACAACTGAGATACAGGGTGTTCTTCGTCAAATGACAGGTATAGTATCTTTCGAACCAATGCTCTGATTCGACTGAAATTTTCACTAATCATTCCTCTTCACAATCCAGAATAACGTTCCAAAAATAAAAAGTCTAACTTCCGAAACAACTGAGATACAGGGTGTTCTTCGTCAAATGACAGGTATAGTATCTTTCGAACCAATGCTCTGATTCGACTGAAATTTTCACCAATCATTCCTCTTCACAATCCAGAATAACGATTCAAAAATAAAAAGTCTAACTCTCGAAACAACTGAGATACAGGGTATTCTTCCTCAAATGACAGGTATAGTATCTTTCGAACCAATGCTCTGATTCGACTGAAATTTTCACCAATCATTCCTCTTCAAAACCCAGAATAACGTTCCAAAAATAAAAAGTCTAACTTTCGAAACAACTGAGATACAGGGTGTTCTTCGTCAAATGACAGGTATAGTATCTTTCGAACCAATGCTCTGATTCGACTGAAATTTTCACCAATCATTCCTCTTCACAATCCAGAATAACGTTTCAAAAATAAAAAGTCTAACTTTCGAAACAACTGAGATACAGGGTGTTCTTCGTCAAATGACAGGTATAGTATCTTTCGAACCAATGCTCTGATTCGACTGAAATTTTCACCAATCATTCCTCTTCACAATCCAGAATAACGTTCCAAAAATAAAAAGTCTAACTTTCGAAACAACTGAGATACAGGGTGTTCTTCGTCAAATGACAAGTATAGTATCTTTCGAACCAATGCTCTGATTCGACTGAAATTTTCACCAATCATTCCTCTTCACAATCCAGAATAACGATTCAAAAATAAAAAGTCTAACTTTCGAAACAACTGAGATACAGGGTGTTCTTCGTCAAATGACAGGTATAGTATCTTTCGAACCAATGCTCTGAGTCGACTGAAATTTTCACCAATCATTCCTCTTCACAATCCAGAATAACGTTTCAAAAATAAAAAGTCTAACTTTCGAAACAACTGAGATACAGGGTGTTCTTCGTCAAATGACAGGTATAGTTTCTTTCGAACCAATGCTCTGATTCGACTGAAATTTTCACCAATCATTCCTCTTCACAATCCAGAATAACGTTCCAAAAATAAAAAGTCTAACTTTCGAAACAACTGAGATACAGGGTGTTCTTCGTCAAATGACAAGTCTAGTATCTTTCGAACCAATGCTCTGATTCGACTGAAATTTTCACCAATCATTCCTCTTCACAATCCAGAATAACGATTCAAAAATAAAAAGTCTAACTTTCGAAACAACTGAGATACAGGGTGTTCTTCGTCAAATGACAGGTATAGTATCTTTCGAACCAATGCTCTGATTCGACTGAAATTTTCACCAATCATTCCTCTTCAAAATCCAGAATAACGTTCCAAAAATAAAAAGTCTAACTTTCGAAACAACTGAGATACAGGGTGTTCTTCGTCAAATGACAGGTATAGTATCTTTCGAACCAATGCTCTGATTCGACTGAAATTTTCACCAATCATTCCTCTTCACAATCCAGAATAACGTTTCAAAAATAAAAAGTCTAACTTTCGAAACAACTGAGATACAGGGTGTTCTTCGTCAAATGACAGGTATAGTATCTTTCGAACCAATGCTCTGATTCAACTGAAATTTTCACCAATCATTCCTCTTCACAATCCAGAATAACGTTCCAAAAATAAAAAGTCTAACTTTCGAAACAACTGAGATACAGGGTGTTCTTCGTCAAATGACAAGTAGAGTATCTTTCGAACCAATGCTCTGATTCGACTGAAATTTTCACCAATCATTCCTCTTCACAATCCAGAATAACGATTCAAAAATAAAAAGTCTAACTTTCGAAACAACTGAGATACAGGGTGTTCTTCGTCAAATGACAGGTATAGTATCTATCGAACCAATGCTCTGATTCGACTGAAATTTTCACCAATCATTCCTCTTCACAATTCAGAATAACGTTCCAAAAATAAAAAGTCTAACTTTCGAAACAACTGAGATACAGGGTGTTCTTCGTCAAATGACAGGTATAGTATCTTTCGAACCAATGCTCTGATTCGACTGAAATTTTCACCAATCATTCCTGTTCACAATCCAGAATAACGTTCCAAAAATAAAAAGTCTAACTTTCGAAACAACTGAGATACAGGGTGTTCTTCGTCAAATGACAAGTATAGTATCTTTCGAACCAATGCTCTGATTCGACTGAAATTTTCACCAATCATTCCTCTTCACAATCCAGAATAACGATTCAAAAATAAAAAGTCTAACTTTCGAAACAACTGAGATACAGGGTCTTCTTCGTCAAATGACAGGTATAGTATCTTTCGAACCAATACTCTGATTCGACTGAAATTTTCACCAATCATTCCTCTTCACAATCCAGAATAACGTTCCAAAAATAAAAAGTCTAACTTTCGAAACAACTGAGATACAGGGTGTTCTTCGTCAAATGACAGGTATAGTATCTTTCGAACCAATGCTCTGATTCGACTGAAATTTTCACCAATCATTCCTCTTCAAAATCCAGAATAACGTTCCAAAAATAAAAAGTCTAACTTTCGAAACAACTGAGATACAGGGTGTTCTTCGGCAAATGACAGGTATAGTATCTTTCGAACCAATGCTCTGATTCGACTGAAATTTCCACCAATCATTCCTCTTCAAAATCCAGAATAACGTTCCAAAAATAAAAAGTCTAACTTTCGAAACAACTGAGATACAGGGTGTTCTTCGTCAAATGACAGGTATAGTATCTTTCGAACCAATGCTCTGATTCGACTGAAATTTTCACCAATCATTCCTCTTTACAATCCAGAATAACGTTTCAAAAATAAAAAGTCTAACTTCCGAAACAACTGAGATACAGGGTGTTCTTCGTCAAATGACAGGTATAGTATCTTTCGAACCAATGCTCTGATTCGACTGAAATTTTCACCAATCATTCCTCTTCACAATCCAGAATAACGTTTCAAAAATAAAAAGTCTAACTTTCGAAACAACTGAGATACAGGGTGTTCTTCGTCAAATGACAGGTATAGTATCTTTCGAACCAATGCTCTGATTCGACTGAAATTTTCACCAATCATTCCTCTTCACAATCCAGAATAACGTTCCAAAAATAAAAAGTCTAACTTTCGAAACAACTGAGATACAGGGTGTTCTTCGTCAAATGACAAGTATAGTATCTTTCGAACCAATGCTCTGATTCGACTGAAATTTTCACCAATCATTCCTCTTCACAATCCAGAATAACGTTCCAAAAATAAAAAGTCTAACTTTCGAAACAACTGAGATACAGGGTGTTCTTCGTCAAATGACAAGTATAGTATCTTTCGAACCAATGCTCTGATTCGACTGAAATTTTCACCAATCATTCCTCTTCACAATCCAGAATAACGTTCCAAAAATAAAAAGTCTAACTTTCGAAACAACTGAGATACAGGGTGTTCTTCGTCAAATGACAAGTATAGTATCTTTCGAACCAATGCTCTGATTCGACTGAAATTTTCACCAATCATTCCTCTTCACAATCCAGAATAACGTTCCAAAAATAAAAAGTCTAACTTTCGAAACAACTGAGATACAGGGTGTTCTTCGTCAAATGACAAGTATAGTATCTTTCGAACCAATGCTCTGATTCGACTGAAATTTTCACCAATCATTCCTCTTCACAATCCAGAATAACGTTCCAAAAATAAAAAGTCTAACTTTCGAAACAACTGAGATACAGGGTGTTCTTCGTCAAATGACAAGTATAGTATCTTTCGAACCAATGCTCTGATTCGACTGAAATTTTCACCAATCATTCCTCTTCACAATCCAGAATAACGTTCCAAAAATAAAAAGTCTAACTTTCGAAACAACTGAGATACAGGGTGTTCTTCGTCAAATGACAAGTATAGTATCTTTCGAACCAATGCTCTGATTCGACTGAAATTTTCACCAATCATTCCTCTTCACAATCCAGAATAACGTTCCAAAAATAAAAAGTCTAACTTTCGAAACAACTGAGATACAGGGTGTTCTTCGTCAAATGACAAGTATAGTATCTTTCGAACCAATGCTCTGATTCGACTGAAATTTTCACCAATCATTCCTCTTCACAATCCAGAATAACGTTCCAAAAATAAAAAGTCTAACTTTCGAAACAACTGAGATACAGGGTGTTCTTCGTCAAATGACAAGTATAGTATCTTTCGAACCAATGCTCTGATTCGACTGAAATTTTCACCAATCATTCCTCTTCACAATCCAGAATAACGTTCCAAAAATAAAAAGTCTAACTTTCGAAACAACTGAGATACAGGGTGTTCTTCGTCAAATGACAAGTATAGTATCTTTCGAACCAATGCTCTGATTCGACTGAAATTTTCACCAATCATTCCTCTTCACAATCCAGAATAACGTTCCAAAAATAAAAAGTCTAACTTTCGAAACAACTGAGATACAGGGTGTTCTTCGTCAAATGACAAGTATAGTATCTTTCGAACCAATGCTCTGATTCGACTGAAATTTTCACCAATCATTCCTCTTCACAATCCAGAATAACGTTCCAAAAATAAAAAGTCTAACTTTCGAAACAACTGAGATACAGGGTGTTCTTCGTCAAATGACAAGTATAGTATCTTTCGAACCAATGCTCTGATTCGACTGAAATTTTCACCAATCATTCCTCTTCACAATCCAGAATAACGTTCCAAAAATAAAAAGTCTAACTTTCGTAACAACTGAGATACAGGGTGTTCTTCGTCAAATGACAAGTATAGTATCTTTCGAACCAATGCTCTGATTCGACTGAAATTTTCACCAATCATTCCTCTTCACAATCCAGAATAACGTTCCAAAAATAAAAAGTCTAACTTTCGAAACAACTGAGATACAGGGTGTTCTTCGTCAAATGACAAGTATAGTATCTTTCGAACCAATGCTCTGATTCGACTGAAATTTTCACCAATCATTCCTCTTCACAATCCAGAATAACGTTCCAAAAATAAAAAGTCTAACTTTCGAAACAACTGAGATACAGGGTGTTCTTCGTCAAATGACAAGTATAGTATCTTTCGAACCAATGCTCTGATTCGACTGAAATTTTCACCAATCATTCCTCTTCACAATCCAGAATAACGTTCCAAAAATAAAAAGTCTAACTTTCGAAACAACTGAGATACAGGGTGTTCTTCGTCAAATGACAAGTATAGTATCTTTCGAACCAATGCTCTGATTCGACTGAAATTTTCACCAATCATTCCTCTTCACAATCCAGAATAACGTTCCAAAAATAAAAAGTCTAACTTTCGAAACAACTGAGATACAGGGTGTTCTTCGTCAAATGACAAGTATAGTATCTTTCGAACCAATGCTCTGATTCGACTGAAATTTTCACCAATCATTCCTCTTCACAATCCAGAATAACGTTCCAAAAATAAAAAGTCTAACTTTCGAAACAACTGAGATACAGGGTGTTCTTCGTCAAATGACAAGTATAGTATCTTTCGAACCAATGCTCTGATTCGACTGAAATTTTCACCAATCATTCCTCTTCACAATCCAGAATAACGTTCCAAAAATAAAAAGTCTAACTTTCGAAACAACTGAGATACAGGGTGTTCTTCGTCAAATGACAAGTATAGTATCTTTCGAACCAATGCTCTGATTCGACTGAAATTTTCACCAATCATTCCTCTTCACAATCCAGAATAACGTTCCAAAAATAAAAAGTCTAACTTTCGAAACAACTGAGATACAGGGTGTTCTTCGTCAAATGACAAGTATAGTATCTTTCGAACCAATGCTCTGATTCGACTGAAATTTTCACCAATCATTCCTCTTCACAATCCAGAATAACGTTCCAAAAATAAAAAGTCTAACTTTCGAAACAACTGAGATACAGGGTGTTCTTCGTCAAATGACAAGTATAGTATCTTTCGAACCAATGCTCTGATTCGACTGAAATTTTCACCAATCATTCCTCTTCACAATCCAGAATAACGTTCCAAAAATAAAAAGTCTAACTTTCGAAACAACTGAGATACAGGGTGTTCTTCGTCAAATGACAAGTATAGTATCTTTCGAACCAATGCTCTGATTCGACTGAAATTTTCACCAATCATTCCTCTTCACAATCCAGAATAACGTTCCAAAAATAAAAAGTCTAACTTTCGAAACAACTGAGATACAGGGTGTTCTTCGTCAAATGACAAGTATAGTATCTTTCGAACCAATGCTCTGATTCGACTGAAATTTTCACCAATCATTCCTCTTCACAATCCAGAATAACGTTCCAAAAATAAAAAGTCTAACTTTCGAAACAACTGAGATACAGGGTGTTCTTCGTCAAATGACAAGTATAGTATCTTTCGAACCAATGCTCTGATTCGACTGAAATTTTCACCAATCATTCCTCTTCACAATCCAGAATAACGTTCCAAAAATAAAAAGTCTAACTTTCGAAACAACTGAGATACAGGGTGTTCTTCGTCAAATGACAAGTATAGTATCTTTCGAACCAATGCTCTGATTCGACTGAAATTTTCACCAATCATTCCTCTTCACAATCCAGAATAACGTTCCAAAAATAAAAAGTCTAACTTTCGAAACAACTGAGATACAGGGTGTTCTTCGTCAAATGACAAGTATAGTATCTTTCGAACCAATGCTCTGATTCGACTGAAATTTTCACCAATCATTCCTCTTCACAATCCAGAATAACGTTCCAAAAATAAAAAGTCTAACTTTCGAAACAACTGAGATACAGGGTGTTCTTCGTCAAATGACAAGTATAGTATCTTTCGAACCAATGCTCTGATTCGACTGAAATTTTCACCAATCATTCCTCTTCACAATCCAGAATAACGTTCCAAAAATAAAAAGTCTAACTTTCGAAACAACTGAGATACAGGGTGTTCTTCGTCAAATGACAAGTATAGTATCTTTCGAACCAATGCTCTGATTCGACTGAAATTTTCACCAATCATTCCTCTTCACAATCCAGAATAACGTTCCAAAAATAAAAAGTCTAACTTTCGAAACAACTGAGATACAGGGTGTTCTTCGTCAAATGACAAGTATAGTATCTTTCGAACCAATGCTCTGATTCGACTGAAATTTTCACCAATCATTCCTCTTCACAATCCAGAATAACGTTCCAAAAATAAAAAGTCTAACTTTCGAAACAACTGAGATACAGGGTGTTCTTCGTCAAATGACAAGTATAGTATCTTTCGAACCAATGCTCTGATTCGACTGAAATTTTCACCAATCATTCCTCTTCACAATCCAGAATAACGTTCCAAAAATAAAAAGTCTAACTTTCGAAACAACTGAGATACAGGGTGTTCTTCGTCAAATGACAAGTATAGTATCTTTCGAACCAATGCTCTGATTCGACTGAAATTTTCACCAATCATTCCTCTTCACAATCCAGAATAACGTTCCAAAAATAAAAAGTCTAACTTTCGAAACAACTGAGATACAGGGTGTTCTTCGTCAAATGACAAGTATAGTATCTTTCGAACCAATGCTCTGATTCGACTGAAATTTTCACCAATCATTCCTCTTCACAATCCAGAATAACGTTCCAAAAATAAAAAGTCTAACTTTCGAAACAACTGAGATACAGGGTGTTCTTCGTCAAATGACAAGTATAGTATCTTTCGAACCAATGCTCTGATTCGACTGAAATTTTCACCAATCATTCCTCTTCACAATCCAGAATAACGTTCCAAAAATAAAAAGTCTAACTTTCGAAACAACTGAGATACAGGGTGTTCTTCGTCAAATGACAAGTATAGTATCTTTCGAACCAATGCTCTGATTCGACTGAAATTTTCACCAATCATTCCTCTTCACAATCCAGAATAACGTTCCAAAAATAAAAAGTCTAACTTTCGAAACAACTGAGATACAGGGTGTTCTTCGTCAAATGACAAGTATAGTATCTTTCGAACCAATGCTCTGATTCGACTGAAATTTTCACCAATCATTCCTCTTCACAATCCAGAATAACGTTCCAAAAATAAAAAGTCTAACTTTCGAAACAACTGAGATACAGGGTGTTCTTCGTCAAATGACAAGTATAGTATCTTTCGAACCAATGCTCTGATTCGACTGAAATTTTCACCAATCATTCCTCTTCACAATCCAGAATAACGTTCCAAAAATAAAAAGTCTAACTTTCGAAACAACTGAGATACAGGGTGTTCTTCGTCAAATGACAAGTATAGTATCTTTCGAACCAATGCTCTGATTCGACTGAAATTTTCACCAATCATTCCTCTTCACAATCCAGAATAACGTTCCAAAAATAAAAAGTCTAACTTTCGAAACAACTGAGATACAGGGTGTTCTTCGTCAAATGACAAGTATAGTATCTTTCGAACCAATGCTCTGATTCGACTGAAATTTTCACCAATCATTCCTCTTCACAATCCAGAATAACGTTCCAAAAATAAAAAGTCTAACTTTCGAAACAACTGAGATACAGGGTGTTCTTCGTCAAATGACAAGTATAGTATCTTTCGAACCAATGCTCTGATTCGACTGAAATTTTCACCAATCATTCCTCTTCACAATCCAGAATAACGTTCCAAAAATAAAAAGTCTAACTTTCGAAACAACTGAGATACAGGGTGTTCTTCGTCAAATGACAAGTATAGTATCTTTCGAACCAATGCTCTGATTCGACTGAAATTTTCACCAATCATTCCTCTTCACAATCCAGAATAACGTTCCAAAAATAAAAAGTCTAACTTCGAAACAACTGAGATACAGGGTGTTCTTCGTCAAATGACAAGTATAGTATCTTTCGAACCAATGCTCTGATTCGACTGAAATTTTCACCAATCATTCCTCTTCACAATCCAGAATAACGTTCCAAAAATAAAAAGTCTAACTTTCGAAACAACTGAGATACAGGGTGTTCTTCGTCAAATGACAAGTATAGTATCTTTCGAACCAATGCTCTGATTCGACTGAAATTTTCACCAATCATTCCTCTTCACAATCCAGAATAACGTTCCAAAAATAAAAAGTCTAACTTTCGAAACAACTGAGATACAGGGTGTTCTTCGTCAAATGACAAGTATAGTATCTTTCGAACCAATGCTCTGATTCGACTGAAATTTTCACCAATCATTCCTCTTCACAATCCAGAATAACGTTCCAAAAATAAAAAGTCTAACTTTCGAAACAACTGAGATACAGGGTGTTCTTCGTCAAATGACAAGTATAGTATCTTTCGAACCAATGCTCTGATTCGACTGAAATTTTCACCAATCATTCCTCTTCACAATCCAGAATAACGTTCCAAAAATAAAAAGTCTAACTTTCGAAACAACTGAGATACAGGGTGTTCTTCGTCAAATGACAAGTATAGTATCTTTCGAACCAATGCTCTGATTCGACTGAAATTTTCACCAATCATTCCTCTTCACAATCCAGAATAACGTTCCAAAAATAAAAAGTCTAACTTTCGAAACAACTGAGATACAGGGTGTTCTTCGTCAAATGACAAGTATAGTATCTTTCGAACCAATGCTCTGATTCGACTGAAATTTTCACCAATCATTCCTCTTCACAATCCAGAATAACGTTCCAAAAATAAAAAGTCTAACTTTCGAAACAACTGAGATACAGGGTGTTCTTCGTCAAATGACAAGTATAGTATCTTTCGAACCAATGCTCTGATTCGACTGAAATTTTCACCAATCATTCCTCTTCACAATCCAGAATAACGTTCCAAAAATAAAAAGTCTAACTTTCGAAACAACTGAGATACAGGGTGTTCTTCGTCAAATGACAAGTATAGTATCTTTCGAACCAATGCTCTGATTCGACTGAAATTTTCACCAATCATTCCTCTTCACAATCCAGAATAACGTTCCAAAAATAAAAAGTCTAACTTTCGAAACAACTGAGATACAGGGTGTTCTTCGTCAAATGACAAGTATAGTATCTTTCGAACCAATGCTCTGATTCGACTGAAATTTTCACCAATCATTCCTCTTCACAATCCAGAATAACGTTCCAAAAATAAAAAGTCTAACTTTCGAAACAACTGAGATACAGGGTGTTCTTCGTCAAATGACAAGTATAGTATCTTTCGAACCAATGCTCTGATTCGACTGAAATTTTCACCAATCATTCCTCTTCACAATCCAGAATAACGTTCCAAAAATAAAAAGTCTAACTTTCGAAACAACTGAGATACAGGGTGTTCTTCGTCAAATGACAAGTATAGTATCTTTCGAACCAATGCTCTGATTCGACTGAAATTTTCACCAATCATTCCTCTTCACAATCCAGAATAACGTTCCAAAAATAAAAAGTCTAACTTTCGAAACAACTGAGATACAGGGTGTTCTTCGTCAAATGACAAGTATAGTATCTTTCGAACCAATGCTCTGATTCGACTGAAATTTTCACCAATCATTCCTCTTCACAATCCAGAATAACGTTCCAAAAATAAAAAGTCTAACTTTCGAAACAACTGAGATACAGGGTGTTCTTCGTCAAATGACAAGTATAGTATCTTTCGAACCAATGCTCTGATTCGACTGAAATTTTCACCAATCATTCCTCTTCACAATCCAGAATAACGTTCCAAAAATAAAAAGTCTAACTTTCGAAACAACTGAGATACAGGGTGTTCTTCAACAAATGACAAGTATAGTATCTTTCGAACCAATGCTCTGATTCGACTGAAATTTTCACCAATCATTCCTCTTCACAATCCAGAATAACGTTCCAAAAATAAAAAGTCTAACTTTCGAAACAACTGAGATACAGGGTGTTCTTCGTCAAATGACAAGTATAGTATCTTTCGAACCAATGCTCTGATTCGACTGAAATTTTCACCAATCATTCCTCTTCACAATCCAGAATAACGTTCCAAAAATAAAAAGTCTAACTTTCGAAACAACTGAGATACAGGGTGTTCTTCGTCAAATGACAAGTATAGTATCTTTCGAACCAATGCTCTGATTCGACTGAAATTTTCACCAATCATTCCTCTTCACAATCCAGAATAACGTTCCAAAAATAAAAAGTCTAACTTTCGAAACAACTGAGATACAGGGTGTTCTTCGTCAAATGACAAGTATAGTATCTTTCGAACCAATGCTCTGATTCGACTGAAATTTTCACCAATCATTCCTCTTCACAATCCAGAATAACGTTCCAAAAATAAAAAGTCTAACTTTCGAAACAACTGAGATACAGGGTGTTCTTCGTCAAATGACAAGTATAGTATCTTTCGAACCAATGCTCTGATTCGACTGAAATTTTCACCAATCATTCCTCTTCACAATCCAGAATAACGTTCCAAAAATAAAAAGTCTAACTTTCGAAACAACTGAGATACAGGGTGTTCTTCGTCAAATGACAAGTATAGTATCTTTCGAACCAATGCTCTGATTCGACTGAAATTTTCACCAATCATTCCTCTTCACAATCCAGAATAACGTTCCAAAAATAAAAAGTCTAACTTTCGAAACAACTGAGATACAGGGTGTTCTTCGTCAAATGACAAGTATAGTATCTTTCGAACCAATGCTCTGATTCGACTGAAATTTTCACCAATCATTCCTCTTCACAATCCAGAATAACGTTCCAAAAATAAAAAGTCTAACTTTCGAAACAACTGAGATACAGGGTGTTCTTCGTCAAATGACAAGTATAGTATCTTTCGAACCAATGCTCTGATTCGACTGAAATTTTCACCAATCATTCCTCTTCACAATCCAGAATAACGTTCCAAAAATAAAAAGTCTAACTTTCGAAACAACTGAGATACAGGGTGTTCTTCGTCAAATGACAAGTATAGTATCTTTCGAACCAATGCTCTGATTCGACTGAAATTTTCACCAATCATTCCTCTTCACAATCCAGAATAACGTTCCAAAAATAAAAAGTCTAACTTTCGAAACAACTGAGATACAGGGTGTTCTTCGTCAAATGACAAGTATAGTATCTTTCGAACCAATGCTCTGATTCGACTGAAATTTTCACCAATCATTCCTCTTCACAATCCAGAATAACGTTCCAAAAATAAAAAGTCTAACTTTCGAAACAACTGAGATACAGGGTGTTCTTCGTCAAATGACAAGTATAGTATCTTTCGAACCAATGCTCTGATTCGACTGAAATTTTCACCAATCATTCCTCTTCACAATCCAGAATAACGTTCCAAAAATAAAAAGTCTAACTTTCGAAACAACTGAGATACAGGGTGTTCTTCGTCAAATGACAAGTATAGTATCTTTCGAACCAATGCTCTGATTCGACTGAAATTTTCACCAATCATTCCTCTTCACAATCCAGAATAACGTTCCAAAAATAAAAAGTCTAACTTTCGAAACAACTGAGATACAGGGTGTTCTTCGTCAAATGACAAGTATAGTATCTTTCGAACCAATGCTCTGATTCGACTGAAATTTTCACCAATCATTCCTCTTCACAATCCAGAATAACGTTCCAAAAATAAAAAGTCTAACTTTCGAAACAACTGAGATACAGGGTGTTCTTCGTCAAATGACAAGTATAGTATCTTTCGAACCAATGCTCTGATTCGACTGAAATTTTCACCAATCATTCCTCTTCACAATCCAGAATAACGTTCCAAAAATAAAAAGTCTAACTTTCGAAACAACTGAGATACAGGGTGTTCTTCGTCAAATGACAAGTATAGTATCTTTCGAACCAATGCTCTGATTCGACTGAAATTTTCACCAATCATTCCTCTTCACAATCCAGAATAACGTTCCAAAAATAAAAAGTCTAACTTTCGAAACAAC
Organism: Myrrha octodecimguttata; assembly: GCA_958510865.1. Classification (NCBI taxonomy): domain Eukaryota; kingdom Metazoa; phylum Arthropoda; class Insecta; order Coleoptera; family Coccinellidae; genus Myrrha; species Myrrha octodecimguttata. The sequence goes on from CAUEHS010000440.1 coordinate 40,262, forward strand.
TGAGATACAGGGTGTTCTTCGTCAAATGACAAGTATAGTATCTTTCGAACCAATGCTCTGATTCGACTGAAATTTTCACCAATCATTCCTCTTCACAATCCAGAATAACGTTCCAAAAATAAAAAGTCTAACTTTCGAAACAACTGAGATACAGGGTGTTCTTCGTCAAATGACAAGTATAGTATCTTTCGAACCAATGCTCTGATTCGACTGAAATTTTCACCAATCATTCCTCTTCACAATCCAGAATAACGTTCCAAAAATAAAAAGTCTAACTTTCGAAACAACTGAGATACAGGGTGTTCTTCGTCAAATGACAAGTATAGTATCTTTCGAACCAATGCTCTGATTCGACTGAAATTTTCACCAATCATTCCTCTTCACAATCCAGAATAACGATTCAAAAATAAAAAGTCTAACTTTCGAAACAACTGAGATACAGGGTGTTCTTCGTCAAATGACAGGGATAGTATCTTTCGAACCAATGCTCTGATTCGACTGAAATTTTCACCAATCATTCCTCTTCACAATCCAGAATAACGTTCCAAAAATAAAAAGTCTAACTTTCGAAACAACTGAGATACAGGGTGTTCTTCGTCAAATGACAGGTATAGTATCTTTCGAACCAATGCTCTGATTCGACTGAAATTTTCACCAATCATTCCTCTTCACAATCCAGAATAACGATTCAAAAATAAAAAGTCTAACTTTCGAAACAACTGAGATACAGGGTGTTCTTCGTCAAATGACACGTATAGTATCTTTCGAACCAATGCTCTGATTCGACTGAAATTTTCACCAATCATTCCTCTTCACAATCCAGAATAACGTTCCAAAAATAAAAATCCTAACTTTCGAAACAACTGAGATACAGGGTGTTCTTCGTCAAATGACAGGTATAGTATCTTTCGAACCAATGCTCTGATTCGACTGAAATTTTCACCAATCATTCCTCTTCACAATCCAGAATAACGTTTCAAAAATAAAAAGTCTTACTTTCGAAACAACTGAGATACAGGGTGTTCTTCGTCAAATGACAAGTATAGTATCTTTCGAACCAATGCTCTGATTCGACTGAAATTTTCACCAATCATTCCTCTTCACAATCCAGAATAACGATTCAAAAATAAAAAGTCTAACTTTCGAAACAACTGAGATACAGGGTGTTCTTCGTCAAATGACAGGTATAGTATCTTTCGAACCAATGCTCTGATTCGACTGAAATTTTCACCAATCATTCCTCTTCACAATCCAGAATAACGTTCCAAAAATAAGAAGTCTAACTTTCGAAACAACTGAGATACAGGGTGTTCTTCGTCAAATGACAGGTATAGTATCTTTCGAACCACTGCTCTGATTCGACTGAAATTTTCACCAATCATTCCTCTTCACAATCCAGAATAACGTTCCAAAAATAAAAAGTCTAACTTTCGAAACAACTGAGATACAGGGTGTTCTTCGTCAAATGACAAGTATAGTATCTTTCGAACCAATGCTCTGATTCGACTGAAATTTTCACCAATCATTCCTCTTCACAATCCAGAATAACGATTCAAAAATAAAAAGTCTAACTTTCGAAACAACTGAGATACAGGGTGTTCTTCGTCAAATGACAGGTATAGTATCTTTCGAACCAATGCTCTGATTCGACTGAAATTTTCGTCAATCATTCCTCTTCACAATCCAGAATAACGTTCCAAAAATAAAAAGTCTAACTTTCGAAACAACTGAGATACAGGGTGTTCTTCGTCAAATGACAGGTATAGTATCTTTCGAACCAATGCTCTGATTCGACTGAAATTTTCACCAATCATTCCTCTTCACAATCCAGAATAACATTCCAAAAATAAAAAGTCGAACTTTCGAAACAACTGAGATACAGGGTGTTCTTCGTCAAATGACAAGTATAGTATCTTTCGAACCAATGCTCTGATTCGACTGAAATTTTCACCAATCATTCCTCTTCACAATCCAGAATAACGTTCCAAAAATAAAAAGTCTAACTTTCGAAACAACTGAGATACAGGGTGTTCTTCGTCAAATGACAGGTATAGTATCTTTCGAACCAATGCTCTGATTCGACTGAAATTTTCACCAATCATTCCACTTCAAAATCCAGATTAACGTTCCAAAAATAAAAAGTCTAACTTTCGAAACAACTGAGATACAGGGTGTTCTTTGTCAAATGACAGGTATAGTATCTTTCGAACCAATGCTCTGATTCGACTGAAATTTTCACCAATCATTCCTCTTCACAATCCAGAATAACGTTTCAAAAATAAAAAGTCTTACTTTCGAAACAACTGAGATACAGGGTGTTCTTCGTCAAATGACAGGTATAGTATCTTTCGAACCAATGCTCTGATTCGACTGAAATTTTCACCAATCATTCCTCTTCACAATCCAGAATAACGTTCCAAAAATAAAAAGTCTAACTTTCGAAACAACTGAGATACAGGGTGTTCTTCGTCAAATGACAGGTATAGTATCTTTCGAACCAATGCTCTGATTCGACTGAAATTTTCACCAATCATTCCTCTTCACAATCCAGAATAACGTTCCAAAAATAAAGTGTCTAACTTTCGAAACAACTGAGATACAGGGTGTTCTTCGTCAAATGACAAGTATAGTATCTTTCGAACCAATGCTCTGATTCGACTGAAATTTTCACCAATCATTCCTCTTCAAAATCCAGAATAACGTTCCAAAAATAAAAAGTCTAACTTTCGAAACAAATGAGATACAGGGTGTTCTTCGTCAAATGACAGGTATAGTATCTTTCGAACCAATGCTCTGATTCGACTGAAATTTTCACCAATCATTTCTCTTCACAATCCAGAATAACGTTTCAAAAATAAAAAGTCTAACTTCCGAAACAACTGAGATACAGGGTGTTCTTCGTCAAATGACAGGTATAGTATCTTTCGAACCAATGCTCTGATTCGACTGAAATTTTCACCAATCATTCCTCTTCACAATCCAGAATAACGTTTCAAAAATAAAAAGTCTAACTTTCGAAACAACTGAGATACAGGGTGTTCTTCGTCAAATGACAGGTATAGTATCTTTCGAACCAATGCTCTGATTCGACTGAAATTTTCACCAATCATTCCTCTTCAAAATCCAGAATAACGATTCAAAAATAAAAAGTCTTACTTTCGAAACAACTGAGATACAGGGTGTTCTTCGTCAAATGACAGGTATAGTATCTTTCGAACCAATGCTCTGATTCGACTGAAATTTTCACCAATCATTCCTCTTCAAAATCCAGAATAACGTTCCAAAAATAAAAAGTCTAACTTTCGAAACAACTGAGATACAGGGTGTTCTTCGTCAAATGACAGGTATAGTATCTTTCGAACCAATGCTCTGATTCGACTGAAATTTTCACCAATCATTTCTCTTCACAATCCAGAATAACGTTTCAAAAATAAAAAGTCTAACTTTCGAAACAACTGAGATACAGGGTGTTCTTCGTCAAATGACAGGTATAGGATCTTTCGAACCAATGCTCTGATTCGACTGAAATTTTCAACAATCATTCCACTTCACAATCCAGAATAACGTTCCAAAAATAAAAAGTCTAACTTTCGAAACAACTGAGATACAGGGTGTTCTTCGTCAAATGACAAGTATAGTATCTTTCGAACCAATGCTCTGATTCGACTGAAATTTTCACCAATCATTCCTCTTCACAATCCAGAATAACGTTTCAAAAATAAAAAGTCTAACTTCCGAAACAACTGAGATACAGGGTGTTCTTCGTCAAATGACAGGTATAGTATCTTTCGAACCAATGCTCTGATTCGACTGAAATTTTCACCAATCGTTCCTCTTCACAATCCAGAATAACGTTTCAAAAATAAAAATTCTAACTTTCGAAACAACTGAGATACAGGGTGTTCTTCGTCAAATGACAGGTATAGTATCTTTCGAACCAATGCTCTGATTCGACTGAAATTTTCACCAATCATTCCTCTTCAAAATCCAGAATAACGTTCCAAAAATAAAAAGTCTAACTTTCGAAACAACTGAGATACAGGGTGTTCTTCGTCAAATGACAGGTATAGTATCTTTCGAACCAATGCTCTGATTCGACTGAAATTTTCACCAATCATTTCTCTTCACAATCCAGAACAACGTTTCAAAAATAAAAAGTCTAACTTCCGAAACAACTGAGATACAGGGTGTTCTTCGTCAAATGACAGGTATAGTATCTTTCGAACCAATGCTCTGATTCGACTGAAATTTTCACCAATCATTCCTCTTCAAAATCCAGAATAACGATTCAAAAATAAAAAGTCTTACTTTCGAAACAACTGAGATACAGGGTGTTCTTCGTTAAATGACAGGTATAGTATCTTTCGAACCAATGCTCTGATTCGACTGAAATTTTCACCAATCATTCCTCTTCACAATCCAGAATAACGTTCCAAAAATAAAAAATCTAACTTTCGAAACAACTGAGATACAGGGTGTTCTTCGTCAAATGACAAGTATAGTATCTTTCGAACCAATGCTCTGATTCGACTGAAATTTTCACCAATCATTCTTCTTCACAATCCAGAATAACGATTCAAAAATAAAAAGTCTAACTTTCGAAACAACTGAGATACAGGGTGTTCTTCGTCAAATGACAAGTATAGTATCTTTCGAACCAATGCTCTGATTCGACTGAAATTTTCACCAATCATTCCTCTTCACAATCCAGAATAACGATTCAAAAATAAAAAGTCTAACTTTCGAAACAACTGAGATACAGGGTGTTCTTCGTCAAATGACAGGTATAGTATCTTTCGAACCAATGCTCTGATTCGACTGAAATTTTCACCAATCATTCCTCTTCACAATCCAGAATAACGTTCCAAAAATAAAAAGTCTAACTTTCGAAACAACTGAGATACAGGGTGTTCTTCGTCAAATGACAGGTATAGTATCTTTCGAACCAATGCTCTGATTCGACTGAAATTTTCACCAATCATTCCTCTTCACAATCCAGAATAACGATTCAAAAATAAAAAGTCTAACTTTCGAAACAACTGAGATACAGGGTGTTCTTCGTCAAATGACAGGTATAGTATCTTTCGAACCAATGCTCTGATTCGACTGAAATTTTCACCAATCATTCCTCTTCACAATCCAGAATAACATTCCAAAAATAAAAAGTCTAACTTTCGAAACAACTGAGATACAGGGTGTTCTTCGTCAAATGACAGGTATAGTATCTTTCGAACCAATGCTCTGATTCGACTGAAATTTTCACCAATCATTCCTCTTCACAATCCAGAATAACGTTTCAAAAATAAAAAGTCTAACTTTCGAAACAACTGAGATACAGGGTGTTCTTCGTCAAATGACAAGTATAGTATCTTTCGAACCAATGCTCTGATTCGACTGAAATTTTCACCAATCATTCCTCTTCACAATCCAGAATAACGATTCAAAAATAAAAAGTCTAACTTTCGAAACAACTGAGATACAGGGTGTTCTTCGTCAAATGACAGGTATAGTATCTTTCGAACCAATGCTCTGATTCGACTGAAATTTTCACCAATCATTCCTCTTCACAATCCAGAATAACGTTCCAAAAATAAGAAGTCTAACTTTCGAAACAACTGAGATACAGGGTGTTCTTCGTCAAATGACAGGTATAGTATCTTTCGAACCACTGCTCTGATTCGACTGAAATTTTCACCAATCATTCCTCTTCACAATCCAGAATAACATTCCAAAAATAAAAAGTCTAACTTTCGAAACAACTGAGATACAGGGTGTTCTTCGTCAAATGACAGGTATAGTATCTTTCGAACCAATGCTCTGATTCGACTGAAATTTTCACCAATCATTCCACTTCAAAATCCAGAATAACGTTCCAAAAATAAAAAGTCTAACTTTCGAAACAACTGAGATACAGGGTGTTCTTTGTCAAATGACAGGTATAGTATCTTTCGAACCAATGCTCTGATTCGACTGAAATTTTCACCAATCATTCCTCTTCACAATCCAGAATAACGTTTCAAAAATAAAAAGTCTTACTTTCGAAACAACTGAGATACAGGGTGTTCTTCGTCAAATGACAGGTATAGTATCTTTCGAACCAATGCTCTGATTCGACTGAAATTTTCACCAATCATTCCTCTTCACAATCCAGAAAAACGTTCCAAAAATAAAAAGTCTAACTTTCGAAACAACTGAGATACAGGGTGTTCTTCGTCAAATGACAGGTATAGTATCTTTCGAACCAATGCTCTGATTCGACTGAAATTTTCACCAATCATTCCTCTTCACAATCCAGAATAACGTTCCAAAAATAAAGTGTCTAACTTTCGAAACAACTGAGATACAGGGTGTTCTTCGTCAAATGACAAGTATAGTATCTTTCGAACCAATGCTCTGATTCGACTGAAATTTTCACCAATCATTCCTCTTCAAAATCCAGAATAACGTTCCAAAAATAAAAAGTCTAACTTTCGAAACAACTGAGATACAGGGTGTTCTTCGTCAAATGACAGGTATAGTATCTTTCGAACCAATGCTCTGATTCGACTGAAATTTTCACCAATCATTTCTCTTCACAATCCAGAATAACGTTTCAAAAATAAAAAGTCTAACTTCCGAAACAACTGAGATACAGGGTGTTCTTCGTCAAATGACAGGTATAGTATCTTTCGAACCAATGCTCTGATTCGACTGAAATTTTCACCAATCATTCCTCTTCACAATCCAGAATAACGTTCCAAAAATAAAAAGTCTAACTTTCGAAACAACTGAGATACAGGGTGTTCTTCGTCAAATGACAGGTATAGTATCTTTCGAACCAATGCTCTGATTCGACTGAAATTTTCACCAATCATTCCTCTTCACAATCCAGAATAACATTCCAAAAATAAAAAGTCGAACTTTCGAAACAACTGAGATACAGGGTGTTCTTCGTCAAATGACAGGTATAGTATCTTTCGAACCAATGCTCTGATTCGACTGAAATTTTCACCAATCATTCCTCTTCAAAATCCAGAATAACGTTCCAAAAATAAAAAGTCTAACTTTCGAAACAACTGAGATACAGGGTGTTCTTCGTCAAATGACAGGTATAGTATCTTTCGAACCAATGCTCTGATTCGACTGAAATTTTCACCAATCATTCCTCTTCAAAATCCAGAATAACGATTCAAAAATAAAAAGTCTTACTTTCGAAACAACTGAGATACAGGGTGTTCTTCGTCAAATGACAGGTATAGTATCTTTCGAACCAATGCTCTGATTCGACTGAAATTTTCACCAATCATTCCTCTTCAAAATCCAGAATAACGTTCCAAAAATAAAAAGTCTAACTTTCGAAACAACTGAGATACAGGGTGTTCTTCGTCAAATGACAGGTATAGTATCTTTCGAACCAATGCTCTGATTCGACTGAAATTTTCACCAATCATTTCTCTTCACAATCCAGAATAACGTTTCAAAAATAAAAAGTCTAACTTTCGAAACAACTGAGATACAGGGTGTTCTTCGTCAAATGACAGGTATAGGATCTTTCGAACCAATGCTCTGATTCGACTGAAATTTTCAACAATCATTCCACTTCACAATCCAGAATAACGTTCCAAAAATAAAAAGTCTAACTTTCGAAACAACTGAGATACAGGGTGTTCTTCGTCAAATGACAAGTATAGTATCTTTCGAACCAATGCTCTGATTCGACTGAAATTTTCACCAATCATTCCTCTTCACAATCCAGAATAACGTTTCAAAAATAAAAAGTCTAACTTCCGAAACAACTGAGATACAGGGTGTTCTTCGTCAAATGACAGGTATAGTATCTTTCGAACCAATGCTCTGATTCGACTGAAATTTTCACCAATCATTCCTCTTCACAATCCAGAATAACGTTTCAAAAATAAAAATTCTAACTTTCGAAACAACTGAGATACAGGGTGTTCTTCGTCAAATGACAGGTATAGTATCTTTCGAACCAATGCTCTGATTCGACTGAAATTTTCACCAATCATTCCTCTTCAAAATCCAGAATAACGTTCCTAAAATAAAAAGTCTAACTTTCGAAACAACTGAGATACAGGGTGTTCTTCGTCAAATGACAGGTATAGTATCTTTCGAACCAATGCTCTGATTCGACTGAAATTTTCACCAATCATTTCTCTTCACAATCCAGAATAACGTTTCAAAAATAAAAAGTCTAACTTCCGAAACAACTGAGATACAGGGTGTTCTTCGTCAAATGACAGGTATAGTATCTTTCGAACCAATGCTCTGATTCGACTGAAATTTTCACCAATCATTCCTCTTCACAATCCAGAATAACGTTTCAAAAATAAAAAGTCTAACTTTCGAAACAACTGAGATACAGGGTGTTCTTCGTCAAATGACAGGTATAGTATCTTTCGAACCAATGCTCTGATTCGACTGAAATTTTCACCAATCATTCCTCTTCAAAATCCAGAATAACGATTCAAAAATAAAAAGTCTTACTTTCGAAACAACTGAGATACAGGGTGTTCTTCGTCAAATGACAGGTATAGTATCTTTCGAACCAATGCTCTGATTCGACTGAAATTTTCACCAATCATTCCTCTTCACAATCCAGAATAACGTTCCAAAAATAAAAAATCTAACTTTCGAAACAACTGAGATACAGGGTGTTCTTCGTCAAATGACAAGTATAGTATCTTTCGAACCAATGCTCTGATTCGACTGAAATTTTCACCAATCATTCTTCTTCACAATCCAGAATAACGATTCAAAAATAAAAAGTCTAACTTTCGAAACAACTGAGATACAGGGTGTTCTTCGTCAAATGACAAGTATAGTATCTTTCGAACCAATGCTCTGATTCGACTGAAATTTTCACCAATCATTCCTCTTCACAATCCAGAATAACGATTCAAAAATAAAAAGTCTAACTTTCGAAACAACTGAGATACAGGGTGTTCTTCGTCAAATGACAGGTATAGTATCTTTCGAACCAATGCTCTGATTCGACTGAAATTTTCACCAAGCATTCCTCTTCACAATCCAGAATAACGTTCCAAAAATAAAAAGTCTAACTTTCGAAACAACTGAGATACAGGGTGTTCTTCGTCAAATGACAGGTATAGTATCTTTCGAACCAATGCTCTGATTCGACTGAAATTTTCACCAATCATTCCTCTTCACAATCCAGAATAACGATTCAAAAATAAAAAGTCTAACTTTCGAAACAACTGAGATACAGGGTGTTCTTCGTCAAATGACAGGTATAGTATCTTTCGAACCAATGCTCTGATTCGACTGAAATTTTCACCAATCATTCCTCTTCACAATCCAGAATAACATTCCAAAAATAAAAAGTCTAACTTTCGAAACAACTGAGATACAGGGTGTTCTTCGTCAAATGACAGGTATAGTATCTTTCGAACCAATGCTCTGATTCGACTGAAATTTTCACCAATCATTCCTCTTCACAATCCAGAATAACGTTTCAAAAATAAAAAGTCTAACTTTCGAAACAACTGAGATACAGGGTGTTCTTCGTCAAATGACAAGTATAGTATCTTTCGAACCAATGCTCTGATTCGACTGAAATTTTCACCAATCATTCCTCTTCACAATCCAGAATAACGATTCAAAAATAAAAAGTCTAACTTTCGAAACAACTGAGATACAGGGTCTTCTTCGTCAAATGACAGGTATAGTATCTTTCGAACCAATGCTCTGATTCGACTGAAATTTTCACCAATCATTCCTCTTCACAATCCAGAATAACGATTCAAAAATAAAAAGTCTAACTTTCGAAACAACTGAGATACAGGGTGTTCTTCGTCAAATGACAAGTATAGTATCTTTCGAACCAATGCTCTGATTCGACTGAAATTTTCACCAATCATTCCTCTTCACAATTCAGAATAACGATTCAAAAATAAAAAGTCTAACTTTCGAAACAACTGGGATACAGGGTGTTCTTCGTCAAATGACAGGTATAGTATCTTTCGAACCAATGCTCTGATTCGACTGAAATTTTCACCAATCATTCCTCTTCACAATCCAGAATAACGTTCCAAAAATAAAAAGTCTAACTTTCGAAACAACTGAGATACAGGGTGTTCTTCGTCAAATGACAAGTATAGTATCTTTCGAACCAATGCTCTGATTCGACTGAAATTTTCACCAATCATTCCTCTTCACAATCCAGAATAACGTTCCAAAAATAAAAAGTCTAACTTTCGAAACAACTGGGATACAGGGTGTTTTTCGTCAAATGACAAGTATAGTATCTTTCGAACCAATGCTCTGATTCGACTGAAATTTCCACCAATCATTCCTCTTCACAATCCAGAGTAACGTTCCAAAGATAAAAAGTCTAACTTTCGAAACAACTGAGATACAGGGTGTTCTTCGTCAAATGACAGGTATAGTATCTTTCGAACCAATGCTCTGATTCGACTGAAATTTTCACCAATCATTCCTCTTCACAATCCAGAATAACGATTCAAAAATAAAAAGTCTAATTTTCGGAACAACTGAGATACAGGATGTTATTCGTCAAATGACAGGTATAGTATCTTTCGAACCAATGCTCTGATTCGACTGAAATTTTCACCAATCATTCCTCTTCACAATCCAGAATAACGTTTCAAAAATAAAAAGTCTAACTTTCGAAACAACTGAGATACAGGGTGTTCTTCGTCAAATGACAGGTATAGTATCTTTCGAACCAATGCTCTGATTCGACTGAAATTTTCACCAATCATTCCTCTTCACAATCCAGAACAACGTTTCAAAAATAAAAAGTCTAACTTCCGAAACAACTGAGATACAGGGTGTTCTTCGTCAAATGACAGGTATAGCATTTTTCGAACCAATGCTCTGATTCGACTGAAATTTTCACCAATCATTCCTCTTCACAATCCAGAATAACGTTTCAAAAATAAAAAGTCTAACTTTCGAAACAACTGAGATACAGGGTGTTCTTCGTCAAATGACAGCTATAGTATCTTTCGAACCAATGCTTTGATTCGACTGAAATTTTCACCAATCATTCCTCTTCAAAATCCAGAATAACGATTCAAAAATAAAAAGTCTAACTTTCGAAACAACTGAGATACAGGGTGTTCTTCGTCAAATGACAGGTATAGTATCTTTCGAACCAATGCTCTGATTCGACTGAAATTTTCACCAATCATTCCTCCTCACAATCCAAAATAACGTTCCAAAAATAAAAAGTCTACCTTTCGAAACAACTGAGATACAGGGTGTTCTTCGTCAAATGACAAGTATAGTATCTTTCGAACCAATGCTCTGATTCGACTGAAATTTTCACCAATCATTCCTCTTCACAATCCAGAATAACGATTCAAAAATAAAAAGTCTAACTTCCGAAACAACTGAGATACAGGGTGTTCTTCGTCAAATGACAGGTATAGTATCTTTCGAACCAATGCTCTGATTCGACTGAAATTTTCACCAATCATTCCTCTTCACAATCCAGAATAACGTTCCAAAAATAAAAAGTCTAACTTTCGAAACAACTGAGATACAGGGTGTTCTTCGTCAAATGACAGGTATAGTATCTTTCGAACCAATGCTCTGATTCGACTGAAATTTTCACCAATCATTCCTCTTCCTTCACAATCCAGAATAACGATTCAAAAATAAAAAGTCTAACTTTCGAAACAACTGAGATACAGGGTGTTCTTCGTCAAATGACAGGTATAGTATCTTTCGAACCAATGCTCTGATTCGACTGAAATTTTCACCAATCATTCCTCTTCACAATCCAGAATAACGTTCCAAAAATAAAAAGTCTAACTTTCGAAACAACTGAGAATCAGGGTGTTCTTCGTCAAATGACAAGTATAGTATCTTTCGAACCAATGCTCTGATTCGACTGAAATTTTCACCAATCATTCCTCTTCACAATCCAGAATAACGTTTCAAAAATAAAAAGTCTAACTTTCGAAACAACTGAGATACAGGGTGTTCTTCGTCAAATGACAGCTATAGTATCTTTCGAACCAATGCTTTGATTCGACTGAAATTTTTACCAATCATTCCTCTTCAAAATCCAGAATAACGATTCAAAAATAAAAAGTCTAACTTTCGAAACAACTGAGATACAGGGTGTTCTTCGTCAAATGACAGGTATAGTATCTTTCGAACCAATGCTCTGATTCGACTGAAATTTTCACCAATCATTCCTCCTCACAATCCAAAATAACGTTCCAAAAATAAAAAGTCTACCTTTCGAAACAACTGAGATACAGGGTGTTCTTCGTCAAATGACAAGTATAGTATCTTTCGAACCAATGCTCTGATTCGACTGAAATTTTCACCAATCATTCCTCTTCACAATCCAGAATAACGATTCAAAAATAAAAAGTCTAACTTTCGAAACAACTGAGATACAGGGTGTTCTTCGTCAAATGACAGGTATAGTATCTTTCGAACCAATGCTCTGATTCGACTGAAATTTTCACCAATCATTCCTCTTCACAATCCAGAATAACGTTCCAAAAATAAAAAGTCTAACTTTCGAAACAACTGAGATACAGGGTGTTCTTCGTCAAACGACAGGTATAGTATCTTTCGAACCAATGCTCTGATTCGACTGAAATTTTCACCAATCATTCCTCTTCCTTCACAATCCAGAATAACGATTCAAAAATAAAAAGTCTAACTTTCGAAACAACTGAGATACAGGGTGTTCTTCGTCAAATGACAGGTATAGTATCTTTCGAACCAATGCTCTGATTCGACTGAAATTTTCACCAATCATTCCTCTTCACAATCCAGAATAACGTTCCAAAAATAAAAAGTCTAACTTTCGAAACAACTGAGAATCAGGGTGTTCTTCGTCAAATGACAAGTATAGTATCTTTCGAACCAATGCTCTGATTCGACTGAAATTTTCACCAATCATTCCTCTTCACAATCCAGAATAACGTTCCAAAAATAAAAAGTCTAACTTTCGAAACAACTGAGATACAGGGTGTTCTTCGTCAAATGACAAGTATAGTATCTTTCGAACCAATGCTCTGATTCGACTGAAATTTTCACCAATCATTCCTCTTCACAATCCAGAATAACGTTCCAAAAATTAAAAGTCTAACTTTCGAAACAACTGAGATACAGGGTGTTCTTCGTCAAATGACAGGTATAGTATCTTTCGATCCAATGCTCTGATTCGACTGAAATTTTCACCAATCATTCCTCTTCACAATCCAGAATAACGATTCAAAAATAAAAAGTCTAACTTTCGGAACAACTGAGATACAGGATGTTCTTCGTCAAATGACAGGTATAGTATCTTTCGAACCAATGCTCTGATTCGACTGAAATTTTCACCAATCATTCCTCTTCACAATCCAGAATAACGTTTCAAAAATAAAAAGTCCAACTTTCGAAACAACTGAGATACAGGGTGTTCTTCGTCAAACGACAGGTATAGTATCTTTCGAACCAATGCTCTGATTCGACTGAAATTTTCACCAATCATTCCTCTTCACAATCCAGAATAACGTTCCAAAAATAAAAAGTCTAACTTTCGAAACAACTGAGATACAGGGTGTTCTTCGTCAAATGACAAGTATAGTATCTTTCGAACCAATGCTCTGATTCGACTGAAATTCTCACCAATCATTCCTCTTCACAATCCAGAATAACGATTCAAAAATAAAAAGTCTAACTTTCGAAACAACTGAGATACAGGGTGTTCTTCGTCAAATGACAGGTATAGTATCTTTCGAACCAATGCTCTGATTCGACTGAAATTTTCACCAATCATTCCTCTTCACAATCCAGAATAACGTTCCTTAAATAAAAAGTCTAACTTTCGAAACAACTGAGATACAGGGTGTTCTTCGTCAAATGACAAGTATAGTATCTTTCGAACCAATGCTCTGATTCGACTGAAATTTTCACCAATCATTCCTCTTCACAATCCAGAATAACGATTCAAAAATAAAAAGTCTAACTTTCGAAACAACTGAGATACAGGGTGTTCTTCGTCAAATGACAGGTATAGTATCTTTCGAACCAATGCTCTGATTCGACTGAAATTTTCACCAATCATTCCTCTTCACAATCCAGAATAACGTTCCAAAAATAAAAAGTTCAAAAAGCACTGCCGTGAAGGCAGCAACTTTTGCGCGCATGTTCAATGTAGATGACCGCTTCAGCAACGAATTTGAACGTGCGCGCGTACCAAATTTCAGTTCGATACGATCATAAGTTCTGGAGATATCGGGAAAAAATTTGTCAAATTTCGAGGTTTTCTTCTCGATATCGTTGATTTTTTCGGTATTACTCGAGAAATACTGATTCAGTCCTGATTAAACTTCACAGCTAGTTTTAAGATGCTAAAAGACAACTTTATGCAAAATTTCGTGATAATCGTGTTATTAGAACAATTTGAAAAAAAAAATTTATATGATTTTCTCATCATATCATCCTCATTAAATTCTGTATGAAACTTCGAACTGTTATTTTCGATGAAGTACTGAATTTCAATTCGATCTGATCTGTATTTTTGGAAACATTGGAAAAATAAAATTTTGATTGGGTATATCTACGGAATCATTGGGCGGATTTTACCCATTCACGAATTCGACCTTCGTAATTAAGCCCCAAACCTACTCTACAAATATCGAGTTTCTAAGTCGTTTCTTCCGGAAGTTATTGTGTTTACGGTCAGCCTAACGGCCGACTGCGTAAACACAATAACTTCCGAAAGAAACAACTTAGAAACTCGATATTTGTAGAGAAGGTTTGGACCTTAATTACGAAGGCCGAATTCGTGAATGGGTAAAATCCACCCAATGATTCCGTAGATATACCCAATCAAAATTTTATTTTTCCAATATTTCCAAAAATACAGACCAGATCGAATTGAAATCCAGTACTTCATCGAAAATAACAGTTCGAAGTTTCATACAGAATTTAATGAGGATGATATGATGAAAAAATCATATAAATTTTTTTTTTCAAATTGTTCTAATAACCCGATTATCACGAAATTTTGCACAAAGTTGTCTTTCAGCATCTTAAAACTAGCTGTGAAGTTTAATCAGGACTGAATCAGTATTTCTCGAGCAATACCAAAAAAATCAACGATATCGAGAAGAAAACCTCGAAATTTGACATATTTTTTCCCGATATCTCCAAAACTTATGATCGTATCGAGCTGAAATTTAGTACACTGCTGTGAAATTAGAAGGTCAAAGTGTGAGTATAATTTTTTTTGGATATGATGAATGGTTTCCGAAAAAAAAATTTTTTTGTAAAAAAATTTTGAAAAAAATTTTTTTAAAAATTTATTGACAATATGATTTTGACGAAATTTGGCTCAAAGTTGCGCGTCGTTATACTCCACCAAACTGCTAAGTTTGAATCCAATCGCTCAAGTAGTTTCTGAAATAAAAAATAAATAACTTCAAAACTTCAAATGCCTATAACTCCGAAACTATTCGATCGATTTGGCCCATTAACGAACTTAACCGCGGCATTCCAATGCGCGACCTACCCTGAAAGTTTCAAGTCGCTAGCTCACTTCGTTCGACAGTTATCGTGTCTACGGCCGGCCGGCCGGACAGAATCGATTTTGACACCGGATTCGTCATCAGTGAGTCCAACCTAGTCGATTGAGACCATTTTCGGCTCAATCATCCAAAATTACAGACATTTGATCAAAACGATAGCACGCTGTTCCCCTAGAACATGCGCGCAAAAAGTCTACTTTTCGAAACAACTGAGATACAGGGTGTTCTTCGTCAAATGAAAGGTATAGTATCTTTCGAACCAATGCTCTGATTCGACTGAAATTTTCACCAATCATTCCTCTTCACAATCCAGAATAACGATTCAAAAATAAAAAGTCTAACTTTCGAAACAACTGAGATACAGGGTGTTCTTCGTCAAATGACAAGTATAGTATCTTTCGAACCAATGCTCTGATTCGACTGAAATTTTCACCAATCATTCCTCTTCACAATCCAGAATAACGATTCAAAAAAAAAAAGTCTAACTTTCGAAACAACTGAGATACAGGGTGTTCTTCGTCAAATGACAGGTATAGTATCTTTCGAACCAATGCTCTGATTCGACTGAAATTTTCACCAATCATTCCTCTTCACAATCCAGAATAACGATTCAAAAATAAAAAGTCTAACTTTCGAAACAACTGAGATACAGGGTGTTCTTCGTCAAATGACAGGTATAGTATCTTTCGAACCAATGCTCTGATTCGACTGAAATTTTCACCAATCATTCCTCTTCACAATCCAGAATAACGTTCCAAAAATAAAAAGTCCAACTTTCGAAACAACTGAGATACAGGGTGTTCTTCGTCAAATGACAAGTATAGTATCTTTCGAACCAATGCTCTGATTCGACTGAAATTTTCACCAATCATTCCTCTTCACAATCCAGAATAACGATTCAAAAATAAAAAGTCTAACTTTCGAAACAACTGAGATACAGGGTGTTCTTCGTCAAATGACAGGTATAGTATCTTTCGAACCAATGCTCTGATTCGACTTAAATTTTCACCAATCATTCCTCTTCACAATCCAGAATAACGTTCCAAAAATAAAAAGTCTAACTTTCGAAACAACTGAGATACAGGGTGTTCTTCGTCAAATGACAGGTATAGTATCTTTCGAACCAATGCTCTGATTCGACTGAAATTTTCACCAATCATTCCTCTTCACAATCCAGAATAACGATTCAAAAATAAAAAGTCTAACTTTCGAAACAACTGAGATACAGGGTGTTCTTCGTCAAATGACAGGTATAGTATCTTTCGAACCAATGCTCTGATTCGACTGAAATTTTCACCAGTCATTCCTCTTCACAATCCAGAATAACGTTCCAAAAATAAAAAGTCTAACTTTCGAAACAACTGGGATACAGGGTGTTCTTCGTCAAATGACAGGTATAGTATCTTTCGAACCAATGCTCTGATTCGACTGAAATTTTCACCAATCATTCCTCTTCACAATCCAGAATAACGTTCCAAAAATAAGAAGTCTTACTTTCGAAACAACTGAGATACAGGGTGTTCTTCGTCAAATGACAAGTATAGTATCTTTCGAACCAATGCTCTGATTCGACTGAAATTTTCAACAATCATTCCTCTTCACAATCCAGAATAACGATTCAAAAATAAAAAGTCTAACTTTCGAAACAACTGAGATACAGGGTGTTCTTCGTCAAATGACAGGTATAGTATCTTTCGAACCAATGCTCTGATTCGACTGAAATTTTCACCAATCATTCCTCTTCACAATCCAGAATAACGTTCCAAAAATAAAAAGTCTAACTTTCGGAACAACTGAGATACAGGGTGTTCTTCGTCAAATGACAGGTATAGTATCTTTCGAACCAATGCTCTGATTCGACTGAAATTTTCACCAACCATTCCTCTTCACAATCCAGAATAACGTTCCAAAAATAAAAAGTCTAACTTTCGAAACAACTGAGATACAGGGTGTCCTTCGTCAAATGACAAGTATAGTATCTTTCGAACCAATGCTCTGATTCGACTGAAATTTTCACCAATCATTCCTCTTCACAATCCAGAATAACGATTCAAAAATAAAAAGTCTAACTTTCGAAACAACTGAGATACAGGGTGTTCTTCGTCAAATGACAGGTATAGTATCTTTCGAACCAATGCTCTGATTCGACTGAAATTTTCACCAATCATTCCTCTTCACAATCCAGAATAACGATTCAAAAATAAAAAGTCTAACTTTCGAAACAACTGAGATACAGGGTGTTCTTCGTCAAATGACAAGTATAGTATCTTTCGAACCAATGCTCTGATTCGACTGAAATTTTCACCAATCATTCCTCTTCCTTCACAATCCAGAATAACGATTCAAAAATAAAAAGTCTTACTTTCGACAACTGAGATACAGGGTGTTCTTCGTCAAATGACAGGTATAGTATCTTTCGAACCAATGCTCTGATTCGACTGAAATTTTCACCAATCATTCCTCTTCATAATCCAGAATAACGTTCCAAAAATAAAAAGTCTAACTTTCGAAACAACTGAGATACAGGGTGTTCTTCGTCAAATGACAAGTATAGTATCTTTCGAACCAATGCTCTGATTCGACTGAAATTTTCACCAATCATTCCTCTTCACAATCCAGAATAACGTTCCAAAAATAAAAAGTCTAACTTTCGAAACAACTGAGATACAGGGTGTTCTTCGTCAAATGACAAGTATAGTATCTTTCGAACCAATGCTCTGATTCGACTGAAATTTTCACCAATCATTCCTCTTCACAATCCAGAATAACGTTCCAAAAATTAAAAGTCTAACTTTTGAAACAACTGAGATACAGGGTGTTCTTCGTCAAATAACAGGTATAGTATCTTTCGAACCAATGCTCTGATTCGACTGAAATTTTCACCAATCATTCCTCTTCACAATCCAGAATAACGATTCAAAAATAAAAAGTCTAACTTTCGGAACAACTGAGATACAGGATGTTCTTCGTCAAATGACAGGTATAGTATCTTTCGAACCAATGCTCTGATTCGACTGAAATTTTCACCAATCATTCCTCTTCACAATCCAGAATAACGTTTCAAAAATAAAAAGTCCAACTTTCGAAACAACTGAGATACAGGGTGTTCTTCGTCAAATGACAGGTATAGTATCTTTCGAACCAATGCTCTGATTCGACTGAAATTTTCACCAATCATTCCTCTTCACAATCCAGAATAACGTTCCAAAAATAAAAAGTCTAACTTTCGAAACAACTGAGATACAGGGTGTTCTTCGTCAAATGACAAGTATAGTTTCTTTCGAACCAATGCTCTGATTCGACTGAAATTTTCACCAATCATTCCTCTTCACAATCCAGAATAACGATTCAAAAATAAAAAGTCTAACTTTCGAAACAACTGAGATACAGGGTGTTCTTCGTCAAATGACAGGTATAGTATCTTTCGAACCAATGCTCTGATTCGACTGAAATTTTCACCAATCATTCCTCTTCACAATCCAGAATAACGTTCCTAAAATAAAAAGTCTAACTTTCGAAACAACTGAGATACAGGGTGTTCTTCGTCAAATGACAAGTATAGTATCTTTCGAACCAATGCTCTGATTCGACTGAAATTTTCACCAATCATTCCTCTTCACAATCCAGAATAACGATTCAAAAATAAAAAGTCTAACTTTCGAAACAACTGAGATACAGGGTGTTCTTCGTCAAATGACAGGTATAGTATCTTTCGAACCAATGCTCTGATTCGACTGAAATTTTCACCAATCATTCCTCTTCACAATCCAGAATAACGTTCCAAAAATAAAAAGTCTTATTTTCGAAACAACTGAGATACAGGGTGTTCTTCGTCAAATGACAGGTATAGTATCTTTCGAACCAATGCTCTGATTCGACTGAAATTTTCACCAATCATTCCTCTTCACAATCCAGAATAACGTTCCAAAAATAAGAAGTCTTACTTTCGAAACAACTGAGATACAGGGTGTTCTTCGTCAAATGACAAGTATAGTATCTTTCGAACCAATGCTCTGATTCGACTGAAATTTTCAACAATCATTCCTCTTCACAATCCAGAATAACGATTCAAAAATAAAAAGTCTAACTTTCGAAACAACTGAGATACAGGGTGTTCTTCGTCAAATGACAGGTATAGTATCTTTCGAACCAATGCTCTGATTCGACTGAAATTTTCACCAATCATTCCTCTTCACAATCCAGAATAACGTTCCAAAAATAAAAAGTCTAACTTTCGGAACAACTGAGATACAGGGTGTTCTTCGTCAAATGACAGGTATAGTATCTTTCGAACCAATGCTCTGATTCGACTGAAATTTTCACCAACCATTCCTCTTCACAATCCAGAATAACGTTCCAAAAATAAAAAGTCTAACTTTCGAAACAACTGAGATACAGGGTGTCCTTCGTCAAATGACAAGTATAGTATCTTTCGAACCAATGCTCTGATTCGACTGAAATTTTCACCAATCATTCCTCTTCACAATCCAGAATAACGATTCAAAAATAAAAAGTCTAACTTTCGAAACAACTGAGATACAGGGTGTTCTTCGTCAAATGACAGGTATAGTATCTTTCGAACCAATGCTCTGATTCGACTGAAATTTTCACCAATCATTCCTCTTCACAATCCAGAATAACGATTCAAAAATAAAAAGTCTAACTTTCGAAACAACTGAGATACAGGGTGTTCTTCGTCAAATGACAAGTATAGTATCTTTCGAACCAATGCTCTGATTCGACTGAAATTTTCACCAATCATTCCTCTTCCTTCACAATCCAGAATAACGATTCAAAAATAAAAAGTCTTACTTTCGAAACAACTGAGATACAGGGTGTTCTTCGTCAAATGACAGGTATAGTATCTTTCGAACCAATGCTCTGATTCGACTGAAATTTTCACCAATCATTCCTCTTCATAATCCAGAATAACGTTCCAAAAATAAAAAGTCTAACTTTCGAAACAACTGAGATACAGGGTGTTCTTCGTCAAATGACAAGTATAGTATCTTTCGAACCAATGCTCTGATTCGACTGAAATTTTCACCAATCATTCCTCTTCACAATCCAGAATAACGTTCCAAAAATAAAAAGTCTAACTTTCGAAACAACTGAGATACAGGGTGTTCTTCGTCAAATGACAAGTATAGTATCTTTCGAACCAATGCTCTGATTCGACTGAAATTTTCACCAATCATTCCTCTTCACAATCCAGAATAACGTTCCAAAAATTAAAAGTCTAACTTTTGAAACAACTGAGATACAGGGTGTTCTTCGTCAAATAACAGGTATAGTATCTTTCGAACCAATGCTCTGATTCGACTGAAATTTTCACCAATCATTCCTCTTCACAATCCAGAATAACGATTCAAAAATAAAAAGTCTAACTTTCGGAACAACTGAGATACAGGATGTTCTTCGTCAAATGACAGGTATAGTATCTTTCGAACCAATGCTCTGATTCGACTGAAATTTTCACCAATCATTCCTCTTCACAATCCAGAATAACGTTTCAAAAATAAAAAGTCCAACTTTCGAAACAACTGAGATACAGGGTGTTCTTCGTCAAATGACAGGTATAGTATCTTTCGAACCAATGCTCTGATTCGACTGAAATTTTCACCAATCATTCCTCTTCACAATCCAGAATAACGTTCCAAAAATAAAAAGTCTAACTTTCGAAACAACTGAGATACAGGGTGTTCTTCGTCAAATGACAAGTATAGTTTCTTTCGAACCAATGCTCTGATTCGACTGAAATTTTCACCAATCATTCCTCTTCACAATCCAGAATAACGATTCAAAAATAAAAAGTCTAACTTTCGAAACAACTGAGATACAGGGTGTTCTTCGTCAAATGACAGGTATAGTATCTTTCGAACCAATGCTCTGATTCGACTGAAATTTTCACCAATCATTCCTCTTCACAATCCAGAATAACGTTCCTAAAATAAAAAGTCTAACTTTCGAAACAACTGAGATACAGGGTGTTCTTCGTCAAATGACAAGTATAGTATCTTTCGAACCAATGCTCTGATTCGACTGAAATTTTCACCAATCATTCCTCTTCACAATCCAGAATAACGATTCAAAAATAAAAAGTCTAACTTTCGAAACAACTGAGATACAGGGTGTTCTTCGTCAAATGACAGGTATAGTATCTTTCGAACCAATGCTCTGATTCGACTGAAATTTTCACCAATCATTCCTCTTCACAATCCAGAATAACGTTCCAAAAATAAAAAGTCTTATTTTCGAAACAACTGAGATACAGGGTGTTCTTCGTCAAATGACAGGTATAGTATCTTTCGAACCAATGCTCTGATTCGACTGAAATTTTCACCAATCATTCCTCTTCACAATCCAGAATAACGATTCAAAAATAAAAAGTCTAACTTTCGAAACAACTGAGATACAGGGTGTTCTTCGTCAAATGACAAGTATAGTATCTCTCGAACCAATGCTCTGATTCGACTGAAATTTTCACCAATCATTCCTCTTCACAATCCAGAATAACGATTCAAAAAAAAAAAGTCTAACTTTCGAAACAACTGAGATACAGGGTGTTCTTCGTCAAAGGACAGGTATAGTATCTTTCGAACCAATGCTCTGATTCGACTGAAATTTTCACCAATCATTCCTTTCCACAATCCAGAATAACGATTCAAAAATAAAAAGTCTAACTTTCGAAACAACTGAGATACAGGGTGTTCTTCGTCAAATGACAGGTATAGTATCTTTCGAACCAATGCTCTGATTCGACTGAAATTTTCACCAATCATTCCTCTTCACAATCCAGAATAACGTTCCAAAAATAAAAAGTCTAACTTTCGAAACAACTGAGATACAGGGTGTTCTTCGTCAAATGACAAGTATATTATCTTTCGAACCAATGCTCTGATTCGACTGAAATTTTCACCAATCATTCCTCTTCACAATCCAGAATAACGATTCAAAAATAAAAAGTCCAACTTTCAAAACAACTGAGATACAGGGTGTTCTTCGTCAAATGACAGGTATAGTATCTTTCGAACCAATGCTCTGATTCGACTTAAATTTTCACCAATCATTCCTCTTCACAATCCAGAATAACGTTCCAAAAATAAAAAGTCTAACTTCCGAAACAACTGAGATACAGGGTGTTCTTCGTCAAATGACAGGTATAGTATCTTTCGAACCAATGCTCTGATTCGACTGAAATTTTCACCAATCATTCCTCTTCACAATCCAGAATAACGATTCAAAAATAAAAAGTCTAACTTTCGAAACAACTGAGATACAAGGTGTTCTTCGTCAAATGACAGGTATAGTATCTTTCGAACCAATGCTCTGATTCGACTGAAATTTTCACCAGTCATTCCTCTTCACAATCCAGAATAACGTTCCAAAAATAAAAAGTCTAACTTTCGAAACAACTGAGATACAGGGTGTTCTTCGTCAAATGACAGGTATAGTATCTTTCGAACCAATGCTCTGATTCGACTGAAATTTTCACCAATCATTCCTCTTCACAATCCAGAATAACGTTCCAAAAATAAGAAGTCTTACTTTCGAAACAACTGAGATACAGGGTGTTTTTCGTCAAATGACAAGTATAGTATCTTTCGAACCAATGCTCTGATTCGACTGAAATTTTCACCAATCATTTCTCTTCACAATCCAGAATAACGATTCAAAAATAAAAAGTCTAACTTTCGAAACAACTGAGATACAGGGTGTTCTTCGTCAAATGACAGGTATAGTATCTTTCGAACCAATGCTCTGATTCGACTGAAATTTTCATCAATCATTCCTCTTGACAATCCAGAATAACTTTCCAAAAATAAAAAGTCTAACTTTCGAAACAACTGAGAAACAGGGTGTTCTTCGTCAAATGACAGGTATAGTATCTTTCGAACCAATGCTCTGATTCGACTGAAATTTTCACCAACCATTCCTCTTCACAATCCAGAATAACGTTCCAAAAATAAAAAGTCTAACTTTCGAAACAACTGAGATACAGGGTGTCCTTCGTCAAATGACAAGTATAGTATCTTTCGAACCAATGCTCTGATTCGACTGAAATTTTCACCAATCATTCCTCTTCACAATCCAGAATAACGATTCAAAAATAAAAAGTCTAACTTTCGAAACAACTGAGATACAGGGTGTTCTTCGTCAAATGACAGGTATAGTATCTTTCGAACCAATGCTCTGATTCGACTTAAATTTTCACCAATCATTCCTCTTCACAATCCAGAATAACGTTCCAAAAATAAAAAGTCTAACTTTCGAAACAACTGAGATACAGGGTGTTCTTCGTCAAATGACAGGTATAGTATCTTTCGAACCAATGCTCTGATTCGACTGAAATTTTCACCAATCATTCCTCTTCACAATCCAGAATAACGATTCAAAAATAAAAAGTCTAACTTTCGAAACAACTGAGATACAGGGTGTTCTTCGTCAAATGACAGGTATAGTATCTTTCGAACCAATGCTCTGATTCGACTGAAATTTTCACCAGTCATTCCTCTTCACAATCCAGAATAACGTTCCAAAAATAAAAAGTCTAACTTTCGAAACAACTGAGATACAGGGTGTTCTTCGACAAATGACAGGTATAGTATCTTTCGAACCAATGCTCTGATTCGACTGAAATTTTCACCAATCATTCCTCTTCACAATCCAGAATAACGTTCCAAAAATAAGAAGTCTTACTTTCGAAACAACTGAGATACAGGGTGTTCTTCGTCAAATGACAAGTATAGTATCTTTCGAACCAATGCTCTGATTCGACTGAAATTTTCACCAATCATTCCTCTTCACAATCCAGAATAACGATTCAAAAATAAAAAGTCTTACTTTCGAAACAACTGAGATACAGGGTGTTCTTCGTCAAATGACAGGTATAGTATCTTTCGAACCAATGCTCTGATTCGACTGAAATTTTCACCAATTATTCCTCTTGACAATCCAGAATAACGTTCCAAAAATAAAAAGTCTAACTTTCGAAACAACTGAGATACAGGGTGTTCTTCGTCAAATGACAGGTATAGTATCTTTCGAACCAATGCTCTGATTCGACTGAAATTTTCACCAACCATTCCTCTTCACAATCCAGAATAACGTTCCAAAAATAAAAAGTCTAACTTTCGAAACAACTGAGATACAGGGTGTCCTTCGTCAAATGACAAGTATAGTATCTTTCGAACCAATGCTCTGATTCGACTGAAATTTTCACCAATCATTCCTCTTCACAATCCAGAATAACGATTCAAAAATAAAAAGTCTTACTTTCGAAACAACTGAGATACAGGGTGTTCTTCGTCAAATGACAGGTATAGTATCTTTCGAACCAATGCTCTGATTCGACTGAAATTTTCACCAATCATTCCTCTTCACAATCCAGAATAACGTTCCAAAAATAAAAAGTCTAACTTTCGAAACAACTGAGATACAGGGTGTTCTTCGTCAAATGACAGGTATAGTATCTTTCGAACCAATGCTCTGATTCGACTGAAATTTTCACCAATCATTCCTCTTCACAATCCAGAATAACGTTCCAAAAATAAAAAGTCTAACTTTCGAAACAACTGAGATACAGGGTGTTCTTCGTCAAATGACAGGTATAGTATCTTTCGAACCAATGCTCTGATTCGACTGAAATTTTCACCAATCATTCCTCTTCACAATCCAGAATAACGTTCCAAAAATAAAAAGTCTAACTTTCGAAACAACTGAGATACAGGGTGTTCTTCGTCAAATGACAGGTATAGTATCTTTCGAACCAATGCTCTGATTCGACTGAAATTTTCACCAATCATTCCTCTTCAAAATCCAGAATAACGTTCCAAAAATAAAAAGTCTAACTTTCGAAACAACTGAGATACAGGGTGTTCTTCGTCAAATGACAGGTATAGTATCTTTCGAACCAATGCTCTGATTCGACTGAAATTTTCACCAATCATTCCTCTTCACAATCCAGAATAACGTTTCAAAAATAAAAAGTCTAACTTTCGAAACAACTGAGATACAGGGTGTTCTTCGTCAAATGACAGGTAAAGTATCTTTCGAACCAATGCTCTGATTCGACTGAAATTTTCACCAATCATTCCTCTTCACAATCCAGAATAACGTTCCAAAAATAAAAAGACCAACTTTCGAAACAACTGAGATACAGGGTGTTCTTCGTCAAATGACAGGTATAGTATCTTTCGAACCAATGCTCTGATTCGACTGAAATTTTCACCAATCATTCCTCTTCAAAATCCAGAATAACGTTTCAAAAATAAAAAGTCTAACTTTCGAAACAACTGAGATACAGGGTGTTCTTCGTCAACTGACAGGTATAGTATCTTTCGAACCAATGCTCTGATTCGACTGAAATTTTCACCAATCATTCCTCTTCACAATCCAGAATAACGATTCAAAAATAAAAAGTCTAACTTTCGAAACAACTGAGATACAGGGTGTTCTTCGTCAAATGACAGGTATAGTATCTTTCGAACCAATGCTCTGATTCGACTGAAATTTTCACCAATCATTCCTCTTCACAATCCAGAATAACGTTTCAAAAATAAAAAGTCTAACTTTCGAAACAACTGAGATACAGGGTGTTCTTCGTCAAATGACAGGTATAGTATCTTTCGAACCAATGCTCTGATTCGACTGAAATTTTCACCAATCATTCCTCTTCACAATCCAAAATAACGTTCCAAAAATAAAAAGTCTAACTTTCGAAACAACTGAGATACAGGGTGTTCTTCGTCAAATGACAAGTATAGTATCTTTCGAACCAATGCTCTGATTCGACTGAAATTTTCACCAATCATTCCTCTTCACAATCCAGAATAACGATTCAAAAATAAAAAGTCTAACTTTCGAAACAACTGAGATACAGGATGTTCTTCGTCAAATGACAGGTATAGTATCTTTCGAACCAATGCTCTGATTCGACTGAAATTTTCACCAATCATTCCGCTTCACAATCCAGAATAACGTTCCAAAAATAAAAAGTCTAACTTTCGAAACAACTGAGATACAGGGTGTTCTTCGTCAAATCACAGGTATAGTATCTTTCGAACCAATGCTCTGATTCGACTGAAATTTTCACCAATCATTCCTCTTCACAATCCAGAATAACGATTCAAAAATAAAAAGTCTAACTCTCGAAACAACTGAGATACAGAGTGTTCTTCGTCAAATGACAAGTATAGTATCTTTCGAACCAATGCTCTGATTCGACTAAAATTTTCACCAATCATTCCTCTTCACAATCCAGAATAACGATCCAAAAATAAAAAGTCTAACTTTCGAAACAACTGAGATACAGGGTGTTCTTCGTCAAATGACAGGTAAAGTATCTTTCGAACCAATGCTCTGATTCGACTGAAATTTTCACCAATCATTCCTCTTCACAATCCAGAATAAGGTTCCAAAAATAAAAAGTCTAACTTTCGAAACAACTGAGATACAGGGTGTTCTTCGTCAAATGACAGGTATAGTATCTTTCGAACCAATGCTCTGATTCGACTGAAATTTTCACCAATCATTCCTCTTCACAATACAGAATAACGTTCCAAAAATAAAAAGTCTAACTTTCGAAACAACTGAGATACAGGGTGTTCTTCGTCAAATGACAGGTATAGTATCTTTCGAACCAATGCTCTGATTCGACTGAAATTTTCACCAAGCATTGGTTCGAAAGATACTTTACCTGTCATTTGACGAAGAACACCCTGTATCTCAGTTGTTTCGAAAGTTAGACTTTTTATTTTTGAATCGTTATTCTGGATTGTGAAGAGGAATGATTGGTGAAAATTTCAGTCGAATCAGAGCATTGGTTCGAAAGATACTATACTTGTCATTTGACGGAGAACACCCTGTATCTCAGTTGTTTCGAAAGTTAGACTTTTTATTTTTGAATCGTTATTCTGGATTGTGAAGAGGAATGATTGGTGAAAATTTCAGTCGAATCAGAGCATTGGTTCGAAAGATACTATACTTGTCATTTGACGAAGAACACCCTGTATCTCAGTTGTTTCGAAAGTTAGACTTTTTATTTTTGAATCGTTATTCTGGATTGTGAAGAGGAATGATTGGTGAAAATTTCAGTCGAATCAGAGCATTGGTTCGAAAGATACTATACCTGTCATTTGACGAAGAACACCCTGTATCTCAGTTGTTTCGAAAGTTAGACTTTTTATTTTTGGAACGTTATTCTGGATTGTGAAGAGGAATGATTGGTGAAAATTTCAGTCGAATCAGAGCATTGGTTCGAAAGATACTATACCTGTCATTTGACGAAGAACACCCTGTATCTCAGTTGTTTCGAAAGTTAGACTTTTTATTTTTGAATCGTTATTCTGGATTGTGAAGAGGAATGATTGGTGAAAATTTCAGTCGAATCAGAGCATTGGTTCGAAAGATACTATACTTGTCATTTGACGAAGAACACCCTGTATCTCAGTTGTTTCGAAAGTTAGACTTTTTATTTTTGAATCGTTATTCTGGATTGTGAAGAGGAATGATTGGTGAAAATTTCAGTCTAATCAGAGCATTGGTTCGAAAGATACTATACCTGTCATTTGACGAAGAACACCCTGTATCTCAGTTGTTTCGAAAGTTAGACTTTTTTTTTTTGAAACGTTATTCTGGATTGTGAAGAGGAATGATTGGTGAAAATTTCAGTCGAATCAGAGCATTGGTTCGAAAGATACTATACCTGTCATTTGACGAAGAACACCCTGTATCTCAGTTGTTTCGGAAGTTAGACTTTTTATTTTTGAAACGTTATTCTGGATTGTGAAGAGGAATGATTGGTGAAAATTTCAGTCGAATCAAAGCATTGGTTCGAAAGATACTATACCTGTCATTTGACGAAGAACACCCTGTATCTCAGTTGTTTCGAAAGTTAGACTTTTTATTTTTGGAACGTTATTCTGGATTTTGAAGAGGAATGATTGGTGAAAATTTAAGTCGAATCAGAGCATTGGTTCGAAAGATACTATACCTGTCATTTGACGAAGAACACCCTGTATCTCAGTTGTTTCGAAAGTTAGACTTTTTATTTTTGGAACGTTATTCTGGATTTTGAAGAGGAATGATTGGTGAAAATTTCAGTCGAATCAGAGCATTGGTTCGAAAGATACTATACTTGTCATTTGACGAAGATTACCCTGTATCTCAGTTGTTTCGAAAGTTAGACTTTTTATTTTTGAATCGTTATTCTGGATTGTAAAGAGGAATGATTGGTGAAAATTTCAGTCGAATCAGAGCATTGGTTCAAAATATACTATACCTGTCATTTGACGAAGAACACCCTGTATCTCAGTTGTTTCGAAAGTTAGACTTTTTATTTTTGGAACGTTATTCTGGATTTTGAAGAGGAAATCCAGAATAACGTTCCAAAAATAAAAAGTCTAACTTTCGAAACAACTGAGATACAGGGTGTCCTTCGTCAAATGACAAGTATAGTATCTTTCGAACCAATGCTCTGATTCGACTGAAATTTTCACCAATCATTCCTCTTCACAATCCAGAATAACGATTCAAAAATAAAAAGTCTTACTTTCGAAACAACTGAGATACAGGGTGTTCTTCGTCAAATGACAGGTATAGTATCTTTCGAACCAATGCTCTGATTCGACTGAAATTTTCACCAATCATTCCTCTTCACAATCTAAAATAACGTTCCAAAAATAAAAAGTCTAACTTTCGAAACAACTGAGATACAGGGTGTTCTTCGTCAAATGACAGGTATAGTATCTTTCGAACCAATGCTCTGATTAGACTAAAATTTTCACCAATCATTCCTCTTCACAATCCAGAATAACGATTCAAAAATAAAAAGTCTAACTTTCGAAACAACTGAGATACAGGGTGTTCTTCGTCAAATGACAAGTATAGTATCTTTCGAACCAATGCTCTGATTCGACTGAAATTTTCACCAATCATTCCTCTTCACAATTCAGAATAACTATTCAAAAATAAAAAGTCTAACTTACGAAACAACTGAGATACAGGGTGTTCTTCGTCAAATGACAGGTATAGTATCTTTCGAACCAATGCTCTGATTCGACTGAAATTTTCATCAATCATTCCTCTTCACAATCCAGAATAACGTTCCAAAAATAAAAAGTCTAACTTTCGAAACAACTGAGATACAGGGTGTTCTTCGTCAAATGACAGGTATAGTATCTTTCGAACCAATGCTCTGATTCGACTGAAATTTTCACCAATCATTCCTCTTCACAATCCAGAATAACGATTCAAAAATAAAAAGTCTAACTTTCGAAACAACTGAGATACAGGGTGTTCTTCGTCAAATGACAAGTATAGTATCTTTCGAACCAATGCTCTGATTCGACTGAAATTTTCACCAATCATTCCTCTTCACAATCCAGAATAACGATTCAAAAATAGAAAGTCTAACTTTCGAAACAACTGAGATACAGGGTGTTCTTCGTCAAATGACAGGTATAGTATCTTTCGAACCAATGCTTGGTGAAAATTTCAGTCGAATCAGAGCATTGGTTCGAAAGATACTATACCTGTCATTTGACGAAGAACACCCTGTATCTCAGTGGTTTCGAAAGTTAGACTTTTTATTTTTGGAACGTTACTCTGTATTGTGAAGAGGAATGATTGGTGAAAATTTCAGTCGAATCAGAGCATTGGTTCGAAAGATACTATACCTGTTATTTGACGAAGAACCACCTGTATCTCAGTTGTTTCGAAAGTTAGACTTTTTATTTTTGGAACGTTATTCTGGATTTTGAAGAGGAATGATTGGTGAAAATTTCAGTCGAATCAGAGCATTGGTTCGAAAGATACTATACTTGTCATTTGACGAAGAACACCCTGTATCTCAGTTGTTTCGAAAGTTAGACTTTTTATTTTTGAATCGTTATTCTGGATTGTGAAGAGGAATGATTGGTGAAAATTTCAGTCGAATCAGAGCATTGGTTCGAAAGATACTATACCTGTCATTTGACGAAGAACACCCTGTATCTCAGTTGTTTCGAAAGTTAGACTTTTTATTTCTGGAACGTTATTCTGGATTGTGAAGAGGAATGATTGGTGAAAATTTCAGTCGAATCAGAGCATTGGTTCGAAAGATACTATACCTGTCATTTGACGAAGAACACCCTGTATCTCAGTTGTTTCGAAAGTTAGACTTTTTATTTTTGGAACGTTATTCTGGATTTTGAAGAGGAAATCCAGAATAACGTTCCAAAAATAAAAAGTCTAACTTTCGAAACAACTGAGATACAGGGTGTCCTTCGTCAAATGACAAGTATAGTATCTTTCGAACCAATGCTCTGATTCGACTGAAATTTTCACCAATCATTCCTCTTCACAATCCAGAATAACGATTCAAAAATAAAAAGTCTAACTTTCGAAACAACTGAGATACAGGGTGTTCTTCGTCAAATGACAGGTATAGTATCTTTCGAACCAATGCTCTGATTCGACTGAAATTTTCACCAATCATTTCTCTCCACAATCCAGAATAACGTTCCAAAAATAAAAAGTCTAACTTTCGAAACAACTGAGATACAGGGTGTTCTTCGTCAAATGACAGGTATAGTATCTTTCGAACCAATGCTCTGATTCGACTGAAATTTTCACCAATCATTCCTCTTCACAATCCAGAATAACGTTCCAAAAATAAAAAGTCTAACTTCCGAAACAACTGAGATACAGGGTGTTCTTCGTCAAATGACAGGTATAGTATCTTTCGAACCAATGCTCTGATTCGACTGAAATTTTTACCAATCATTCCTCTTCACAATCCAGAATAACGTTCCAAAAATAAAAAGTCTAACTTTCGAAACAACTGAGATACAGGGTGTTCTTCGTCAAATGACAGGTATAGTATCTTTCGAAACAATGCTCTGATTCGACTGAAATTTTCACCAATCATTCCTCTTCACAATCCAGAATAACGATTCAAAAATAAAAAGTCTAACTTTCGAAACAACTGAGATACAGGGTTTTCTTCGTCAAATGACAGGTATAGTATCTTTCGAACCAATGCTCTGATTCGACTGAAATTTTCACCAATCATTCCTCTTCACAATCCAGAATAACGTTCCAAAAATAAAAAGTCTAACTTTCGAAACAACTGAGATACAGGGTGTTCTTCGTCAAATGACAAATATAGTATCTTTCGAACCAATGCTCTGATTCGACTGAAATTTTCACCAATCATTCCTCTTCACAATCCAGAATAACGATTCAAAAATAAAAAGTCTAACTTTCGAAACAACTGAGATACAGGGTGTTCTTCGTCAAATGACAGGTATAGTATCTTTCGAACCAATGCTCTGATTCGACTGAAATTTTCACTAATTATTCCTCTTCAAAATCCAGAATAACGTTCCAAAAATAAAAAGTCTAACTTTCGAAACAACTGAGATACAGGGTGTTCTTCGTCAAATGACAGGTATAGTATCTTTCGAACCAATGCTCTGATTCGACTGAAATTTTCAACAATCATTCCTCTTCACAATACAGAATAATGTTTCAAAAATAAAAAGTCTAACTTTCGAAACAACTGAGATACAGGGTGTTCTTCGTCAAATGACAGGTATAGTATCTTTCGAACCAATGCTCTGATTCGACTGAAATTTTCACCAATCATTCCTCCTCACAATCCAGAATAACGTTCCAAAAATAAAAAGTCTAACTTTCGAAACAACTGAGATACAGGGTGTTCTTCGTCAAATGACAGGTATAGTATCTTTCGAACCAATGCTCTG
The DNA here is from genome assembly GCA_958510865.1 of Myrrha octodecimguttata. Taxonomy (NCBI): domain Eukaryota; kingdom Metazoa; phylum Arthropoda; class Insecta; order Coleoptera; family Coccinellidae; genus Myrrha; species Myrrha octodecimguttata. The sequence continues at coordinate 72,537 of CAUEHS010000440.1, forward strand.
ATTCGACTGAAATTTTCACCAATCATTCCTCTTCACAATCCAGAATAACGATTCAAAAATAAAAAGTCTAACTTTCGAAACAACTGAGATACAGGGTGTTCTTCGTCGAATGACAAGTATAGTATCTTTCGAACCAATGCTCTGATTCGACTGAAATTTTCACCAATCATTCCTCTTCAAAATCCAGAATAACGTTCCAAAAATAAAAAGTCTAACTTTTGAAACAACTGGGATACAGGGTGTTCTTCGTCAAATGACAGGTATAGTATCTTTCGAACCAATGCTCTGATTCGACTGAAATATTCACCAATCATTCCTCTTCAAAATCCAGAATAACGTTCCAAAAATAAAAAGTCTAACTTTCGAAACAACTGAGATACAGGGTGTTCTTCGTCAAATGACAGGTATAGTACCTTTCGAACCAATGCTCTGATTCGACTGAAATTTTCACCAATCATTCCTCTTCACAATCCAGAATAACGTTTCAAAAATAAAAAGTCTAACTTCCGAAACAACTGAGATACAGGGTGTTCTTCGTCAAATGACAGGTATAGTATCTTTCGAACCAATGCTCTGATTCGACTGAAATTTTCACCAATCATTCCTCTTCACAATCCAGAATAACGTTTCAAAAATAAAAAGTCTAACTTTCGAAACAACTGAGATACAGGGTGTTCTTCGTCAAATGACAGGTATAGTATCTTTCGAACCAATGCTCTGATTCGACTGAAATTTTCACCAATCATTCCTCTTCACAATCCAGAATAACGTTCCAAAAATAAAAAGTCTAACTTTCGAAACAACTGAGATACAGGGTGTTCTTCGTCAAATGACAGGTATAGTATCTTTCGAACCAATGCTCTGATTCGACTGAAATTTTCACCAATCATTCCTCTTCAAAATCCAGAATAACGTTCCAAAAATAAAAAGTCTAACTTTCGAAACAACTGAGATACAGGGTGTTCTTCGTCAAATGACAGGTATAGTATCTTTCGAACCAATGCTCTGTTTCGACTGAAATTTTCACCAATCATTCCTCTTCACAATCCAGAATAACGATTCAAAAATAAAAAGTCTAACTTTCGAAACAACTGAGATACAGGGTGTTCTTCGTCAAATGACAGGTATAGTATCTTTCGAACCAATGCTCTGATTCGACTGAAATTTTCACCAATCATTCCTCTTCACAATCCAGAATAACGTTTCAAAAATAAAAAGTCTTACTTTCGAAACAACTGAGATACAGGGTGTTCTTCGTCAAATGACAGGTATAGTATCTTTCGAACCAATGCTCTGATTCGACTGAAATTTTCACCAATCATTCCTCTTCACAATCCAAAATAACGTTCCAAAAATAAAAAGTCTAACTTTCGAAACAACTGAGATACAGGGTGTTCTTCGTCAAATGACAGGTATAGTATCTTTCGAACCAATGCTCTGATTAGACTGAAATTTTTACCAATCATTCCTCTTCACAATCCAGAATAACGATTCAAAAATAAAAATTTTAACTTTCGAAACAACTGAGATACAGGGTGTTCTTCGTCAAATGACAAGTATGGTATCTTTCGAACCAATGCTCTGATTCGACTGAAATTTTCACCAATCATTCCTCTTCACAATCCAGAATAACGATTCAAAAATAAAAAGTCTAACTTTCGAAACAACTGAGATACAGGGTGTTCTTCGTCAAATGACAGGTATAGTATCTTTCGAACCAATGCTCTGATTCGACTGAAATTTTCACCAATCATTCCTCTTCACAATCCAGAATAACGTTCCAAAAATAAAAAGTCTAACTTTCGAAACAACTGAGATACAGGGTGTTCTTCGTCAAATGACAGGTATAGTATCTTTCGAACCAATGCTCTGATTCGACTGAAATTTTCACCAATCATTCCTCTTCACAATCCAGAATAACGATTCAAAAATAAAAAGTCTAACTTTCGAAACAACTGAGATACAGGGTGTTCTTCGTCAAATGACAAGTATAGTATCTTTCGAACCAATGCTCTGATTCGACTGAAATTTTCACCAATCATTCCTCTTCACAATCCAGAATAACGATTCAAAAATAAAAAGTCTAACTTTCGAAACAACTGAGATACAGGGTGTTTTTCGTCAAATGACAGGTATAGTATCTTTCGAACCAATGCTCTGATTCGACTGAAATTTTCACCAATCATTCCTCTTCACAATCCAGAATAACGTTTCAAAAATAAAAAGTCTAACTTTCGAAACAACTGAGATACAGGGTGTTCTTCGTCAAATGACAGGTATAGTATCTTTCGAACCAATGCTCTGATTCGACTGAAATTTTCACCAATCATTCCTCTTCACAATCCAGAATAACGATTCAAAAATAAAAAGTCTAACTTTCGAAACAACTGAGATACAGGGTGTTTTTCGTCAAATGACAGGTATAGTATCTTTCGAACCAATGCTCTGATTCGACTGAAATTTTCACCAATCATTCCTCTTCACAATCCAGAATAACGTTCCAAAAATAAAAAGTCTAACTTTCGAAACAACTGAGATACAGGGTGTTCTTCGTCAAATGACAGGTATAGTATCTTTCGAACCAATGCTCTGATTCGACTGAAATTTTCACCAATCATTCCTCTTCACAATACAGAATAACGTTCCAAAAATAAAAAGTCTAACTTTCGAAACAACTGAGATACAGGGTGTTCTTCGTCAAATGACAGGTATAGTATCTTTCGAACCAATGCTCTGATTCGACTGAAATTTTCACCAATCATTCCTCTTCACAATCCAGAATAACGATTCAAAAATAAAAAGTCTAACTTTCGAAACAACTGAGATACAGGGTGTTCTTCGTCAAATGACAGGTATAGTATCTTTCGAACCAATGCTCTGATTCGACTGAAATTTTCACCAATCATTCCTCTTCACAATCCAGAATAACGTTTCAAAAATAAAAAGTCTAACTTCCGAAACAACTGAGATACAGGGTGTTCTTCGTCAAATGACAGGTATAGTATCTTTCGAACCAATGCTCTGATTCGACTGAAATTTTCACCAATCATTCCTCTTCACAATCCAGAATAACGTTCCAAAAATAAAAATTTCAAAAAGCACTGCCGTGAAGGCAGCAACTTTTGCGCGCATGTTCAATGTAGATGACCGCTTCAGCAACGAATTTGAACGTGCGTGCGTACCAAATTTCAGTTCGATACGATCATAAGTTCTGGAGATATCGGGAAAAAATATGTCAAATTTCGATGTTTTCTTCTCGATATCGTTGATTTTTTCGGTATTACTCGAGAAATACTGATTCAGTCCTGATCAAACTTCACAGCTAGTTTTGAGATGCTGAAAGACAACTTTATGCAAAATTTCGTGATAATCGTGTTATTAGAACAATTTGAAAAAAAAAATTTATATGATTTTCTCATCATATCATCCTCATTAAATTCTGTATGAAACTTCGAACTGTTATTTTCGATGAAGTACTGGATTTCAATTCGATCTGATCTCTATTTTTGGAAATATTGTAAAAATAAAATTTTGAATGGGTATATCTACGGAATCATTGGGCGGATTTTACCCATTCACGAATTCGACCTTCGTAATTAAGCCCCAAACCTACTCTACAAATATCGAGTTTCTAAGTCGTTTCTTCCGGAAGTTATTGTGTTTACGGTCAGCCTAACGGCCGACTGCGTAAACACAATAACTTCCGAAAGAAACAACTTAGAAACTCGATATTTGTAGAGAAGGTTTGGACCTTAATTACGAAGGCCGAATTCGTGAATGGGTAAAATCCACCCAATGATTCCGTAGATATAACCAATCAAAATTTTATTTTTCCAATATTTCCAAAAATACAGATCAGATCGAATTGAAATCCAGTACTTCATCGAAAATAACAGTTCGAAGTTTCATACAGAATTTAATGAGGATGATATGATGAGAAAATCATATAAATTTTTTTTTCAAATTGTTCTAATTACCCGATTATTACGAAATTTTGCATAAAGTTGTCTTTCAGCGTCTTAAAACTAGATGTGAAGTTTAATCAGGCTTGAATCAGTATTTCTCGAGTTATACCGAAAAAATCAACGATATCGAGAAGAAAACCTCGAAATTTGACATATTTTTTCCCGATATCTCCAAAACTTATGATCGTATCGAACTGAAATTTGGTGCATTGCTGTGAAATTAGAAGGTCAAAGCGTGAGTATGATTTTTCTTGGATATGATAAATGGTTTCCGAAAAAAAAATTTTTTTGGAAAAAAATTTCGAAAAAATTTTTTTTTTTAAATAACCAACAATATAATCCTGACGAAATTCAGCTCAAAGTTGCGCGTCGTTGTACTTCACCTAACCGCCAAGTTTGAATTCAATCGCTCAGGTAGTTTCTGAAATAAAAAATAAATAACTTCAAAACTTCAAATGCCTATAACTCCGAAACTATTTGATCGATTTGGCCCATTAACGAACTTAACCGCGGCATTCCAATGCGCGACCTACCCTGAAAGTTTCAAGTTGCTAGCTCACTTCGTTCGACAGTTATCGTGTCTACGGCCGGCCGGCCGGCCGGCCGGACAGAATCGATTTTGACACCGGATTCGTCATCAGTGAGTCCAACCTAGTCGATTGAGACCATTTTCGGCTCAATCATCCAAAATTACAGACATTTGATCAAAACGATAGCACGCTGTTCCCCTAGAACATGCGCGCAAAAAGTCTAACTTTCGAAACAACTGAGATACAGGGTGTTCTTCGTCAAATGACAGGTATAGTATCTTTCGAACCAATGCTCTGATTCGACTGAAATTTTCACCAATCATTCCTCTTCAAAATCCAGAATAACGTTCCAAAAATAAAAAGTCTAACTTTCGAAACAACTGAGATACAGGGTGTTCTTCGTCAAATGACAAGTATAGTATCTTTCGAACCAATGCTCTGATTCGACTGAAATTTTCACCAATCATTCCTCTTCACAATCCAGAATAACGATTCAAAAATAAAAAGTCTAACTTTCGAAACAACTGAGATACAGGGTGTTCTTCGTCAAATGACAGGTATAGTATCTTTCGAACCAATGCTCTGATTCGACTGAAATTTTCACCAATCATTCCTCTTCACAATCCAGAATAACGTTCCAAAAATAAAAAGTCCAACTTTCGAAACAACTGAGATACAGGGTGTTCTTCGTCAAATGACAAGTATAGTATCTTTCGAACCAATGCTCTGATTCGACTGAAATTTTCACCAATCATTCCTCTTCACAATCCAGAATAACGATTCAAAAATAAAAAGTCTAACTTTCGAAACAACTGAGATACAGGGTGTTCTTCGTCAAATGACAGGTATAGTATCTTTCGAACCAATGCTCTGATTCGACTTAAATTTTCACCAATCATTCCTCTTCACAATCCAGAATAACGATTCAAAAAAAAAAAGTCTAACTTTCGAAACAACTGAGATACAGGGTGTTCTTCGTCAAATGACAGGTATAGTATCTTTCGAACCAATGCTCTGATTCGACTGAAATTTTCACCAATCATTCCTCTTCACAATCCAGAATAACGATTCAAAAATAAAAAGTCTAACTTTCGAAACAACTGAGATACAGGGTGTTCTTCGTCAAATGACAAGTATAGTATCTTTCGAACCAATGCTCTGATTCGACTGAAATTTTCACCAATCATTCCTCTTCACAATCCAGAATAACGATTCAAAAAAAAAAAGTCTAACTTTCGAAACAACTGAGATACAGGGTGTTCTTCGTCAAATGACAGGTATAGTATCTTTCGAACCAATGCTCTGATTCGACTGAAATTTTCACCAATCATTCCTCTTCACAATCCAGAATAACGATTCAAAAATAAAAAGTCTAACTTTCGAAACAACTGAGATACAGGGTGTTCTTCGTCAAATGACAGGTATAGTATCTTTCGAACCAATGCTCTGATTCGACTGAAATTTTCACCAATCATTCCTCTTCACAATCCAGAATAACGTTCCAAAAATAAAAAGTCCAACTTTCGAAACAACTGAGATACAGGGTGTTCTTCGTCAAATGACAAGTATAGTATCTTTCGAACCAATGCTCTGATTCGACTGAAATTTTCACCAATCATTCCTCTTCACAATCCAGAATAACGATTCAAAAATAAAAAGTCTAACTTTCGAAACAACTGAGATACAGGGTGTTCTTCGTCAAATGACAGGTATAGTATCTTTCGAACCAATGCTCTGATTCGACTTAAATTTTCACCAATCATTCCTCTTCACAATCCAGAATAACGTTCCAAAAATAAAAAGTCTAACTTTCGAAACAACTGAGATACAGGGTGTTCTTCGTCAAATGACAGGTATAGTATCTTTCGAACCAATGCTCTGATTCGACTGAAATTTTCACCAATCATTCCTCTTCACAATCCAGAATAACGATTCAAAAATAAAAAGTCTAACTTTCGAAACAACTGAGATACAGGGTGTTCTTCGTCAAATGACAGGTATAGTATCTTTCGAACCAATGCTCTGATTCGACTGAAATTTTCACCAGTCATTCCTCTTCACAATCCAGAATAACGTTCCAAAAATAAAAAGTCTAACTTTCGAAACAACTGGGATACAGGGTGTTCTTCGTCAAATGACAGGTATAGTATCTTTCGAACCAATGCTCTGATTCGACTGAAATTTTCACCAATCATTCCTCTTCACAATCCAGAATAACGTTCCAAAAATAAGAAGTCTTACTTTCGAAACAACTGAGATACAGGGTGTTCTTCGTCAAATGACAAGTATAGTATCTTTCGAACCAATGCTCTGATTCGACTGAAATTTTCACCAATCATTCCTCTTCACAATCCAGAATAACGATTCAAAAATAAAAAGTCTAACTTTCGAAACAACTGAGATACAGGGTGTTCTTCGTCAAATGACAGGTATAGTATCTTTCGAACCAATGCTCTGATTCGACTGAAATTTTCACCAATCATTCCTCTTCACAATCCAGAATAACGTTCCAAAAATAAAAAGTCTAACTTTCGAAACAACTGAGATACAGGGTGTTCTTCGTCAAATGACAGGTATAGTATCTTTCGAACCAATGCTCTGATTCGACTGAAATTTTCACCAACCATTCCTCTTCACAATCCAGAATAACGTTCCAAAAATAAAAAGTCTAACTTTCGAAACAACTGAGATTTAGGGTGTCCTTCGTCAAATGACAAGTATAGTATCTTTCGAACCAATGCTCTGATTCGACTGAAATTTTCACCAATCATTCCTCTTCACAATCCAGAATAACGATTCAAAAATAAAAAGTCTAACTTTCGAAACAACTGAGATACAGGGTGTTCTTCGTCAAATGACAGGTATAGTATCTTTCGAACCAATGCTCTGATTCGACTGAAATTTTCACCAATCATTCCTCTTCACAATCCAGAATAACGATTCAAAAATAAAAAGTCTAACTTTCGAAACAACTGAGATACAGGGTGTTCTTCGTCAAATGACAAGTATAGTATCTTTCGAACCAATGCTCTGATTCGACTGAAATTTTCACCAATCATTCCTCTTCCTTCACAATCCAGAATAACGATTCAAAAATAAAAAGTCTTACTTTCGAAACAACTGAGATACAGGGTGTTCTTCGTCAAATGACAGGTATAGTATCTTTCGAACCAATGCTCTGATTCGACTGAAATTTTCACCAATCATTCCTCTTCATAATCCAGAATAACGTTCCAAAAATAAAAAGTCTAACTTTCGAAACAACTGAGATACAGGGTGTTCTTCGTCAAATGACAAGTATAGTATCTTTCGAACCAATGCTCTGATTCGACTGAAATTTTCACCAATCATTCCTCTTCACAATCCAGAATAACGTTCCAAAAATAAAAAGTCTAACTTTCGAAACAACTGAGATACAGGGTGTTCTTCGTCAAATGACAAGTATAGTATCTTTCGAACCAATGCTCTGATTCGACTGAAATTTTCACCAATCATTCCTCTTCACAATCCAGAATAACGTTCCAAAAATTAAAAGTCTAACTTTTGAAACAACTGAGATACAGGGTGTTCTTCGTCAAATAACAGGTATAGTATCTTTCGAACCAATGCTCTGATTCGACTGAAATTTTCACCAATCATTCCTCTTCACAATCCAGAATAACGATTCAAAAATAAAAAGTCTAACTTTCGGAACAACTGAGATACAGGATGTTCTTCGTCAAATGACAGGTATAGTATCTTTCGAACCAATGCTCTGATTCGACTGAAATTTTCACCAATCATTCCTCTTCACAATCCAGAATAACGTTTCAAAAATAAAAAGTCCAACTTTCGAAACAACTGAGATACAGGGTGTTCTTCGTCAAATGACAGGTATAGTATCTTTCGAACCAATGCTCTGATTCGACTGAAATTTTCACCAATCATTCCTCTTCACAATCCAGAATAACGATTCAAAAATAAAAAGTCTAACTTTCGAAACAACTGAGATACAGGGTGTTCTTCGTCAAATGACAGGTATAGTATCTTTCGAACCAATGCTCTGATTCGACTGAAATTTTCACCAGTCATTCCTCTTCACAATCCAGAATAACGTTCCAAAAATAAAAAGTCTAACTTTCGAAACAACTGGGATACAGGGTGTTCTTCGTCAAATGACAGGTATAGTATCTTTCGAACCAATGCTCTGATTCGACTGAAATTTTCACCAATCATTCCTCTTCACAATCCAGAATAACGTTCCAAAAATAAGAAGTCTTACTTTCGAAACAACTGAGATACAGGGTGTTCTTCGTCAAATGACAAGTATAGTATCTTTCGAACCAATGCTCTGATTCGACTGAAATTTTCACCAATCATTCCTCTTCACAATCCAGAATAACGATTCAAAAATAAAAAGTCTAACTTTCGAAACAACTGAGATACAGGGTGTTCTTCGTCAAATGACAGGTATAGTATCTTTCGAACCAATGCTCTGATTCGACTGAAATTTTCACCAATCATTCCTCTTCACAATCCAGAATAACGTTCCAAAAATAAAAAGTCTAACTTTCGAAACAACTGAGATACAGGGTGTTCTTCGTCAAATGACAGGTATAGTATCTTTCGAACCAATGCTCTGATTCGACTGAAATTTTCACCAACCATTCCTCTTCACAATCCAGAATAACGTTCCAAAAATAAAAAGTCTAACTTTCGAAACAACTGAGATACAGGGTGTCCTTCGTCAAATGACAAGTATAGTATCTTTCGAACCAATGCTCTGATTCGACTGAAATTTTCACCAATCATTCCTCTTCACAATCCAGAATAACGATTCAAAAATAAAAAGTCTAACTTTCGAAACAACTGAGATACAGGGTGTTCTTCGTCAAATGACAGGTATAGTATCTTTCGAACCAATGCTCTGATTCGACTGAAATTTTCACCAATCATTCCTCTTCACAATCCAGAATAACGATTCAAAAATAAAAAGTCTAACTTTCGAAACAACTGAGATACAGGGTGTTCTTCGTCAAATGACAAGTATAGTATCTTTCGAACCAATGCTCTGATTCGACTGAAATTTTCACCAATCATTCCTCTTCCTTCACAATCCAGAATAACGATTCAAAAATAAAAAGTCTTACTTTCGAAACAACTGAGATACAGGGTGTTCTTCGTCAAATGACAGGTATAGTATCTTTCGAACCAATGCTCTGATTCGACTGAAATTTTCACCAATCATTCCTCTTCATAATCCAGAATAACGTTCCAAAAATAAAAAGTCTAACTTTCGAAACAACTGAGATACAGGGTGTTCTTCGTCAAATGACAAGTATAGTATCTTTCGAACCAATGCTCTGATTCGACTGAAATTTTCACCAATCATTCCTCTTCACAATCCAGAATAACGTTCCAAAAATAAAAAGTCTAACTTTCGAAACAACTGAGATACAGGGTGTTCTTCGTCAAATGACAAGTATAGTATCTTTCGAACCAATGCTCTGATTCGACTGAAATTTTCACCAATCATTCCTCTTCACAATCCAGAATAACGTTCCAAAAATTAAAAGTCTAACTTTTGAAACAACTGAGATACAGGGTGTTCTTCGTCAAATAACAGGTATAGTATCTTTCGAACCAATGCTCTGATTCGACTGAAATTTTCACCAATCATTCCTCTTCACAATCCAGAATAACGATTCAAAAATAAAAAGTCTAACTTTCGGAACAACTGAGATACAGGATGTTCTTCGTCAAATGACAGGTATAGTATCTTTCGAACCAATGCTCTGATTCGACTGAAATTTTCACCAATCATTCCTCTTCACAATCCAGAATAACGTTTCAAAAATAAAAAGTCCAACTTTCGAAACAACTGAGATACAGGGTGTTCTTCGTCAAATGACAGGTATAGTATCTTTCGAACCAATGCTCTGATTCGACTGAAATTTTCACCAATCATTCCTCTTCACAATCCAGAATAACGTTCCAAAAATAAAAAGTCTAACTTTCGAAACAACTGAGATACAGGGTGTTCTTCGTCAAATGACAAGTATAGTTTCTTTCGAACCAATGCTCTGATTCGACTGAAATTTTCACCAATCATTCCTCTTCACAATCCAGAATAACGATTCAAAAATAAAAAGTCTAACTTTCGAAACAACTGAGATACAGGGTGTTCTTCGTCAAATGACAGGTATAGTATCTTTCGAACCAATGCTCTGATTCGACTGAAATTTTCACCAATCATTCCTCTTCACAATCCAGAATAACGTTCCTAAAATAAAAAGTCTAACTTTCGAAACAACTGAGATACAGGGTGTTCTTCGTCAAATGACAAGTATAGTATCTTTCGAACCAATGCTCTGATTCGACTGAAATTTTCACCAATCATTCCTCTTCACAATCCAGAATAACGATTCAAAAATAAAAAGTCTAACTTTCGAAACAACTGAGATACAGGGTGTTCTTCGTCAAATGACAGGTATAGTATCTTTCGAACCAATGCTCTGATTCGACTGAAATTTTCACCAATCATTCCTCTTCACAATCCAGAATAACGTTCCAAAAATAAAAAGTCTTATTTTCGAAACAACTGAGATACAGGGTGTTCTTCGTCAAATGACAGGTATAGTATCTTTCGAACCAATGCTCTGATTCGACTGAAATTTTCACCAATCATTCCTCTTCACAATCCAGAATAACGATTCAAAAATAAAAAGTCTAACTTTCGAAACAACTGAGATACAGGGTGTTCTTCGTCAAATGACAAGTATAGTATCTTTCGAACCAATGCTCTGATTCGACTGAAATTTTCACCAATCATTCCTCTTCACAATCCAGAATAACGATTCAAAAAAAAAAAGTCTAACTTTCGAAACAACTGAGATACAGGGTGTTCTTCGTCAAAGGACAGGTATAGTATCTTTCGAACCAATGCTCTGATTCGACTGAAATTTTCACCAATCATTCCTTTTCACAATCCAGAATAACGATTCAAAAATAAAAAGTCTAACTTTCGAAACAACTGAGATACAGGGTGTTCTTCGTCAAATGACAGGTATAGTATCTTTCGAACCAATGCTCTGATTCGACTGAAATTTTCACCAATCATTCCTCTTCACAATCCAGAATAACGTTCCAAAAATAAAAAGTCTAACTTTCGAAACAACTGAGATACAGGGTGTTCTTCGTCAAATGACAAGTATATTATCTTTCGAACCAATGCTCTGATTCGACTGAAATTTTCACCAATCATTCCTCTTCACAATCCAGAATAACGATTCAAAAATAAAAAGTCCAACTTTCAAAACAACTGAGATACAGGGTGTTCTTCGTCAAATGACAGGTATAGTATCTTTCGAACCAATGCTCTGATTCGACTTAAATTTTCACCAATCATTCCTCTTCACAATCCAGAATAACGTTCCAAAAATAAAAAGTCTAACTTCCGAAACAACTGAGATACAGGGTGTTCTTCGTCAAATGACAGGTATAGTATCTTTCGAACCAATGCTCTGATTCGACTGAAATTTTCACCAATCATTCCTCTTCACAATCCAGAATAACGATTCAAAAATAAAAAGTCTAACTTTCGAAACAACTGAGATACAGGGTGTTCTTCGTCAAATGACAGGTATAGTATCTTTCGAACCAATGCTCTGATTCGACTGAAATTTTCACCAGTCATTCCTCTTCACAATCCAGAATAACGTTCCAAAAATAAAAAGTCTAACTTTCGAAACAACTGAGATACAGGGTGTTCTTCGTCAAATGACAGGTATAGTATCTTTCGAACCAATGCTCTGATTCGACTGAAATTTTCACCAATCATTCCTCTTCACAATCCAGAATAACGTTCCAAAAATAAGAAGTCTTACTTTCGAAACAACTGAGATACAGGGTGTTCTTCGTCAAATGACAAGTATAGTATCTTTCGAACCAATGCTCTGATTCGACTGAAATTTTCACCAATCATTTCTCTTCACAATCCAGAATAACGATTCAAAAATAAAAAGTCTAACTTTCGAAACAACTGAGATACAGGGTGTTCTTCGTCAAATGACAGGTATAGTATCTTTCGAACCAATGCTCTGATTCGACTGAAATTTTCATCAATCATTCCTCTTGACAATCCAGAATAACGTTCCAAAAATAAAAAGTCTAACTTTCGAAACAACTGAGAAACAGGGTGTTCTTCGTCAAATGACAGGTATAGTATCTTTCGAACCAATGCTCTGATTCGACTGAAATTTTCACCAACCATTCCTCTTCACAATCCAGAATAACGTTCCAAAAATAAAAAGTCTAACTTTCGAAACAACTGAGATACAGGGTGTCCTTCGTCAAATGACAAGTATAGTATCTTTCGAACCAATGCTCTGATTCGACTGAAATTTTCACCAATCATTCCTCTTCACAATCCAGAATAACGATTCAAAAATAAAAAGTCTAACTTTCGAAACAACTGAGATACAGGGTGTTCTTCGTCAAATGACAGGTATAGTATCTTTCGAACCAATGCTCTGATTCGACTTAAATTTTCACCAATCATTCCTCTTCACAATCCAGAATAACGTTCCAAAAATAAAAAGTCTAACTTTCGAAACAACTGAGATACAGGGTGTTCTTCGTCAAATGACAGGTATAGTATCTTTCGAACCAATGCTCTGATTCGACTGAAATTTTCACCAATCATTCCTCTTCACAATCCAGAATAACGATTCAAAAATAAAAAGTCTAACTTTCGAAACAACTGAGATACAGGGTGTTCTTCGTCAAATGACAGGTATAGTATCTTTCGAACCAATGCTCTGATTCGACTGAAATTTTCACCAGTCATTCCTCTTCACAATCCAGAATAACGTTCCAAAAATAAAAAGTCTAACTTTCGAAACAACTGAGATACAGGGTGTTCTTCGACAAATGACAGGTATAGTATCTTTCGAACCAATGCTCTGATTCGACTGAAATTTTCACCAATCATTCCTCTTCACAATCCAGAATAACGTTCCAAAAATAAGAAGTCTTACTTTCGAAACAACTGAGATACAGGGTGTTCTTCGTCAAATGACAAGTATAGTATCTTTCGAACCAATGCTCTGATTCGACTGAAATTTTCACCAATCATTCCTCTTCACAATCCAGAATAACGATTCAAAAATAAAAAGTCTAACTTTCGAAACAACTGAGATACAGGGTGTTCTTCGTCAAATGACAGGTATAGTATCTTTCGAACCAATGCTCTGATTCGACTGAAATTTTCACCAATTATTCCTCTTGACAATCCAGAATAACGTTCCAAAAATAAAAAGTCTAACTTTCGAAACAACTGAGATACAGGGTGTTCTTCGTCAAATGACAGGTATAGTATCTTTCGAACCAATGCTCTGATTCGACTGAAATTTTCACCAACCATTCCTCTTCACAATCCAGAATAACGTTCCAAAAATAAAAAGTCTAACTTTCGAAACAACTGAGATACAGGGTGTCCTTCGTCAAATGACAAGTATAGTATCTTTCGAACCAATGCTCTGATTCGACTGAAATTTTCACCAATCATTCCTCTTCACAATCCAGAATAACGATTCAAAAATAAAAAGTCTAACTTTCGAAACAACTGAGATACAGGGTGTTCTTCGTCAAATGACAGGTATAGTATCTTTCGAACCAATGCTCTGATTCGACTGAAATTTTCACCAATCATTCCTCTTCACAATCCAGAATAACGTTCCAAAAATAAAAAGTCTAACTTTCGAAACAACTGAGATACAGGGTGTTCTTCGTCAAATGACAGGTATAGTATCTTTCGAACCAATGCTCTGATTCGACTGAAATTTTCACCAATCATTCCTCTTCACAATCCAGAATAACGTTCCAAAAATAAAAAGTCTAACTTTCGAAACAACTGAGATACAGGGTGTTCTTCGTCAAATGACAGGTATAGTATCTTTCGAACCAATGCTCTGATTCGACTGAAATTTTCACCAATCATTCCTCTTCACAATCCAGAATAACGTTCCAAAAATAAAAAGTCTAACTTTCGAAACAACTGAGATACAGGGTGTTCTTCGTCAAATGACAGGTATAGTATCTTTCGAACCAATGCTCTGATTCGACTGAAATTTTCACCAATCATTCCTCTTCAAAATCCAGAATAACGTTCCAAAAATAAAAAGTCTAACTTTCGAAACAACTGAGATACAGGGTGTTCTTCGTCAAATGACAGGTATAGTATCTTTCGAACCAATGCTCTGATTCGACTGAAATTTTCACCAATCATTCCTCTTCACAATCCAGAATAACGTTTCAAAAATAAAAAGTCTAACTTTCGAAACAACTGAGATACAGGGTGTTCTTCGTCAAATGACAGGTATAGTATCTTTCGAACCAATGCTCTGATTCGACTGAAATTTTCACCAGTCATTCCTCTTCACAATCCAGAATAACGTTCCAAAAATAAAAAGACCAACTTTCGAAACAACTGAGATACAGGGTGTTCTTCGTCAAATGACAGGTATAGTATCTTTCGAACCAATGCTCTGATTCGACTGAAATTTTCACCAATCATTCCTCTTCAAAATCCAGAATAACGTTTCAAAAATAAAAAGTCTAACTTTCGAAACAACTGAGATACAGGGTGTTCTTCGTCAACTGACAGGTATAGTATCTTTCGAACCAATGCTCTGATTCGACTGAAATTTTCACCAATCATTCCTCTTCACAATCCAGAATAACGATTCAAAAATAAAAAGTCTAACTTTCGAAACAACTGAGATACAGGGTGTTCTTCGTCAAATGACAGGTATAGTATCTTTCGAACCAATGCTCTGATTCGACTGAAATTTTCACCAATCATTCCTCTTCACAATCCAGAATAACGTTTCAAAAATAAAAAGTCTAACTTTCGAAACAACTGAGATACAGGGTGTTCTTCGTCAAATGACAGGTATAGTATCTTTCGAACCAATGCTCTGATTCGACTGAAATTTTCACCAATCATTCCTCTTCACAATCCAAAATAACGTTCCAAAAATAAAAAGTCTAACTTTCGAAACAACTGAGATACAGGGTGTTCTTCGTCAAATGACAAGTATAGTATCTTTCGAACCAATGCTCTGATTCGACTGAAATTTTCACCAATCATTCCTCTTCACAATCCAGAATAACGATTCAAAAATAAAAAGTCTAACTTTCGAAACAACTGAGATACAGGATGTTCTTCGTCAAATGACAGGTATAGTATCTTTCGAACCAATGCTCTGATTCGACTGAAATTTTCACCACTCATTCCTCTTCACAATCCAGAATAACGTTCCAAAAATAAAAAGTCTAACTTTCGAAACAACTGAGATACAGGGTGTTCTTCGTCAAATCACAGGTATAGTATCTTTCGAACCAATGCTCTGATTCGACTGAAATTTTCACCAATCATTCCTCTTCACAATCCAGAATAACGATTCAAAAATAAAAAGTCTAACTCTCGAAACAACTGAGATACAGGGTGTTCTTCGTCAAATGACAAGTATAGTATCTTTCGAACCAATGCTCTGATTCGACTAAAATTTTCACCAATCATTCCTCTTCACAATCCAGAATAACGATCCAAAAATAAAAAGTCTAACTTTCGAAACAACTGAGATACAGGGTGTTCTTCGTCAAATGACAGGTATAGTATCTTTCGAACCAATGCTCTGATTCGACTGAAATTTTCAACAATCATTCCTCTTCACAATCCAGAATAAGGTTCCAAAAATAAAAAGTCTTACTTTCGAAACAACTGAGATACAGGGTGTTCTTCGTCAAATGACAGGTATAGTATCTTTCGAACCAATGCTCTGATTCGACTGAAATTTTCACCAATCATTCCTCTTCACAATCCAGAATAACGATTCAAAAATAAAAAGTCTAACTTTCGAAACAACTGAGATACAGGGTGTTCTTCGTCAAATGACAGGTATAGTATCTTTCGAACCAATGCTTTGATTCGACTGAAATTTTCACCAATCATTCCTCTTCACAATACAGAATAACGTTCCAAAAATAAAAAGTCTAACTTTCGAAACAACTGAGATACAGGGTGTTCTTCGTCAAATGACAGGTATAGTATCTTTCGAACCAATGCTCTGATTCGACTGAAATTTTCACCAAGCATTGGTTCGAAAGATACTTTACCTGTCATTTGACGAAGAACACCCTGTATCTCAGTTGTTTCGAAAGTTAGACTTTTTATTTTTGAATCGTTATTCTGGATTGTGAAGAGGAATGATTGGTGAAAATTTCAGTCGAATCAGAGCATTGGTTCGAAAGATACTATACTTGTCATTTGACGGAGAACACCCTGTATCTCAGTTGTTTCGAAAGTTAGACTTTTTATTTTTGAATCGTTATTCTGGATTGTGAAGAGGAATGATTGGTGAAAATTTCAGTCGAATCAGAGCATTGGTTCGAAAGATACTATACTTGTCATTTGACGAAGAACACCCTGTATCTCAGTTGTTTCGAAAGTTAAACTTTTTATTTTTGAATCGTTATTCTGGATTGTGAAGAGGAATGATTGGTGAAAATTTCAGTCGAATCAGAGCATTGGTTCGAAAGATACTATACCTGTCATTTGACGAAGAACACCCTGTATCTCAGTTGTTTCGAAAGTTAGACTTTTTATTTTTGGAACGTTATTCTGGATTGTGAAGAGGAATGATTGGTGAAAATTTCAGTCGAATCAGAGCATTGGTTCGAAAGATACTATACCTGTCATTTGACGAAGAACACCCTGTATCTCAGTTGTTTCGAAAGTTAGACTTTTTATTTTTGAATCGTTATTCTGGATTGTGAAGAGGAATGATTGGTGAAAATTTCAGTCGAATCAGAGCATTGGTTCGAAAGATACTATACTTGTCATTTGACGAAGAACACCCTGTATCTCAGTTGTTTCGAAAGTTAGACTTTTTATTTTTGAATCGTTATTCTGGATTGTGAAGAGGAATGATTGGTGAAAATTTCAGTCTAATCAGAGCATTGGTTCGAAAGATACTATACCTGTCATTTGACGAAGAACACCCTGTATCTCAGTTGTTTCGAAAGTTAGACTTTTTATTTTTGAAACGTTATTCTGGATTGTGAAGAGGAATGATTGGTGAAAATTTCAGTCGAATCAGAGCATTGGTTCGAAAGATACTATACCTGTCATTTGACGAAGAACACCCTGTATCTCAGTTGTTTCGGAAGTTAGACTTTTTATTTTTGAAACGTTATTCTGGATTGTGAAGAGGAATGATTGGTGAAAATTTCAGTCGAATCAGAGCATTGGTTCGAAAGATACTATACCTGTCATTTGACGAAGAACACCCTGTATCTCAGTTGTTTCGAAAGTTAGACTTTTTATTTTTGGAACGTAATTCTGGATTTTGAAGAGGAATGATTGGTGAAAATTTAAGTCGAATCAGAGCATTGGTTCGAAAGATACTATACCTGTCATTTGACGAAGAACACCCTGTATCTCAGTTGTTTCGGAAGTTAGACTTTTTATTTTTGGAACGTTATTCTGGATTTTGAAGAGGAATGATTGGTGAAAATTTCAGTCGAATCAGAGCATTGGTTCGAAAGATACTATACTTGTCATTTGACGAAGATTACCCTGTATCTCAGTTGTTTCGAAAGTTAGACTTTTTATTTTTGAATCGTTATTCTGGATTGTAAAGAGGAATGATTGGTGAAAATTTCAGTCGAATCAGAGCATTGGTTCAAAATATACTATACCTGTCATTTGACGAAGAACACCCTGTATCTCAGTTGTTTCGAAAGTTAGACTTTTTATTTTTGGAACATTATTCTGGATTGTGAAGAGGAATGATTGTTGAAAATTTCAGTCGAATCAGAGCATTGGTTCGAAAGATACTATAACTGTCATTTGACGAAGAACACCCTGTATCTCAGTTGTATCGAAAGTTAGACTTTTTATTTTTGGAACGTTATTCTGGATTTTGAAGAGGAAATCCAGAATAACGTTCCAAAAATAAAAGTCTAACTTTCGAAACAACTGAGATACAGGGTGTCCTTCGTCAAATGACAAGTATAGTATCTTTCGAACCAATGCTCTGATTCGACTGAAATTTTCACCAATCATTCCTCTTCACAATCCAGAATAACGATTCAAAAATAAAAAGTCTTACTTTCGAAACAACTGAGATACAGGGTGTTCTTCGTCAAATGACAGGTATAGTATCTTTCGAACCAATGCTCTGATTCGACTGAAATTTTCACCAATCATTCCTCTTCACAATCCAAAATAACGTTCCAAAAATAAAAAGTCTAACTTTCGAAACAACTGAGATACAGGGTGTTCTTCGTCAAATGACAGGTATAGTATCTTTCGAACCAATGCTCTGATTAGACTAAAATTTTCACCAATCATTCCTCTTCACAATCCAGAATAACGATTCAAAAATAAAAAGTCTAACTTTCGAAACAACTGAGATACAGGGTGTTCTTCGTCAAATGACAAGTATAGTATCTTTCGAACCAATGCTCTGATTCGACTGAAATTTTCACCAATCATTCCTCTTCACAATCCAGAATAACTATTCAAAAATAAAAAGTCTAACTTACGAAACAACTGAGATACAGGGTGTTCTTCGTCAAATGACAGGTATAGTATCTTTCGAACCAATGCTCTGATTCGACTGAAATTTTCATCAATCATTCCTCTTCACAATCCAGAATAACGTTCCAAAAATAAAAAGTCTAACTTTCGAAACAACTGAGATACAGGGTGTTCTTCGTCAAATGACAGGTATAGTATCTTTCGAACCAATGCTCTGATTCGACTGAAATTTTCACCAATCATTCCTCTTCACAATCCAGAATAACGATTCAAAAATAAAAAGTCTAACTTTCGAAACAACTGAGATACAGGGTGTTCTTCGTCAAATGACAAGTATAGTATCTTTCGAACCAATGCTCTGATTCGACTGAAATTTTCACCAATCATTCCTCTTCACAGTCCAGAATAACGATTCAAAAATAGAAAGTCTAACTTTCGAAACAACTGAGATACAGGGTGTTCTTCGTCAAATGACAGGTATAGTATCTTTCGAACCAATGCTTGGTGAAAATTTCAGTCGAATCAGAGCATTGGTTCGAAAGATACTATACCTGTCATTTGACGAAGAACACCCTGTATCTCAGTGGTTTCGAAAGTTAGACTTTTTATTTTTGGAACGTTACTCTGTATTGTGAAGAGGAATGATTGGTGAAAATTTCAGTCGAATCAGAGCATTGGTTCGAAAGATACTATACCTGTTATTTGACGAAGAACACCCTGTATCTCAGTTGTTTCGAAAGTTAGACTTTTTATTTTTGGAACGTTATTCTGGATTTTGAAGAGGAATGATTGGTGAAAATTTCAGTCGAATCAGAGCATTGGTTCGAAAGATACTATACTTGTCATTTGACGAAGAACACCCTGTATCTCAGTTGTTTCGAAAGTTAGACTTTTTATTTTTGAATCGTTATTCTGGATTGTGAAGAGGAATGATTGGTGAAAATTTCAGTCGAATCAGAGCATTGGTTCGAAAGATACTATACCTGTCATTTGACGAAGAACACCCTGTATCTCAGTTGTTTCGAAAGTTAGACTTTTTATTTCTGGAACGTTATTCTGGATTGTGAAGAGGAATGATTGGTGAAAATTTCAGTCGAATCAGAGCATTGGTTCGAAAGATACTATACCTGTCATTTGACGAAGAACACCCTGTATCTCAGTTGTTTCGAAAGTTAGACTTTTTATTTTTGAAACGTTATTCTGTATTGTGAAGAGGAATGATTGTTGAAAATTTCAGTCGAATCAGAGCATTGGTTCGAAAGATACTATACCTGTCATTTGACGAAGAACACCCTGTATCTCAGTTGTTTCGAAAGTTAGACTTTTTATTTTTGGAACGTTATTCTGGATTTTGAAGAGGAAATCCAGAATAACGTTCCAAAAATAAAAAGTCTAACTTTCGAAACAACTGAGATACAGGGTGTCCTTCGTCAAATGACAAGTATAGTATCTTTCGAACCAATGCTCTGATTCGACTGAAATTTTCACCAATCATTCCTCTTCACAATCCAGAATAACGATTCAAAAATAAAAAGTCTAACTTTCGAAACAACTGAGATACAGGGTGTTCTTCGTCAAATGACAGGTATAGTATCTTTCGAACCAATGCTCTGATTCGACTGAAATTTTCACCAATCATTTCTCTCCACAATCCAGAATAACGTTCCAAAAATAAAAAGTCTAACTTTCGAAACAACTGAGATACAGGGTGTTCTTCGTCAAATGACAGGTATAGTATCTTTCGAACCAATGCTCTGATTCGACTGAAATTTTCACCAATCATTCCTCTTCACAATCCAGAATAACGTTCCAAAAATAAAAAGTCTAACTTCCGAAACAACTGAGATACAGGGTGTTCTTCGTCAAATGACAGGTATAGTATCTTTCGAACCAATGCTCTGATTCGACTGAAATTTTTACCAATCATTCCTCTTCACAATCCAGAATAACGTTCCAAAAATAAAAAGTCTAACTTTCGAAACAACTGAGATACAGGGTGTTCTTCGTCAAATGACAGGTATAGTATCTTTCGAAACAATGCTCTGATTCGACTGAAATTTTCACCAATCATTCCTCTTCACAATCCAGAATAACGATTCAAAAATAAAAAGTCTAACTTTCGAAACAACTGAGATACAGGGTGTTCTTCGTCAAATGACAGGTATAGTATCTTTCGAACCAATGCTCTGATTCGACTGAAATTTTCACCAATCATTCCTCTTCACAATCCAGAATAACGTTCCAAAAATAAAAAGTCTAACTTTCGAAACAACTGAGATACAGGGTGTTCTTCGTCAAATGACAAATATAGTATCTTTCGAACCAATGCTCTGATTCGACTGAAATTTTCACCAATCATTCCTCTTCACAATCCAGAATAACGATTCAAAAATAAAAAGTCTAACTTTCGAAACAACTGAGATACAGGGTGTTCTTCGTCAAATGACAGGTATAGTATCTTTCGAACCAATGCTCTGATTCGACTGAAATTTTCACTAATTATTCCTCTTCAAAATCCAGAATAACGTTCCAAAAATAAAAAGTCTAACTTTCGAAACAACTGAGATACAGGGTGTTCTTCGTCAAATGACAGGTATAGTATCTTTCGAACCAATGCTCTGATTCGACTGAAATTTTCAACAATCATTCCTCTTCACAATACAGAATAATGTTTCAAAAATAAAAAGTCTTACTTTCGAAACAACTGAGATACAGGGTGTTCTTCGTCAAATGACAGGTATAGTATCTTTCGAACCAATGCTCTGATTCGACTGAAATTTTCACCAATCATTCCTCCTCACAATCCAGAATAACGTTCCAAAAATAAAAAGTCTAACTTTCGAAACAACTGAGATACAGGGTGTTCTTCGTCAAATGACAGGTATAGTATCTTTCGAACCAATGCTCTGATTCGACTGAAATTTTCACCAATCATTCCTCTTCACAATCCAGAATAACGATTCAAAAATAAAAAGTCTAACTTTCGAAACAACTGAGATACAGGGTGTTCTTCGTCGAATGACAAGTATAGTATCTTTCGAACCAATGCTCTGATTCGACTGAAATTTTCACCAATCATTCCTCTTCAAAATCCAGAATAACGTTCCAAAAATAAAAAGTCTAACTTTTGAAACAACTGAGATACAGGGTGTTCTTCGTCAAATGACAGGTATAGTATCTTTCGAACCAATGCTCTGATTCGACTGAAATATTCACCAATCATTCCTCTTCAAAATCCAGAATAACGTTCCAAAAATAAAAAGTCTAACTTTCGAAACAACTGAGATACAGGGTGTTCTTCGTCAAATGACAGGTATAGTACCTTTCGAACCAATGCTCTGATTCGACTGAAATTTTCACCAATCATTCCTCTTCACAATCCAGAATAACGTTTCAAAAATAAAAAGTCTAACTTCCGAAACAACTGAGATACAGGGTGTTCTTCGTCAAATGACAGGTATAGTATCTTTCGAACCAATGCTCTGATTCGACTGAAATTTTCACCAATCATTCCTCTTCACAATCCAGAATAACGTTTCAAAAATAAAAAGTCTAACTTTCGAAACAACTGAGGTACAGGGTGTTCTTCGTCAAATGACAGGTATAGTATCTTTCGAACCAATGCTCTGATTCGACTGAAATTTTCACCAATCATTCCTCTTCACAATCCAGAATAACGTTCCAAAAATAAAAAGTCTAACTTTCGAAACAACTGAGATACAGGGTGTTCTTCGTCAAATGACAGGTATAGTATCTTTCGAACCAATGCTCTGATTCGACTGAAATTTTCACCAATCATTCCTCTTCACAATCCAGAATAACGATTCAAAAATAAAAAGTCTTACTTTCGAAACAACTGAGATACAGGGTGTTCTTCGTCAAATGACAGGTATAGTATCTTTCGAACCAATGCTCTGATTCGACTGAAATTTTCACCAATCATTCCTCTTCACAATCCAAAATAACGTTCCAAAAATAAAAAGTCTAACTTTCGAAACAACTGAGATACAGGGTGTTCTTCGTCAAATGACAGGTATAGTATCTTTCGAACCAATGCTCTGATTAGACTAAAATTTTCACCAATCATTCCTCTTCACAATCCAGAATAACGATTCAAAAATAAAAAGTCTAACTTTCGAAACAACTGAGATACAGGGTGTTCTTCGTCAAATGACAAGTATAGTATCTTTCGAACCAATGCTCTGATTCGACTGAAATTTTCACCAATCATTCCTCTTCACAATCCAGAATAACTATTCAAAAATAAAAAGTCTAACTTACGAAACAACTGAGATACAGGGTGTTCTTCGTCAAATGACAGGTATAGTATCTTTCGAACCAATGCTCTGATTCGACTGAAATTTTCATCAATCATTCCTCTTCACAATCCAGAATAACGTTCCAAAAATAAAAAGTCTAACTTTCGAAACAACTGAGATACAGGGTGTTCTTCGTCAAATGACAGGTATAGTATCTTTCGAACCAATGCTCTGATTCGACTGAAATTTTCACCAATCATTCCTCTTCACAATCCAGAATAACGATTCAAAAATAAAAAGTCTAACTTTCGAAACAACTGAGATACAGGGTGTTCTTCGTCAAATGACAAGTATAGTATCTTTCGAACCAATGCTCTGATTCGACTGAAATTTTCACCAATCATTCCTCTTCACAGTCCAGAATAACGATTCAAAAATAGAAAGTCTAACTTTCGAAACAACTGAGATACAGGGTGTTCTTCGTCAAATGACAGGTATAGTATCTTTCGAACCAATGCTTGGTGAAAATTTCAGTCGAATCAGAGCATTGGTTCGAAAGATACTATACCTGTCATTTGACGAAGAACACCCTGTATCTCAGTGGTTTCGAAAGTTAGACTTTTTATTTTTGGAACGTTACTCTGTATTGTGAAGAGGAATGATTGGTGAAAATTTCAGTCGAATCAGAGCATTGGTTCGAAAGATACTATACCTGTTATTTGACGAAGAACACCCTGTATCTCAGTTGTTTCGAAAGTTAGACTTTTTATTTTTGGAACGTTATTCTGGATTTTGAAGAGGAATGATTGGTGAAAATTTCAGTCGAATCAGAGCATTGGTTCGAAAGATACTATACTTGTCATTTGACGAAGAACACCCTGTATCTCAGTTGTTTCGAAAGTTAGACTTTTTATTTTTGAATCGTTATTCTGGATTGTGAAGAGGAATGATTGGTGAAAATTTCAGTCGAATCAGAGCATTGGTTCGAAAGATACTATACCTGTCATTTGACGAAGAACACCCTGTATCTCAGTTGTTTCGAAAGTTAGACTTTTTATTTCTGGAACGTTATTCTGGATTGTGAAGAGGAATGATTGGTGAAAATTTCAGTCGAATCAGAGCATTGGTTCGAAAGATACTATACCTGTCATTTGACGAAGAACACCCTGTATCTCAGTTGTTTCGAAAGTTAGACTTTTTATTTTTGAAACGTTATTCTGTATTGTGAAGAGGAATGATTGTTGAAAATTTCAGTCGAATCAGAGCATTGGTTCGAAAGATACTATACCTGTCATTTGACGAAGAACACCCTGTATCTCAGTTGTTTCGAAAGTTAGACTTTTTATTTTTGGAACGTTATTCTGGATTTTGAAGAGGAAATCCAGAATAACGTTCCAAAAATAAAAAGTCTAACTTTCGAAACAACTGAGATACAGGGTGTCCTTCGTCAAATGACAAGTATAGTATCTTTCGAACCAATGCTCTGATTCGACTGAAATTTTCACCAATCATTCCTCTTCACAATCCAGAATAACGATTCAAAAATAAAAAGTCTAACTTTCGAAACAACTGAGATACAGGGTGTTCTTCGTCAAATGACAGGTATAGTATCTTTCGAACCAATGCTCTGATTCGACTGAAATTTTCACCAATCATTTCTCTCCACAATCCAGAATAACGTTCCAAAAATAAAAAGTCTAACTTTCGAAACAACTGAGATACAGGGTGTTCTTCGTCAAATGACAGGTATAGTATCTTTCGAACCAATGCTCTGATTCGACTGAAATTTTCACCAATCATTCCTCTTCACAATCCAGAATAACGTTCCAAAAATAAAAAGTCTAACTTCCGAAACAACTGAGATACAGGGTGTTCTTCGTCAAATGACAGGTATAGTATCTTTCGAACCAATGCTCTGATTCGACTGAAATTTTTACCAATCATTCCTCTTCACAATCCAGAATAACGTTCCAAAAATAAAAAGTCTAACTTTCGAAACAACTGAGATACAGGGTGTTCTTCGTCAAATGACAGGTATAGTATCTTTCGAAACAATGCTCTGATTCGACTGAAATTTTCACCAATCATTCCTCTTCACAATCCAGAATAACGATTCAAAAATAAAAAGTCTAACTTTCGAAACAACTGAGATACAGGGTGTTCTTCGTCAAATGACAGGTATAGTATCTTTCGAACCAATGCTCTGATTCGACTGAAATTTTCACCAATCATTCCTCTTCACAATCCAGAATAACGTTCCAAAAATAAAAAGTCTAACTTTCGAAACAACTGAGATACAGGGTGTTCTTCGTCAAATGACAAATATAGTATCTTTCGAACCAATGCTCTGATTCGACTGAAATTTTCACCAATCATTCCTCTTCACAATCCAGAATAACGATTCAAAAATAAAAAGTCTAACTTTCGAAACAACTGAGATACAGGGTGTTCTTCGTCAAATGACAGGTATAGTATCTTTCGAACCAATGCTCTGATTCGACTGAAATTTTCACTAATTATTCCTCTTCAAAATCCAGAATAACGTTCCAAAAATAAAAAGTCTAACTTTCGAAACAACTGAGATACAGGGTGTTCTTCGTCAAATGACAGGTATAGTATCTTTCGAACCAATGCTCTGATTCGACTGAAATTTTCAACAATCATTCCTCTTCACAATACAGAATAATGTTTCAAAAATAAAAAGTCTAACTTTCGAAACAACTGAGATACAGGGTGTTCTTCGTCAAATGACAGGTATAGTATCTTTCGAACCAATGCTCTGATTCGACTGAAATTTTCACCAATCATTCCTCCTCACAATCCAGAATAACGTTCCAAAAATAAAAAGTCTAACTTTCGAAACAACTGAGATACAGGGTGTTCTTCGTCAAATGACAGGTATAGTATCTTTCGAACCAATGCTCTGATTCGACTGAAATTTTCACCAATCATTCCTCTTCACAATCCAGAATAACGATTCAAAAATAAAAAGTCTAACTTTCGAAACAACTGAGATACAGGGTGTTCTTCGTCGAATGACAAGTATAGTATCTTTCGAACCAATGCTCTGATTCGACTGAAATTTTCACCAATCATTCCTCTTCAAAATCCAGAATAACGTTCCAAAAATAAAAAGTCTAACTTTTGAAACAACTGAGATACAGGGTGTTCTTCGTCAAATGACAGGTATAGTATCTTTCGAACCAATGCTCTGATTCGACTGAAATATTCACCAATCATTCCTCTTCAAAATCCAGAATAACGTTCCAAAAATAAAAAGTCTAACTTTCGAAACAACTGAGATACAGGGTGTTCTTCGTCAAATGACAGGTATAGTACCTTTCGAACCAATGCTCTGATTCGACTGAAATTTTCACCAATCATTCCTCTTCACAATCCAGAATAACGTTTCAAAAATAAAAAGTCTAACTTCCGAAACAACTGAGATACAGGGTGTTCTTCGTCAAATGACAGGTATAGTATCTTTCGAACCAATGCTCTGATTCGACTGAAATTTTCACCAATCATTCCTCTTCACAATCCAGAATAACGTTTCAAAAATAAAAAGTCTAACTTTCGAAACAACTGAGGTACAGGGTGTTCTTCGTCAAATGACAGGTATAGTATCTTTCGAACCAATGCTCTGATTCGACTGAAATTTTCACCAATCATTCCTCTTCACAATCCAGAATAACGTTCCAAAAATAAAAAGTCTAACTTTCGAAACAACTGAGATACAGGGTGTTCTTCGTCAAATGACAGGTATAGTATCTTTCGAACCAATGCTCTGATTCGACTGAAATTTTCACCAATCATTCCTCTTCAAAATCCAGAATAACGTTCCAAAAATAAAAAGTCTAACTTTCGAAACAACTGAGATACAGGGTGTTCTTCGTCAAATGACAGGTATAGTATCTTTCGAACCAATGCTCTGTTTCGACTGAAATTTTCACCAATCATTCCTCTTCACAATCCAGAATAACGATTCAAAAATAAAAAGTCTAACTTTCGAAACAACTGAGATACAGGGTGTTCTTCGTCAAATGACAGGTATAGTATCTTTCGAACCAATGCTCTGATTCGACTGAAATTTTCACCAATCATTCCTCTTCACAATCCAGAATAACGTTTCAAAAATAAAAAGTCTTACTTTCGAAACAACTGAGATACAGGGTGTTCTTCGTCAAATGACAGGTATAGTATCTTTCGAACCAATGCTCTGATTCGACTGAAATTTTCACCAATCATTCCTCTTCACAATCCAAAATAACGTTCCAAAAATAAAAAGTCTAACTTTCGAAACAACTGAGATACAGGGTGTTCTTCGTCAAATGACAGGTATAGTATCTTTCGAACCAATGCTCTGATTAGACTGAAATTTTCACCAATCATTCCTCTTCACAATCCAGAATAACGATTCAAAAATAAAAATTTTAACTTTCGAAACAACTGAGATACAGGGTGTTCTTCGTCAAATGACAAGTATGGTATCTTTCGAACCAATGCTCTGATTCGACTGAAATTTTCACCAATCATTCCTCTTCACAATCCAGAATAACGGTTCAAAAATAAAAAGTCTAACTTTCGAAAC
Source organism: Myrrha octodecimguttata (assembly GCA_958510865.1). Classification (NCBI taxonomy): domain Eukaryota; kingdom Metazoa; phylum Arthropoda; class Insecta; order Coleoptera; family Coccinellidae; genus Myrrha; species Myrrha octodecimguttata. The sequence continues at coordinate 100,469 of CAUEHS010000440.1, forward strand.
AACTGAGATACAGGGTGTTCTTCGTCAAATGACAGGTATAGTATCTTTCGAACCAATGCTCTGATTCGACTGAAATTTTCACCAATCATTCCTCTTCACAATCCAGAATAACGTTCCAAAAATAAAAAGTCTAACTTTCGAAACAACTGAGATACAGGGTGTTCTTCGTCAAATGACAGGTATAGTATCTTTCGAACCAATGCTCTGATTCGACTGAAATTTTCACCAATCATTCCTCTTCACAATCCAGAATAACGATTCAAAAATAAAAAGTCTAACTTTCGAAACAACTGAGATACAGGGTGTTCTTCGTCAAATGACAAGTATAGTATCTTTCGAACCAATGCTCTGATTCGACTGAAATTTTCACCAATCATTCCTCTTCACAATCCAGAATAACGATTCAAAAATAAAAAGTCTAACTTTCGAAACAACTGAGATACAGGGTGTTTTTCGTCAAATGACAGGTATAGTATCTTTCGAACCAATGCTCTGATTCGACTGAAATTTTCACCAATCATTCCTCTTCACAATCCAGAATAACGTTTCAAAAATAAAAAGTCTAACTTTCGAAACAACTGAGATACAGGGTGTTCTTCGTCAAATGACAGGTATAGTATCTTTCGAACCAATGCTCTGATTCGACTGAAATTTTCACCAATCATTCCTCTTCACAATCCAGAATAACGATTCAAAAATAAAAAGTCTAACTTTCGAAACAACTGAGATACAGGGTGTTTTTCGTCAAATGACAAGTATAGTATCTTTCGAACCAATGCTCTGATTCGACTGAAATTTTCACCAATCATTCCTCTTCACAATCCAGAATAACGTTCCAAAAATAAAAAGTCTAACTTTCGAAACAACTGAGATACAGGGTGTTCTTCGTCAAATGACAGGTATAGTATCTTTCGAACCAATGCTCTGATTCGACTGAAATTTTCACCAATCATTCCTCTTCACAATACAGAATAACGTTCCAAAAATAAAAAGTCTAACTTTCGAAACAACTGAGATACAGGGTGTTCTTCGTCAAATGACAGGTATAGTATCTTTCGAACCAATGCTCTGATTCGACTGAAATTTTCACCAATCATTCCTCTTCACAATCCAGAATAACGATTCAAAAATAAAAAGTCTAACTTTCGAAACAACTGAGATACAGGGTGTTCTTCGTCAAATGACAGGTATAGTATCTTTCGAACCAATGCTCTGATTCGACTGAAATTTTCACCAATCATTCCTCTTCACAATCCAAAATAACGTTCCAAAAATAAAAAGTCTTACTTTCGAAACAACTGAGATACAGGGTGTTCTTCGTCAAATGACAGGTATAGTATCTTTCGAACCAATGCTCTGATTAGACTGAAATTTTCACCAATCATTCCTCTTCACAATCCAGAATAACGATTCAAAAATAAAAAGTCTTACTTCCGAAACAACTGAGATACAGGGTGTTCTTCGTCAAATGACAAGTATAGTATCTTTCGAACCAATGCTCTGATTCGACTGAAATTTTCACCAATCATTCCTCTTCACAATCCAGAATAACGATTCAAAAATAAAAAGTCTAACTTTCGAAACAACTGAGATACAGGGTGTTCTTCGTCAAATGACAGGTATAGTATCTTTCGAACCAATGCTCTGATTCGACTGAAATTTTCATCAATCATTCCTCTTCACAATCCAGAATAACGTTCCAAAAATAAAAAGTCTAACTTTCGAAACAACTGAGATACAGGGTGTTCTTCGTCAAATGACAGGTATAGTATCTTTCGAACCAATGCTCTGATTCGACTGAAATTTTCACCAATCATTCCTCTTCACAATCCAGAATAACGATTCAAAAATAAAAAGTCTAACTTTCGAAACAACTGAGATACAGGGTGTTCTTCGTCAAATGACAAGTATAGTATCTTTCGAACCAATGCTCTGATTCGACTGAAATTTTCACCAATCATTCCTCTTCACAATCCAGAATAACGATTCCAAAATAGAAAGTCTTACTTTCGAAACAACTGAGATACAGGGTGTTCTTCGTCAAATGACAGGTATAGTATCTTTCGAACCAATGCTTGGTGAAAATTTCAGTCGAATCAGAGCATTGGTTCGTAAGATACTATACCTGTCATTTGACGAAGAACACCCTGTATCTCAGTTGTTTCGAAAATAAGACTTTTTATTTTTGGAACGTTATTCTGGATTGTGAAGAGGAATGATTGGTGAAAATTTCAGTCGAATCAGAGCATTGGTTCGAAAGATACTATACCTGTCATTTGACGAAGAACACCCTGTATCTCAGTGGTTTCGAAAGTTAGACTTTTTATTTTTGGAACGTTATTCTGTATTGTGAAGAGGAATGATTGGTGAAAATTTCAGTCGAATCAGAGCATTGGTTCGAAAGATACTATACATGTCATTTGACGAAGAACACCCTGTATCTCAGTTGTTTCGAAAGTTAGACTTTTTATTTTTGGAACGTTATTCTGGATTTTGAAGAGGAATGATTGGTGAAAATTTCAGTCGAATCAGAGCATTGGTTCGAAAGATACTATACTTGTCATTTGACGAAGAACACCCTGTATCTCAGTTGTTTCGAAAGTTAGACTTTTTATTTTTGAATCGTTATTCTGGATTGTGAAGAGGAATGATTGGTGAAAATTTCAGTCGAATCAGAGCATTGGTTCGAAAGATACTATACCTGTCATTTGACGAAGAACACCCTGTATCTCAGTTGTTTCGGAAATTAGACTTTTTATTTTTGGAACGTTATTCTGGATTGTGAAGAGGAATGATTGGTGAAAATTTCAGTCGAATCAGAGCATTGGTTCGAAAGATACTATACCTGTCATTTGACGAAGAACACCCTGTATCTCAGTTGTTTCGAAAGTTAGACTTTTTATTTTTGAAACGTTATTCTGTATTGTGAAGAGGAATGATTGTTGAAAATTTCAGTCGAATCAGAGCATTGGTTCGAAAGATACTATACCTGTCATTTGACGAAGAACACCCTGTATCTCAGTTGTTTCGAAAGTTAGACTTTTTATTTTTGGAAAGTTATTCTGGATTTTGAAGAGGAAATCCAGAATAACGTTCCAAAAATAAAAAGTCTAACTTTCGAAACAACTGAGATACAGGGTGTCCTTCGTCAAATGACAAGTATAGTATCTTTCGAACCAATGCTCTGATTCGACTGAAATTTTCACCAATCATTCCTCTTCACAATCCAAAATAACGATTCAAAAATAAAAAGTCTTACTTTCGAAACAACTGAGATACAGGGTGTTCTTCGTCAAATGACAGGTATAGTATCTTTCGAACCAATGCTCTGATTCGACTGAAATTTTCACCAATCATTCCTCTCCACAATCCAGAATAACGTTCCAAAAATAAAAAGTCTAACTTTCGAAACAACTGAGATACAGGGTGTTCTTCGTCAAATGACAGGTATAGTATCTTTCGAACCAATGCTCTGATTCGACTGAAATTTTCACCAATCATTCCTCTTCACAATCCAGAATAACGTTCCAAAAATAAAAAAGTCTAACTTTCGAAACAACTGAGATACAGGGTGTTCTTCGTCAAATGACAGGTATAGTATCTTTCGAACCAATGCTCTGATTCGACTGAAATTTTCACCAATCATTCCTCTTCACAATCCAGAATAACGTTCCAAAAATAAAAAGTCTAACTTTCGAAACAACTGAGATACAGGGTGTTCTTCGTCAAATGACAGGTATAGTATCTTTCGAACCAATGCTCTGATTCGACTGAAATTTTCACCAATCATTCCTCTTCAAAATCCAGAATAACGTTCCAAAAATAAAAAGTCTAACTTTCGAAACAACTGAGATACAGGGTGTTCTTCGTCAAATGACAGGTATAGTATCTTTCGAACCAATGCTCTGATTCGACTGAAATTTTCACCAATCATTCCTCTTCACAATCCAAAATAACGTTCCAAAAATAAAAAGTCTAACTTTCGAAACAACTGAGATACAGGGTGTTCTTCGTCAAATGACAAGTATAGTATCTTTCGAACCAATGCTCTGATTCGACTGAAATTTTCACCAATCATTCCTCTTCACAATCCAGAATAACGATTCAAAAATAAAAAGTCTAACTTTCGAAACAACTGAGATACAGGGTGTTCTTCGTCAAATGACAGGTATAGTATCTTTCGAACCAATGCTCTGATTCGACTGAAATTTTCACCAATCATTCCTCTTCAAAATCCAGAATAACGTTCCAAAAATAAAAAGTCTTACTTTCGAAACAACTGAGATACAGGGTATTCTTCGTCAAATGACAGGTATAGTATCTTTCGAACCAATGCTCTGATTCGACTGAAATTTTCAACAATCATTCCTCTTCACAATACAGAATAACGTTTCAAAAATAAAAAGTCTTACTTTCGAAACAACTGAGATACAGGGTGTTCTTCGTCAAATGACAGGTATAGTATCTTTCGAACCAATGCTCTGATTCGACTGAAATTTTCACCAATCATTCCTCTTCACAATCCAGAATAACGTTCCAAAAATAAAAAGGCTTACTTTCGAAACAACTGAGATACAGGGTGTTCTTCGTCAAATGACAGTTATAGTATCTTTCGAACCAATGCTCTGATTCGACTGAAATTTTCACCAATCATTCCTCTTCACAATCCAGAATAACGATTCAAAAATAAGAAGTCTTACTTTCGAAACAACTGAGATACAGGGTGTTCTTCGTCAAATGACAAGTATAGTATCTTTCGAACCAATGCTCTGATTCGACTGAATTTTTCACCAATCATTCCTCTTCAAAATCCAGAATAACGTTCCAAAAATAAAAAGTCTAACTTTCGAAACAACTGAGATATAGGGTGTTCTTCGTCAAATGACAGGTATAGTATCTTTCGAACCAATGCTCTGATTCGACTGAAATTTTCACCAATCATTCCTCTTCACAATACAGAATAACGTTCCAAAAATAAAAAGTCTAACTTTCGAAACAACTGAGATACAGGGTGTTCTTCGTCAAATGACAGGTATAGTATCTTTCGAACCAATGCTCTGATTCGACTGAAATTTTCACCAAGCATTGGTTCGAAAGATACTATACCTGTCATTTGACGAAGAACACCCTGTATCTCAGTTGTTTCGAAAGTTAGACTTTTTATTTTTGAATCGTTATTCTGAATTGTGAAGAGGAATGATTGGTGAAAATTTCAGTCGAATCAGAGCATTGGTTCGAAAGATACTATACTTGTCATTTGACGAAGAACACCCTGTATCTCAGTTGTTTCGAAAGTTAGACTTTTTATTTTTGAATCGTTATTCTGGATTGTGAAGAGGAATGATTGGTGAAAATTTCAGTCGAATCAGAGCATTGGTTCGAAAGATACTATACCTGTCATTTGACGAAGAACACCCTGTATCTCAGTTGTTTCGAAAGTTAGACTTTTTATTTTTGGAACGTTATTCTGGATTGTGAAGAGGAATGATTGGTGAAAATTTCAGTCGAATCAGAGCATTGGTTCGAAAGATACTATACCTGTCATTTGACGAAGAACACCCTGTATCTCAGTTGTTTCGAAAGTTAGACTTTTTATTTTTGAATCGTTATTCTGGATTGTGAAGAGGAATGATTGGTGAAAATTTCAGTCGAATCAGAGCATTGGTTCGAAAGATACTATACCTGTCATTTGACGAAGAACACCCTGTATCTCAGTTGTTTCGAAAGTTAGACTTTTTATTTTTGGAACGTTATTCTGGATTTTGAAGAGGAATGATTGGTGAAAATTTCAGTCGAATCAGAGCATTGGTTCGAAAGATACTATACCTGTCATTTGACGAAGAACACCCTGTATCTCAGTTGTTTCGAAAGTTAGACTTTTTATTTTTATAACGTTATTCTGGATTGTGAAGAGGAATGATTGGTGAAAATTTCAGTCGAATCAGAGCATTGGTTCGAATGATACTATACCTGTCATTTGACGAAGAACACCCTGTATCTCAGTTGTTTCGAAAGTTAAGACTTTTTATTTTTGAAACGTTATTCTGGATTGTGAAGAGGAATGATTGGTGATAATTTCAGTCGAATCAGAGCATTGGTTCGAAAGATACTATACCTGTCATTTGACGAAGAACACCCTGTATCTCAGTTGTTTCGAAAGTTAGACTTTTTATTTTTGAAACGTCATTCTGGATTGTGAAGAGGAATGATTGGTGAAAATTTCAGTCGAATCAGAGCATTGGTTCGAAAGATACTATACCTGTCATTTGACGAAGAACACCCTGTATCTCAGTTGTTTCGAAAGTTAGACTTTTTATTTTCGGAACGTTATTCTGGATTTTGAAGAGGAATGATTGGTGAAAATTTCAGTCGAATCAGAGCATTGGTTCGAAAGATACTATACCTGTCATTTGACGAAGAACACCCTGTATCTCAGTTGTTTCGGAAGTTAGACTTTTTATTTTTGGAACGTTATTCTGGATTTTGAAGAGGAATGATTGGTGAAAATTTCAGTCGAATCAGAGCATTGGTTCGAAAGATACTATACTTGTCATTTGACGAAGAACACCCTGTATCTCAGTTGTTTCGAAAGTTAGACTTTTTATTTTTGAATCGTTATTCTGGATTGTGAAGGGGAATGATTGGTGAAAATTTCAGTCGAATCAGAGCATTGGTTCGAAAGATACTATACCTGTCATTTGACGAAGAACACCCTGTATCTCAGTTGTTTCGAAAGTTAGACTTTTTATTTTTGGAACGTTATTCTGGATTGTGAAGAGGAATGATTGGTGAAAATTTCAGTCGAATCAGAGCATTGGTTCGAAAGATACTATACCTGTCATTTGACGAAGATTACCCTGTATCTCAGTTGTTTCGAAAGTTAGACTTTTTATTTTTGAAACGTTATTCTGTATTGTGAAGAGGAATGATTGTTGAAAATTTCAGTCGAATCAGAGCATTGGTTCGAAAGATACTATACCTGTCATTTGACGAAGAACACCCTGTATCTCAGTTGTTTCGAAAGTTAGACTTTTTATTTTTGGAACGTTATTCTGGATTTTGAAGAGGAATGATTGGTGAAAATTTCAGTCGAATCAGAGCATTGGTTCGAAAGATACTATACCTGTCATTTGACGAAGAACACCCTGTATCTCAGTTGTTTCGAAAGTTAGACTTTTTATTTTTGAATCGTTATTCTGGATTGTGAAGAGGAATGATTGGTGAAAATTTCAGTCGAATCAGAGCATTGGTTCGAAAGATACTATACTTGTCATTTGACGAAGAACACCCTGTATCTCAGTTGTTTCGAAAGTTAGACTTTTTATTGTTGGAACGTTATTCTGGATTGTGAAGAGGAATGATTGGTGAAAATTTCAGTCGAATCAGAGCATTGGTTCGAAAGATACTATACCTGTCATTTGACGAAGAACACCCTGTATCTCAGTTGTTTCGAAAGTTAGACTTTTTATTTTTGGAACGTTATTCTGGATTTTGAAGAGGAATGATTGGTGAAAATTTCAGTCGAATCAGAGCATTGGTTCGAAAGATACTATACCTGTCATTTGACGAAGAACACCCTGTATCTCAGTTGTTTCGAAAGTTAGACTTTTTATTTTTGGAACGTTATTCTGGATTGTGAAGAGGAATGATTGGTGAAAATTTCAGTCGAATCAGAGCATTGGTTCGAAAGATACTATACCTGTCATTTGACGAAGAACACCCTGTATCTCAGTTGTTTCGAAAGTTAGACTTTTTATTTTTGAATCGTTATTCTGTATTGTGAAGAGGAACGATTGTTGAAAATTTCAGTCGAATCAGAGCATTGGTTCGAAAGATACTATACCTGTCATTTGACGAAGAACACCCTGTATCTCAGTTGTTTCGAAAGTTAGACTTTTTATTTTTGGAACGTTATTCTGGATTTTGAAGAGGAATGATTGGTGAAAATTTCAGTCGAATCAGAGCATTGGTTCGAAAGATACTATACCTGTCATTTGACGAAAAACACCCTGTATCTCAGTTGTTTCGAAAGTTAGACTTTTTATTTTTGAATCGTTATTCTGGATTGTGAAGAGGAATGATTGGTGAAAATTTCAGTCGAATCAGAGCATTGGTTCGAAAGATACTATACTTGTCATTTGACGAAGAACACCCTGTATCTCAGTTGTTTCGAAAGTTAGACTTTTTATTTTTGGAACGTTATTCTGGATTGTGAAGAGGAATGATTGGTGAAAATTTCAGTCGAATCAGAGCATTGGTTCGAAAGATACTATACCTGTCATTTGACGAAGAACACCGTGTATCTCAGTTGTTTCGAAAGTTAGACTTTTTATTTTTGGAACGTTATTCTGGATTGTGAAGAGGAATGATTGGTGAAAATTTCAGTCGAATCAGAGCATTGGTTCGAAAGATACTATACCTGTCATTTGACGAAGAACACCCTGTATCTCAGTTGTTTCGAAAGTTAGACTTTTTATTTTTGGAACGTTATTCTGGATTGTGAAGAGGAATGATTGGTGAAAATTTCAGTCGAATCAGAGCATTGGTTCGAAAGATACTATACCTGTCATTTGACGAAGAACACCCTGTATCTCAGTTGTTTCGAGAGTTGGACTTTTTATTTTTGGAACGTTTTTCTGGATTGTGAAGAGGAATGATTGGTGAAAATTTCAGTCGAATCAGAGCATTGGTTCGAAAGATACTATACCTGTCATTTGACGAAGAACACCCTGTATCTCAGTTGTTTCGAAAGTTAGACTTTTTATTTTTGAATCGTTATTCTGGATTGTGAAGAGGAATGATTGGTGAAAATTTCAGTCGAATCAGAGCATTGGTTCGAAAGATACTATACTTGTCATTTGACGAAGGACACCCTGTATCTCAGTTGTTTCGAAAGTTAGACTTTTTATTTTTGGAACGTTATTCTGGATTGTGAAGAGGAATGATTGGTGAAAATTTCAGTCGAATCAGAGCATTGGTTCGAAAGATACTATACCTGTCATTTGACGAAGAACACCCTGTATCTCAGTTGTTTCGAAAGTTAGACTTTTTATTTCTGGAACGTTATTCCGGATTGTGAAGAGGAATGATTGGTGAAAATTTCAGTCGAATCAGAGCATTGGTTCGAAAGATACTATACCTGTCATTTGACGAAGAACACCCTGTATCTCAGTTGTTTCGAAAGTTAGACTTTTTATTTTTGAATCGTTATTCTGGATTGTGAAGAGGAATGATTGGTGAAAATTTCAGTCGAATCAGAGCATTGGTTCGAAAGATACTATACTTGTCATTTGTCCAGAATAACGATTCAAAAATAAAAAGTCTAACTTTCGAAACAACTGAGATACAGGGTGTTCTTCGTCAAATGACAAGTATAGTATCTTTCAAACCAATGCTCTGATTCGACTGAAATTTTCACCAATCATTCCTCTTCACAATCCAGAATAACGATTCAAAAATAAAAAGTCTAACTTTCGAAACATTTGAGATACGGGGTGTTCTTCGTCAAATGACAGGTATAGTATCTTTCGAACCAATGCTCTGATTCGACTGAAATTTTCACCAATCATTCCTCTTCACATTCCAGAATAACGTTCCAAAAATAAAAAGTCTAACTTTCGAAACAACTGAGATACAGGGTGTTCTTCGTCAAATGACAAGTATAGTATCTTTCGAACCAATGCTCTGATTCGACCGAAATTTTCACCAATCATTCCTCTTCACAATCCAGAATAACGTTCCAAAAATAAAAAGTCTAACTTTCGAAACAACTGAGATACAGGGTGTTCTTCGTCAAATGACAAGTATAGTATCTTTCGAACCAATGCTCTGATTCGACTGAAATTTTCACCAATCATTCCTCTTCACAATCCAGAATAACGTTCCAAAAATAAAAAGTCTAACTTTCGAAACAACTGAGATACAGGGTGTTCTTCGTCAAATGACAGGTATAGTATCTTTCGAACCAATGCTCTGATTCGACTGAAATTTTCACCAATCATTCCTCTTCACAATCCAGAATAACGATTCAAAAATAAAAAGTCTAACTTTCGGAACAACTGAGATACAGGATGTTTTTCGTCAAATGACAGGTATAGTATCTTTCGAACCAATGCTCTGATTCGACTGAAATTTTCACCAATCATTCCTCTTCACAATCCAGAATAACGTTTCAAAAATAAAAAGTCTAACTTTCGAAACAACTGAGATACAGGGTGTTCTTCGTCAAATGACAGGTATAGTATCTTTCGAACCAATGCTCTGATTCGACTGAAATTTTCACCAATCATTCCTCTTCACAATCCAGAATAACGTTCCAAAAATAAAAAGTCTAACTTTCGAAACAACTGAGATACAGGGTGTTCTTCGTCAAATGACAAGTATAGTATCTTTCGAACCAATGCTCTGATTCGACTGAAATTTTCACCAATCATTCCTCTTCACAATCCAGAATAACGATTCAAAAATAAAAAGTCTTACTTTCGAAACAACTGAGATACAGGGTGTTCTTCGTCAAATGACAGGTATAGTATCTTTCGAACCAATGCTCTGATTCGACTGAAATTTTCACCAATCATTCCTCTTCACAATCCAGAATAACGTTCCAAAAATAAAAAGTCTAACTTTCGAAACAACTGAGATACAGGGTGTTCTTCGTCAAATGACAAGTATAGTATCTTTCGAACCAATGCTCTGATTCGACTGAAATTTTCACCAATCATTCCTCTTCACAATCCAGAATAACGATTCAAAAATAAAAAGTCTAACTTTCGAAACAACTGAGATACAGGGTGTTCTTCGTCAAATGACAGGTATAGTATCTTTCGAACCAATGCTCTGATTCGACTTAAATTTTCACCAATCATTCCTCTTCACAATCCAGAATAACGATTCAAAAATAAAAAGTCTAACTTTCGAAACAACTGAGATACAGGGTGTTCTTCGTCAAATGACAGGTATAGTATCTTTCGAACCAATGCTCTGATTCGACTGAAATTTTCACCAATCATTCCTCTTCACAATTCAGAATAACGATTCAAAAATAAAAAGTCTAACTTTCGAAACAACTGAGATACAGGGTGTTCTTCGTCAAATGACAGGTATAGTATCTTTCGAACCAATGCTCTGATTCGACTGAAATTTTCACCAGTCATTCCCCTTCACAATCCAGAATAACGTTCCAAAAATAAAAAGTCTAACTTTCGAAACAACTCAGATACAGGGTGTTCTTCGTCAAATGACAGGTATAGTATCTTTCGAACCAATGCTCTGATTCGACTGAAATTTTCACCAATCATTCCTCTTCACAATCCAGAATAACGTTCCAAAAATAAAAAGTCTAACTTTCGAAACAACTGAGATACAGGGTGTTCTTCGTCAAATGACAAGTATAGTATCTTTCGAACCAATGCTCTGATTCGACTGAAATTTTCACCAATCATTCCTCTTCACAATCCAGAATAACGATTCGAAAATAAAAAGTCTAACTTTCGAAACAACTGAGATACAGGGTGTTCTTCGTCAAATGACAGGTATAGTATCTTTCAAACCAATGCTCTGATTCGACTGAAATTTTCATCAATCATTCCTCTTCACAATCCAGAATAACGTTCCAAAAATAAAAAGTCTAACTTTCGAAACAACTGAGATACAGGGTGTTCTTCGTCAAATGACAGGTATAGTATCTTTCGAACCAATGCTCTGATTCGACTGAAATTTTCACCAATCATTCCGCTTCACAATCCAGAATAACGTTCCAAAAATAAAAAGTCTAACTTTCGAAACAACTGAGATACAGGGTGTCCTTCGTCATATGACAAGTATAGTATCTTTCGAACCAATGCTCTGATTCGACTGAAATTTTCACCAATCATTCCTCTTCACAATCCAGAATAACGATTCAAAAATAAAAAGTCTAACTTTCGAAACAACTGAGATACAGGGTGTTCTTCGTCAAATGACAAGTATAGTATCTTTCGAACCAATGCTCTGATTCGACTGAAATTTTCACCAATCATTCCTCTTCACAATCCAGAATAACGTTCCAAAAATAAAAAGTCTAACTTTCGAAACAACTGAGATACAGGGTGTTCTTCGTCAAATGACAGGTATAGTATCTTTCGAACCAATGCTCTGATTCGACTGAAATTTTCACCAATCATTCCTCTTCACAATCCAGAATAACGTTCCAAAAATAAAAAGTCTTACCTTCGAAACAACTGAGATACAGGGTGTTCTTCGTCAAATGACAGGTATAGTATCTTTCGAACCAATGCTCTGATTCGACTGAAATTTTCACCAATCATTCCTCTTCACAATCCAGAATAACGTTCCAAAAATAAAAAGTCTAACTTTCGAAACAACTGAGATACAGGGTGTTCTTCGTCAAATGACAGGTATAGTATCTTTCGAACCAATGCTCTGATTCGACTGAAATTTTCACCAATCATTCCTCCTCAAAATCCAGAATAACGTTCTAAAAATGAAAAGTCTAACTTTCGAAACAACTGAGATACAGGGTTTTCTTCGTCAAATGACAGGTATAGTATCTTTCGAACCAATGCTCTGATTCGACTGAAATTTTCACCAATCATTCCTCTTTACAATCCAGAATAACGTCCCAAAAATAAAAAGTCTAACTTTCGAAACAACTGAGATACAGGGTGTTCTTCGTCAAATGACAAGTATAGTATCTTTCGAACCAATACTCTGATTCGACTGAAATTTTCACCAATCATCCCTCTTCACAATCCAGAATAACGATTCAAAAATAAAAAGTCTAACTTTCGAAACAACTGAGATACAGGGTGTTCTTCGGCAAATGACAGGTATAGTATCTTTCGAACCAATGCTCTGATTCGACTGAAATTTTCACCAATCATTTCTCTTCAAAATCCAGAATAACGTTCCAAAAATAAAAAGTCTAACTTTCGAAACAACTGAGATACAGGGTGTTCTTCGTCGAATGACAGGTATAGTATCTTTCGAACCAATGCTCTGATTCGACTGAAATTTTCAACAATCATTCCTCTTCACAATACAGAATAACGTTTCAAAAATAAAAAGTCTAACTTCCGAAACAACTGAGATACAGGGTGTTCTTCGTCAAATGACAGGTATAGTATCTTTAGAACCAATGCTCTGATTCGACTGAAATTTTCACCAATCATTCCTCTTCACAATCCAGAATAAAGTTCCAAAAATAAAAAGTCTAACTTTCGAAACAACTGAGATACAGGGTGTTCTTCGTCAAATGACAGGTATAGTATCTTTCGAACCAATGCTCTGATTCGACTTAAATTTTCACCAATCATTCCTCTTCACAATCCAGAATAACGATTCAAAAATAAAAAGTCTAACTTTCGAAACAACTGAGATACAGGGTGTTCTTCGTCAAATGACAAGTATAGTATCTTTCGAACCAATGCTCTGATTCGACTGAAATTTTCACCAATCATTCCTCTTCAAAATCCAGAATAACGTTCCAAAAATAAAAAGTCTAACTTTCGAAACAACTGAGATACAGGGTGTTCTTCTTCAAATGACAGGTATAGTATCTTTCGAACCAATGCTCTGATTCGACTGAAATTTTCACCAATCATTCCTCTTCAAAATCCAGAACGACGTTCCAAAAATAAAAAGTCTAACTTTCGAAACAACTGAGATACAGGGTGTTCTTCGTCAAATGACAGGTATAGTATCTTTCGAACCAATGCTCTGATTCGACTGAAATTTTCACCAATCATTCCTCTTCACAATCCAGAATAACGTTTCAAAAATAAAAAGTCTAACTTCCGAAACAACTGAGATACAGGGTGTTCTTCGTCAAATGACAGGTATAGTATCTTTCGAACCAATGCTCTGATTCGACTGAAATTTTCACCAATCATTCCTCTTCACAATCCAGAATAACGTTCCAAAAATAAAAATTTCAAAAAGCACTGCCGTGAAGGCAGCAACTTTTGCGCGCATGTTCAATGTAGATGACCGCTTCAGCAACGAATTTGAACGTGCGTGCGTACCAAATTTCAGTTCGATACGATCATAAGTTCTGGAGATATCGGGAAAAAATATGTCAAATTTCGATGTTTTCTTCTCGATATCGTTGATTTTTTCGGTATTACTCGAGAAATACTGATTCAGTCCTGATCAAACTTCACAGCTAGTTTTGAGATGCTGAAAGACAACTTTATGCAAAATTTCGTGATAATCGTGTTATTAGAACAATTTGAAAAAAAAAATTTATATGATTTTCTCATCATATCATCCTCATTAAATTCTGTATGAAACTTCGAACTGTTATTTTCGATGAAGTACTGGATTTCAATTCGATCTGATCTCTATTTTTGGAAATATTGTAAAAATAAAATTTTGAATGGGTATATCTACGGAATCATTGGGCGGATTTTACCCATTCACGAATTCGACCTTCGTAATTAAGCCCCAAACCTACTCTACAAATATCGAGTTTCTAAGTCGTTTCTTCCGGAAGTTATTGTGTTTACGGTCAGCCTAACGGCCGACTGCGTAAACACAATAACTTCCGAAAGAAACAACTTAGAAACTCGATATTTGTAGAGAAGGTTTGGACCTTAATTACGAAGGCCGAATTCGTGAATGGGTAAAATCCACCCAATGATTCCGTAGATATAACCAATCAAAATTTTATTTTTCCAATATTTCCAAAAATACAGATCAGATCGAATTGAAATCCAGTACTTCATCGAAAATAACAGTTCGAAGTTTCATACAGAATTTAATGAGGATGATATGATGAGAAAATCATATAAATTTTTTTTTCAAATTGTTCTAATTACCCGATTATTACGAAATTTTGCATAAAGTTGTCTTTCAGCGTCTTAAAACTAGATGTGAAGTTTAATCAGGCTTGAATCAGTATTTCTCGAGTTATACTGAAAAAATCAACGATATCGAGAAGAAAACCTCGAAATTTGACATATTTTTTCCCGATATCTCCAAAACTTATGATCGTATCGAACTGAAATTTGGTGCATTGCTGTGAAATTAGAAGGTCAAAGCGTGAGTATGATTTTTCTTGGATATGATTAATGGTTTCCGAAAAAAAAATTTTTTTGGAAAAAAATTTCGAAAAAATTTTTTTTTTTAAATAACCAACAATATAATCCTGACGAAATTCAGCTCAAAGTTGCGCGTCGTTGTACTTCACCTAACCGCCAAGTTTGAATTCAATCGCTCAGGTAGTTTCTGAAATAAAAAATAAATAACTTCAAAACTTCAAATGCCTATAACTCCGAAACTATTCGATCGATTTGGCCCATTAACGAACTTAACCGCGGCATTCCAATGCGCGACCTACCCTGAAAGTTTCAAGTTGCTAGCTCACTTCGTTCGACAGTTATCGTGTCTACGGCCGGCCGGCCGGCCGGCCGGACAGAATCGATTTTGACACCGGATTCGTCATCAGTGAGTCCAACCTAGTCGATTGAGACCATTTTCGGCTCAATCATCCAAAATTACAGACATTTGATCAAAACGATAGCACGCTGTTCCCCTAGAACATGCGCGCAAAAAGTCTAACTTTCGAAACAACTGAGATACAGGGTGTTCTTCGTCAAATGACAGGTATAGTATCTTTCGAACCAATGCTCTGATTCGACTGAAATTTTCACCAATCATTCCTCTTCACAATCCAGAATAACGATTCGAAAATAAAAAGTCTAACTTTCGAAACAACTGAGATACAGGGTGTTCTTCGTCAAATGACAGGTATAGTATCTTTCGAACCAATACTCTGATTCGACTGAAATTTTCACCAATCATTCCTCTTCACAATCCAGAATAACGTTTCAAAAATAAAAAGTCTATCTTTCGAAACAACTGAGATACAGGGTGTTCTTCGTCAAATGACAGGTATAGTATCTTTCGAACCAATGCTCTGATTCGACTGAAATTTTCACCAATCATTCCTCTTCACAATCCAAAATAACGTTCCAAAAATAAAAAGTCTAACTTTCGAAACAACTGAGATACAGGGTGTTCTTCGTCAAATGACAGGTATAGTATCTTTCGAACCAATGCTCTGATTAGACTGAAATTTTCACCAATCATTCCTCTTCACAATCCAGAATAACGATTCAAAAATAAAAAGTCTAACTTTCGAAACAACTGAGATACAGGGTGTTCTTCGTCAAATGACAAGTATAGTATCTTTCGAACCAATGCTCTGATTCGACTGAAATTTTCACCAATCATTCCTCTTCACAATCCAGAATAACGATTCAAAAATAAAAAGTCTAACTTTCGAAACAACTGAGATACAGGGTGTTCTTCGTCAAATGACAGGTATAGTATCTTTCGAACCAATGCTCTGATTCGACTGAAATTTTCACCAATCATTCCTCTTCACAATCCAGAATAACGTTCCAAAAATAAAAAGTCTAACTTTCGAAACAACTGAGGTACGGGGTGTTCTTCGTCAAATGACAGGTATAGTATCTTTCGAACCAATGCTCTGATTCGACTGAAATTTCCACCAATCATTCCTCTTCACAATCCAGAATAACGTTTCAAAAATAAAAAGTCTAACTTTCGAAACAACTGAGATACAGGGTGTTCTTCGTCAAATGACAGGTATAGTATCTTTCGAACCAATGCTCTGATTCGACTGAAATTTTCACCAATCATTCCTCTTCAAAATCCAGAATAACGATTCAAAAATAAAAAGTCTTACTTTCGAAACAACTGAGATACAGGGTGTTCTTCTTCAAATGACAGGTATAGTATCTTTCGAACCAATGCTCTGATTCGACTGAAATTTTCACCAATCATTCCTCTTCACAATCCAGAATAACGTTCCGAAAATAAAAAGTCTAACTTTCGAAACAACTGAGATACAGGGTGTTCTTCGTCAAATGACAAGTATAGTATCTTTCGAACCAATGCTCTGATTCGACTGAAATTTTCACCAATCATTCCTCTTCACAATCCAGAATAACGATTCAAAAATAAAAAGTCTAACTTTCGAAACAACTGAGATACAGGGTGTTCTTCGTCAAATGACAGGTATAGTATCTTTCGAACCAATGCTCTGATTCGACTGAAATTTTCACCAATCATTCCTCTTCAAAATCCAGAATAACGATTCAAAAATAAAAAGTCTAACTTTCGAAACAACTGAGATACAGGGTGTTCTTCGTCAAATGACAAGTATAGTATCTTTCGAACCAATGCTCTGATTCGACTGAAATTTTCACCAATCATTCCTCTTCACAATCCAGAATAACGATTCAAAAATAAAAAGTCTAACTTTCGAAACAACTGAGATACAGGGTGTTCTTCGTCAAATGACAGGTATAGTATCTTTCGAACCAATGCTCTGATTCGACTGAAATTTTCACCAATCATTTCTCTTCACAATCCAGAATAACTTTCCAAAAATAAAAAGTCTAACTTTCGAAACAACTGAGATACAGGGTGTTCTTCGTCAAATGACAAGTATAGTATCTTTCGAACCAATGCTCTGATTCGACTGAAATTTTCACCAATCATTCCTCTTCACAATCCAGAATAACGTTCTAAAAATAAAAAGTCTAACTTTCGAAACAACTGAGATACAGGGTGTTCTTCGTCAAATGACAAGTATAGTATCTTTCGAACCAATGCTTTGATTCGACTGAAATTTTCACCAATCATTCCTCTTCACAATCCAGAATAACATTCCAAAAATAAAAAGTCTAACTTTCGAAACAACTGAGATACAGGGTGTTCTTCGTCAAATGACAGGTATAGTATCTTTCGAACCAATGCTCTGATTCGACTGAAATTTTCACCAATCATTCCTCTTCACAATCCAGAATAACGATTCAAAAATAAAAAGTCTAACTTTCGGAACAACTGAGATACAGGATGTTCTTCGTCAAATGACAGGTATAGTATCTTTCGAACCAATGCTCTGATTCGACTGAAATTTTCACCAATCATTCCTCTTCACAATCCAGAATAACGTTTCAAAAATAAAAAGTCTAACTTCCGAAACAACTGAGATACAGGGTGTTCTTCGTCAAATGACAGGTATAGTATCTTTCGAACCAATGCTCTGATTCGACTGAAATTTTCACCAATCATTCCTCTTCACAATCCAGAATAACGTTTCAAAAATAAAAAGTCTAACTTTCGAAACAACTGAGATACAGGGTGTTCTTCGTCAAATGACAGGTATAGTATCTTTCGAACCAATGCTCTGATTCGACTGAAATTTTCACCAATCATTCCTCTTCAAAATCCAGAATAACGATTCAAAAATAAAAAGTCTAACTTTCGAAACAACTGAGATACAAAGTGTTCTTCGTCAAATGACAGGTATAGTATCTTTCGAACCAATGCTCTGATTCGACTGAAATTTTCACCAATCATTCCTCCTCACAATCCAGAATAACGTTCCAAAAATAAAAAGTCTAACTTTCGAAACAACTGAGATACAGGGTGTTCTTCGTCAAATGACAAGTATAGTATCTTTCGAACCAATGCTCTGATTCGACTGAAATCTTCACCAATCATTCCTCTTCACAATCCAGAATAACGATTCAAAAATAAAAAGTCTAACTTTCGAAACAACTGAGATACAGGGTGTTCTTCGTCAAATGACAGGTATAGTATCTTTCGAACCAATGCTCTGATTCGACTGAAATTTTCACCAATCATTCCTCTTCACAATCCAGAATAACGTTCCAAAAATAAAAAGTCTAACTGTCGAAACAACTGAGATACAGGGTGTTCTTCGTCAAATGACAAGTATAGTATCTTTCGAACCAATGCTCTGATTCGACTGAAATTTTCACCAATCATTCCTCTTCACAATCCAGAATAACGATTCAAAAATAAAAAGTCTAACTTTCGAAACAACTGAGATACAGGGTGTTCTTCGTCAAATGACAGGTATAGTATCTTTCGAACCAATGCTCTGATTCGACTGAAATTTTCACCAATCATTCCTCTTCATAATCCAGAATAACGTTCCAAAAATAAAAAGTCTAACTTTCGAAACAACTGAGATACAGGGTGTTCTTCGTCAAATGACAAGTATAGTATCTTTCGAACCAATGCTCTGATTCGACTAAAATTTTCACCAATCATTCCTCTTCACAATCCAGAATAACGTTCCAAAAATAAAAAGTCTAACTTTCGAAACAACTGAGATACAGGGTGTTCTTCGTCAAATGACAAGTATAGTATCTTTCGAACCAATGCTCTGATTCGACTGAAATTTTCACCAATCATTCCTCTTCACAATCCAGAATAACGTTCCTAAAAAAAAAGTCTAACTTTCGAAACAACTGAGATACAGGGTGTTCTTCGTCAAATGACAGGTATAGTATCTTTCGAACCAATGCTCTGATTCGACTGAAATTTTCACCAATCATTCCTCTTCACAATCCAGAATAACGATTCAAAAATAAAAAGTCTAACTTTCGGAACAACTGAGATACAGGATGTTCTTCGTCAAATGACAGGTATAGTATCTTTCGAACCAATGCTCTGATTCGACTGAAATTTTCACCAATCATTCCTCTTCACAATCCAGAATAACGTTTCAAAAATAAAAAGTCTAACTTTCGAAACAACTGAGATACAGGGTGTTCTTCGTCAAATGACAGGTATAGTATCTTTCGAGCCAATGCTCTGATTCGACTGAAATTTTCACCAATCATTCCTCTTCACAATCCAGAATAACGTTTCAAAAATAAAAAGTCTAACTTTCGAAACAACTGAGATACAGGGTGTTCTTCGTCAAATGACAAGTATAGTATCTTTCGAACCAATGCTCTGATTCGACTGAAATTTTCACCAATCATTCCTCTTCACAATCCAGAATAACGATTCAAAAATAAAAAGTCTAACTTTCGAAACAACTGAGATACAGGGTGTTCTTCGTCAAATGACAGGTATAGTATCTTTCGAACCAATGCTCTGATTCGACTGAAATTTTCACCAATCATTCCTCTTCACAATCCAGAATAACGTTCCAAAAATAAAAAGTCTAACTTTCGAAACAACTGAGATACAGGGTGTTCTTCGTCAAATGACAAGTATAGTATCTTTCGAACCAATGCTCTGATTCGACTGAAATTTTCACCAATCATTCCTCTTCACAATCCAGAATAACGATTCAAAAATAAAAAGTCTAACTTTCGAAACAACTGAGATACGGGGTGTTCTTCGTCAAATGACAGGTATAGTATCTTTCGAACCAATGCTCTGATTCGACTGAAATTTTCACCAATCATTCCTCTTCACAATCCAGAATAACAATTCAAAAATAAAAAGTCTAACTTTCGAAACAACTGAGATACAGGGTGTTCTTCGTCAAATGACAGGTATAGTATCTTTCGAACCAATGCTCTGATTCGACTGAAATTTTCACCAATCATTCCTCTTCACAATCCAGAATAACGTTCCAAAAATAAAAAGTCTAACTTTCGAAACAACTGAGATACAGGGTGTTCTTCGTCAAATGACAAGTATAGTATCTTTCGAACCAATGCTCTGATTCGACTGAAATTTTCACCAATCATTCCTCTTCACAATCCAGAATAACGATTCAAAAATAAAAAGTCTAACTTTCGAAACAACTGAGATACAGGGTGTTCTTCGTCAAATGACAGGTATAGTATCTTTCGAACCAATGCTCTGATTCGACTGAAATTTTCACCAATCATTCCTCTTCACAATCCAGAATAACGATTCAAAAATAAAAAGTCTAACTTTCGAAACAACTGAGATACAGGGTGTTCTTCGTCAAATGACAGGTATAGTATCTTTCGAACCAATGCTCTGATTCGACTGAAATTTTCACCAATCATTCCTCTTCACAATCCAGAACAACGTTCCAAAAATAAAAAGTCTAACTTTCGAAACAACTGAGATACAGGGTGTTCTTCGTCAAATGACAAGTATAGTATCTTTCGAACCAATGCTCTGATTCGACTGAAATTTTCACCAATCATTCCTCTTCACAATCCAGAATAACGATTCAAAAATAAAAAGTCTAACTTTCGAAACAACTGAGATACAGGGTGTTCTTCGTCAAATGACAGGTATAGTATCTTTCGAACCAATGCTCTGATTCGACTGAAATTTTCACCAATCATTCCTCTTCACAATCCAGAGTAACGTTCCAAAAATAAAAAGTCTAAGTTTCGAAACAACTGAGATACAGGGTGTTCTTCGTCAAATGACAGGTATAGTATCTTTCGAACCAATGCTCTGATTCGACTGAAATTTTCACCAATCATTCCTCTTCAAAATCCAGAATAACGTTCCAAAAATAAAAAGTCTAACTTTCGAAACAACTGAGATACAGGGTGTTCTTCGTCAAATGACAGGTATAGTATCTTTCGAACCAATGCTCTGATTCGACTGAAATTTTCACCAATCATTCCTCTTCACAATCCAGAATAACGTTCCAAAAATAAAAAGTCTAACTTTCGAAACAACTGAGATACAGAGTGTTCTTCGTCAAATGACAAGTATAGTATCTTTCGAACCAATGCTCTGATTCGACTGAAATTTTCATCAATCATTCCTCTTCACAATCCAGAATTACGATTCAAAAATAAAAAGTCTAACTTTCGAAACAACTGAGATACAGGGTGTTCTTCGTCAAATGACAGGTATAGTATCTTTCGAACCAATGCTCTGATTCGACTGAAATTTTCACCAATCATTCCTCTTCACAATCCAGAATAACGTTCCAAAAATAAAAAGTCTAACTTTCGAAACAACTGAGATACAGGGTGTTCTTCGTCAAATGACAGGTATAGTATCTTTCGAACCAATGCTCTGATTCGACTGAAATTTTCAACAATCATTCCTCTTCACAATACAGAATAACGTTTCAAAAATAAAAAGTCTAACTTTCGAAACAACTGAGATACAGGGTGTTCTTCGTCAAATGACAGGTATAGTATCTTTCGAACCAATGCTCTGATTCGACTGAAATTTTCACCAATCATTCCTCTTCACAATCCAGAATAACGTTTCAAAAATAAAAAGTCTATTTTTCGAAACAACTGAGATACAGGGTGTTCTTCGTCAAATGACAGGTATAGTATCTTTCGAACCAATGCTCTGATTCGACTGAAATTTTCACCAATCATTCCTTTTCACAATCCAGAATAACGCTTCAAAAATAAAAAGTCTAACATTCGAAACAACTGAGATACAGGGTGTTCTTCGTCAAATGACAAGTATAGTATCTTTCGAACCAATGCTCTGATTCGACTGAAATTTTCACCAATCATTCCTCTTCAAAATCCAGAATAACGTTCCAAAAATAAAAAGTCTAACTTTCGAAACAACTGAGATACAGGGTGTTCTTCGTCAAATGACAGGTATAGTATCTTTCGAACAAATGCTCTGATTCGACTGAAATTTTCACCAATCATTCCTCTTCAAAATCCAGAATGACGTTCCAAAAATAAAAAGTCTAACTTTCGAAACAACTGAGATACAGGGTGTTCTTCGTCAAATGACAGGTATAGTATCTTTCGAACCAATGCTCTGATTCGACTGAAATTTTCACCAATCATTCCTCTTCACAATCCAGAATAACGTTTCAAAAATAAAAAGTCTAACTTCCGAAACAACTGAGATACAGGGTGTTCTTCGTCAAATGACAGGTATAGTATCTTTCGAACCAATGCTCTGATTCGACTGAAATTTTCACCAATCATTCCTCCTCACAATCCAGAATAACGTTTCAAAAATAAAAAGTCTAACTTTCGAAACAGCTGAGATACAGGGTGTTCTTCGTCAAATGACAGGTATAGTATCTTTCGAACCAATGCTCTGATTCGACTGAAATTTTCACCAATCATTCCTCTTCACAATCCAGAATAACGTTCCAAAAATAAAAAGTCTAACTTTCGAAACAACTGAGATACAGGGTGTTCTTCGTCAAGTGACAGGTATAGTATCTTTCGAACCAATGCTCTGATTCGACTGAAATTTTCACCGATCATTCCTCTTCAAAATCCAGAATAACGTTCCAAAAATAAAAAGTCTAACTTTCGAAACAACTGAGATACAGGGTCTTCTTCGTCAAATGACAGGTATAGTATCTTTCGAACCAATGCTCTGATTCGACTGAAATTTTCACCAAATCATTCCTCTTCACAATCCAGAATAACGATTCAAAAATAAAAAGTCTAACTTTCGAAACAACTGAGATACAGGGTGTTCTTCGTCAAATGACAGGTATAGTATCTTTCGAACCAATGCTCTGATTCGACTGAAATTTTCACCAATCATTCTTCTTCACAATCCAGAATCACGTTTCAAAAATAAAAAGTCTAACTTTCGAAACAACTGAGATACAGGGTGTTCTTCGTCAAATGACAGGTATAGTATCTTTCGAACCAATGCTCTGATTCGACTGAAATTTTCACCAATCATTCCTCTTCACAATCCAAAATAACGTTCCAAAAATAAAAAGTCTAACTTTCGAAACAACTGAGATACAGGGTGTTCTTCGTCAAATGACAGGTATAGTATCTTTCGAACCAATGCTCTGTTTAGACTGAAATTTTCACCAATCATTCCTCTTCACAATCCAGAATAACGATTCAAAAATAAAAAGTCTAACTTTCGAAACAACTGAGATACAGGGTGTTCTTCGTCAAATGACAAGTATAGTATCTTTCGAACCAATGCTCTGATTCGACTGAAATTTTCACCAATCATTCCTCTTCACAATCCAGAATAACGATTCAAAAATAAAAAGTCTAACTTTCGAAACAACTGAGATACAGGGTGTTCTTCGTCAAATGACAGGTATAGTATCTTTCGAACCAATGCTCTGATTCGACTGAAATTTTCACCAATCATTCCTCTTCACAATCCAGAATAACGTTCCAAAAATAAAAAGTCTAACTTTCGAAACAACTGAGATACAGGGTGTTCTTCGTCAAATGACAAGTATAGTATCTTTCGA
>CAUEHS010000441.1:0-17289 GCA_958510865.1 Myrrha octodecimguttata
GGGTAAGGGTAAGGGTAAGGGTAAAGGTAAGGGTAAGCCTAAGAGTAAAAGCAAGGGTAAGGGTAAGGGTAAGGGTAAGGGTAAGGGTAAGGGTAAGGGTAAGGGTAAGGGTAATGGTAAGGGTAAGGGTAAGCTTAAGGGTAAAAGCAAGGGTAAGGATAAGGGTAAGGGTAAGGGTAAGGGTAAGGGTAAGGGTAAGGGTAAGGGTAAGGGTAAGGGTAAGGGTAAGGGTAAGGGTAAGGGTAAGGGTAAGCTTAAGGGTAAAAGCAAGGGTAAGGGTAAAGGTAAGGGTAAGGTAAGGGTAAGGGTAAGGGTAAGGGTAAGGGTAAGGGTAAGGGTAAGCTTAAGGGTAAAAGCAAGGGTAAGGGTTAGGGTAAGGGTAAGGGTAAGGGTAAGGGTAAGCTTAAGGGTAAAAGCAAGGGTAAGGGTAAGGGTAAGGGTAAGGGTAAGGGTAAGGGTAAGGGTAAGGGTAAGGGTGAGGGTAAAGGTAAGGGTAAGATTAAGGGTAAAAGCAAGGGTAAGGGTAAGGGTAAGGGTAAGGGTAAGGGTAAGGGTAAGGGTAAGGGTAAGGGTAAGGGTAAGGGTAAAGGTAAGGGTAAGGGTAAGCTTAAGGGTAAAAGCAAGGGTAAGGGTAAGGGTAAGGGTAAAGGTAAGGGTAAGGGTAAGGGTAAGGGTAAGGGTAAGGGTAAGGGTAAGGGTAAGGGTAAGGGTAAGGGTAAGGGTAAGGGTAAGGGTAAGGGTAAGGGTAAGGGTAAGGGTAAGGGTAAGCTTAAGGGTAAGGGTAAGGGTAAGGGTAAGGGTAAGCCTAAGGGTAAAAGCAAGGGTAAGGGTAAGGGTAAGGGTAAGCTTAAGGGTAAAAGCAAGGGTAAGGGTAAGGCTTAGGGTAAGGGTAAGGGTAAGGGTAAGCTTAAGGGTAAAAGCAAGGGTAAGGGTAAGGGTAAGGGTAAGGGTAAGGGTAAGGGTAAAGGTGAGGGTAAGCCTAAGGGTGAAAGCAAGGGTAAGGGTAAGGGTAAGGGTAAGGGTAAGGGTAAGGGTAAGGGTAAGGGTAAGGGTAAGGGTAGGGGTAAGAGTAAGGGTAAGGGTAAGCTTAAGGGTAAAAGCAAGGGTAAGGGTAAGGGTAAGGGTAAGGGTAAGGGTAAGGGTAAGCTTAAGGGTAAAAGCAAGGGTAAGGGTAAGGGTAAGGGTAAGGGTAAGGGTAAGGGTAAGGGTAAGGGTAAGGGTAAGGGTAAGGGTAAGGGTAAGGGTAAGGGTAAGGGTAAGGGTAAGGGTAAGGGTAAGGGTAAGCTTAAGGGTAAAAGCAAGGGTAAGGGTAAGGGTAAGGGTAAGGGTAAGGGTAAGGGTAATGGTAAGGGTAAAGGTAAGGGTAAGCCTAAGGGTAAAAGCAAGGGTAAGGGTAAGGGTAAGGGTAAGGGTTAGGGTAAGGGTAAGGGTAAGGGTAAGGGTAAGGGTAAGGGTAAGGGTAAGCTTAAGGGTAAAAGCAAGGGTAAGGGTAAGGGTAAGGGTAAGGGTAAGGGTAAGCTTAAGGGTAAGGGTAAGGGAAAGGGTAAGGGTAAGCGTAAGGGTAAAAGCAAGGGTAAGGGTAAGGGTAAGGGTAAGGGTAAGGGTAAGCTTAAGGGTAAAAGCAAGGGTAAGGGTAAGGGTAAGGGTAAGGGTAAGGGTAAGGGTAAGGGTAAGCTTAAGTGTAAGGGTAAGGGTAAGGGTAAGGGTAAGCTTAAGGGTAAAAGCAAGGGTAAGGGTAAGAGTAAGGGTAAGGGTAAGGGTAAGGGTAAGGGTAAGGGTAAGGGTAAGGGTAAGGGTAAGGGTGAGCTTAAGGGTAAAAGCAAGGGTAAGGGTAAGGGTAAGGGTAAGGGTAAGGGTAAGGGTAAGGGTAAGGGTAAGGGTAAGCTTAAGGGTAAAAGCAAGGGTAAGGGTAAGGGTAAGGGTAAGGGTAAGGGTAAGGGTAAGGGTAAGGGTAAGGGTAAGGGTAAGGGTAAGGGTAAAGGTAAGGGTAAGCCTAAGGGTAAAAGCAAGGGTAAGGGTAAGGGTAAGGGTAAGGGTAAGAGTAAGGGTAAGGGTAAGGGTAAGGGTAAGCTTAAGGGTAAAAGCAAGGGTAAGGGTAAGGGTAAGGGTAAGGGTAAGCCTAAGGGTAAAAGCAAGGGTAAGGGTAAGGGTAAGGGTAAGGGTAAGGGTAAGCTTAAGGGTAAAAGCAAGGGTAAGGGTAAGGGTAAGGGTAAGGGTAAGGGTAAGGGTAAGGGTAAGCTTAAGGGTAAAAGCAAGGGTGAGGGTAAGGGTAAGGGTAAGGGTAAGGGTAAGGGTAAGGGTAAGGGTAAGGGTAAGGGTAAGGGTAAGGGTAAGGGTAAGCTTAAGGGTAAAAGCAAGGGTAAGGGTAAGGGTAAGGGTAAGGGTAAGGGTAAAGGTAAGGGTAAGGGTAAGGGTAAGCTTAAGGGTAAAAGCAAGGGTAAGGGTAAGGGTAAGGGTAAGGGTAAGGGTAAAGGTAAGGGTAAGCCTAAGGGTAAAAGCAAGGGTGAGGGTAAGGGTAAGGGTAAGGGTAAGGGTAAGGGTAAGGGTAAGGGTAAGGGTAAGGGTAAGGGTAAGGGTAAGGGTAAGGGTAAGGGTAAGGGTAAGGGTAAGGGTAAGGGTAAGGGTAAGGGTAAGGGTAAGGGTAAGCTTAAGGGTAAAAGCAAGGGTAAGGGTAAGGGTAAGGGTAAGGGTAAGCCTAAGGGTAAAAGCAAGGGTAAGGGTAAGGGTAAGGGTAAGCTTAAGGGTAAAAGCAAGGGTAAGGGTAAGGGTAAGGGTAAGGGTAAGGGTAAGGGTAAGGGTAAGGGTAAGGGTAAGCTTAAGGGTAAAAGCAAGGGTAAGGGTAAGGGTAAGGGTAAGGGTAAGGGTAAGGGTAAGGGTAAGGGTAAAGGTAAGGGTAAGCCTAAGGGTAAAAGCAAGGGTAAGGGTAAGGGTAAGGGTAAGGGTAAGGGTAAGGGTAAGGGTAAGGGTAAGGGTAAGGGTAAGGGTAAGCTTAAGGGTAAAAGCAAGGGTAAGGGTAAGGGTAAGGGTAAGGGTACGGGTAAGGGTAAGGGTAAGGGTAAGGGTAAGGGTAAGCTTAAGGGTAAGGGTAAGGGTAAGGGTAAGGGTAAGCTTAAGGGTAAAAGCAAGGGTAAGGGTAAGGGTAAGGGTAAGGGTAAGCTTAAGGGTAAAAGCAAGGGTAAGGGTAAGGGTAAGGGTAAGGGTAAGGGTAAGGGTAAGGGTAAGCTTAAGGGTAAGGGTAAGGGTGAGGGTAAGGGTAAGCTTAAGGGTAAAAGCAAGGGTAAGGGTAAGGGTAAGGGTAAGGGTAAGGGTAAGCTTAAGGGTAAGGGTAAGGGTAAGGGTAAGGGTAAGCTTAAGGGTAAAAGCAAGGGTAAGGTTAAGGGTAAGGGTAAGGGTAAGGGTAAGGGTAAGGGTAAGGGTAAGCTTAAGGGTAAGGGTAAGGGTAAGGGTAAGCTTAAGGGTAAAAGCAAGGGTAAGGGTAAGGGTAAGGGTAAGGGTAAGGGTAAGGGTAAGGGTGAGGGTAAGGGTAAGGGTAAGGGTAAGGGTAAGGGTAAGGGTAAGGGTAAGGGTAAGGGTAAGCTTAAGGGTAAGGGTAAGGGTAAGGGTAAGCTTAAGTGTAAAAGCAAGGGTAAGGGTAAGGGTAAGGGTAAGGGTAAGGGTAAGCTTAAGGGTAAAAGCAAGGGTAAGGGTAAGGGTAAGGGTAAGGGTAAGGGTAAGGGTAAGGGTAAGGGTAAGGGTAAGGGTAAGGGTAAGGGTAAGGGTAAGGGTAAGCTTAAGGGTAAGGGTAAGGGTAAGGGTAAGCTTAAGGGTAAAAGCAAGGGTAAGGGTAAGGGTAAGGGTAAGGGTAAAGGTAAGGGTAAGCCTAAGGGTAAAAGCAAGGGTAAGGGTAAGGGTAAGGGTAAGGGTAAGGGTAAGGGTAAGGGTAAGGGTAAGGGTAAGGGTAAGGGTAAGGGTAAGGGTAAGGGTAAGGGTAAGGGTAAGGGTAAGGGTAAGGGTAAGCTTAAGGGTAAAAGCAAGGGTAAGGGTAAGGGTAAGGGTAAGGGTAAGGGTAAGGGTAAGGGTAAGCTTAAGGGTAAAAGCAAGGGTAAGGGTAAGGGTAAGGGTAAGGGTAAGGGTAAGGGTAAGGGTAAGGGTAAGGGTAAGCTTAAGGGTAAAAGCAAGGGTTAGGGTAAGGGTAAGGGTAAGGGTAAGGGTTAGGGTAAGGGTAAAGGTAAGGGTAAGCCTAAGGGTAAAAGCAAGGGTAAGGGTAAGGGTAAGGGTAAGGGTAAGGGTAAGGGTAAGGGTAAGGGTAAGGGTAAGGGTAAGGGTAAGAGTAAGGGTAAGGGTAAGGGTAAGCTTAAGGGTAAAAGCAAGGGTAAGGGTAAGGGTAAGCCTAAGGGTAAAAGCAAGGGTAAGGGTAAGGTTAAGGGTAAGGGTAAGGGTAAGCTTAAGGGTAAAAGCAAGGGTAAGGGTAAGGGTAAGGGTAAGGGTAAGGGTAAGCTAAAGGGTAAAAACAAGGGTAAGGGTAAGGGTGAGGGTGAGGGTAAGGGTAAGGGTAAGGGTAAAGGTAAGGGTTAGCCTAAGAGTAAAAGCAAGGGTAAGGGTAAGGGTATGGGTAAGGGTAAGGGTAAGGGTAAGGGTAAGGGTAAGGGTAAGGGTAAGGGTAAGGGTAAGCTTAAGGGTAAATGCAAGGGTAAGGATAAGGGTAAGGGTAAGGGTAAGGGTAAGGGTAAGGGTAAGGGTAAGGGTAAGGGTAAGGGTAAGTGTAAGCTTAAGGGTAAAAGCAAGGGTAAGGGTAAGGGTAAGGGTAAGGGTAAGGGTAAGGGTAGGGGTAAGGGTAAGGGTAAGGGTAAGGGTAAGGGTAAGCTTAAGGGTAAAAGCAAGGGTAAGGGTTAGGGTAAGGGTAAGGGTAAGGGTAAGGGTAAGGGTAAGCTTAAGGGTAAAAGCAAGGGTAAGGGTAAGGGTAAGGGTAAGGGTAAGGGTAAGGGTAAGGGTAAGGGTAAAGGTAAGGGTAAGCTTAAGGGTAAAAGCAAGGGTAAGGGTAAGGGTAAGGGTAAGGGTAAGGGTAAGGGTGAGGGTAAGGGTAAGGGTAAGGGTAAGGGTAAGGGTAAGCTTAAGGGTATAAGCAAGGGTAAGGGTAAGGGTAAGGGTGAGGGTAAGGGTAAGGGTAAGGGTAAGGGTAAGCTTAAGGGTAAAAGCAAGGGTAAGGGTAAGGGTAAGGGTAAGGGTGAGGGTAAGGGTAAGGGTAAGGGTAAGCTTAAGGGTAAAAGCAAGGGTAAGGGTAAGGGTAAGGGTAAGGGTAAGGGTAAGGGTAAGGGTAAGGGTAAGGGTAAGGGTAAGGGTAAGGGTAAGGGTAAAGGTAAGGTTAAGCCTAAGGGTAAAAGCAAGGGTAAGGGTAAGGGTAAGAGTAAGGGTAAGGGTAAGGGTAAGGGTAAGGGTAAGGGTAAGGGTAAGGGTAAGGGTAAGGGTAAGGGTAAGGGTAAGGGTAAGCTTAAGGGTAAAAGCAAGGGTAAGGTTAAGGGTAAGGGTAAGCGTAAGCCTAAGGGTAAAAGCAAGGGTAAGGGTAAGGGTAAGGGTAAGGGTAAGTGTAAGCTTAAGGGTAAAAGCAAGGGTAAGGGTAAGGGTAAGGGTAAGGGTAAGGGTAAGGGTAAGGGTAAAGGTAAGGGTAAGCTTAAGGGTAAAAGCAAGGGTAAGGGTAAGGGTAAGGGTAAGGGTAAGGGTAAGGGTAAGGGTAAGGGTAAGGGTAAGGGTAAGCTTAAGGGTAAGGGTAAGGGTAAGGGTAAGGGTAAGCCTAAGGGTAAAAGCAAGGGTAAGTGTAAGGGTAAGGGTAAGGGTAAGGGTAAGCTTAAGGGTAAAAGCAAGGGTAAGGGTAAGGGTAAGGGTAAGGGTAAGGGTAAGGGTAAGGGTAAGCTTAAGGGTAAAAGCAAGGGTAAGGGTAAGGGTAAGGGTAAGGGTAAGGGTAAGGGTTAGGCTAAAGGTAAGGGTAAGCCTAAGGGTAAAAGCAAGGGTAAGAGTAAGGGTAAGGGTAAGGGTAAGGGTAAGGGTAAGGGTAAGGGTAAGGGTAAGGGTAAGGGTAAGGGTAAGGGTAAAGGTAAGGGTAAGGGTAAGCTTAAGGGTAAAAGCAAGGGTAAGGGTAAGGGTAAGGGTAAGGGTAAGAGTAAGGGTAAGGGTAAGGGTAAGCTTATGGGTAAAAGCAAGGGTAAGGGTAAGGGTAAGGGTAAGGGTAAGGGTAAGGGTAAGGGTAAGGGTAAGGGTAAGGGTAAGGGTAAGGGTAAGGGTAAGGGTAAAAGCAAGGGTAAGGGTAAGGGTAAGGGTAAGGGTAAGGGTAAGGGTAAGGGTAAGGGTAAGCTTAAGGGTAAAAGCAAGGGTTAGGGTAAGGGTAAGGGTAAGGGTAAGGGTTAGGGTAAGGGTAAAGGTAAGGGTAAGCCTAAGGGTAAAAGCAAGGGTAAGGGTAAGGGTAAGGGTAAGGGTAAGGGTAAGGGTAAGGGTAAGGGTAAGGGTAAGGGTAAGGGTAAGAGTAAGGGTAAGGGTAAGGGTAAGCTTAAGGGTAAAAGCAAGGGTAAGGGTAAGGGTAAGCCTAAGGGTAAAAGCAAGGGTAAGGGTAAGGTTAAGGGTAAGGGTAAGGGTAAGCTTAAGGGTAAAAGCAAGGGTAAGGGTAAGGGTAAGGGTAAGGGTAAGGGTAAGCTAAAGGGTAAAAACAAGGGTAAGGGTAAGGGTGAGGGTGAGGGTAAGGGTAAGGGTAAGGGTAAAGGTAAGGGTTAGCCTAAGAGTAAAAGCAAGGGTAAGGGTAAGGGTATGGGTAAGGGTAAGGGTAAGGGTAAGGGTAAGGGTAAGGGTAAGGGTAAGGGTAAGGGTAAGCTTAAGGGTAAATGCAAGGGTAAGGATAAGGGTAAGGGTAAGGGTAAGGGTAAGGGTAAGGGTAAGGGTAAGGGTAAGGGTAAGTGTAAGCTTAAGGGTAAAAGCAAGGGTAAGGGTAAGGGTAAGGGTAAGGGTAAGGGTAAGGGTAGGGGTAAGGGTAAGGGTAAGGGTAAGGGTAAGGGTAAGCTTAAGGGTAAAAGCAAGGGTAAGGGTTAGGGTAAGGGTAAGGGTAAGGGTAAGGGTAAGGGTAAGCTTAAGGGTAAAAGCAAGGGTAAGGGTAAGGGTAAGGGTAAGGGTAAGGGTAAGGGTAAGGGTAAGGGTAAAGGTAAGGGTAAGCTTAAGGGTAAAAGCAAGGGTAAGGGTAAGGGTAAGGGTAAGGGTAAGGGTAAGGGTGAGGGTAAGGGTAAGGGTAAGGGTAAGGGTAAGGGTAAGCTTAAGGGTATAAGCAAGGGTAAGGGTAAGGGTAAGGGTGAGGGTAAGGGTAAGGGTAAGGGTAAGGGTAAGCTTAAGGGTAAAAGCAAGGGTAAGGGTAAGGGTAAGGGTAAGGGTGAGGGTAAGGGTAAGGGTAAGGGTAAGCTTAAGGGTAAAAGCAAGGGTAAGGGTAAGGGTAAGGGTAAGGGTAAGGGTAAGGGTAAGGGTAAGGGTAAGGGTAAGGGTAAGGGTAAGGGTAAGGGTAAAGGTAAGGTTAAGCCTAAGGGTAAAAGCAAGGGTAAGGGTAAGGGTAAGAGTAAGGGTAAGGGTAAGGGTAAGGGTAAGGGTAAGGGTAAGGGTAAGGGTAAGGGTAAGGGTAAGGGTAAGGGTAAGGGTAAGCTTAAGGGTAAAAGCAAGGGTAAGGTTAAGGGTAAGGGTAAGCGTAAGCCTAAGGGTAAAAGCAAGGGTAAGGGTAAGGGTAAGGGTAAGGGTAAGTGTAAGCTTAAGGGTAAAAGCAAGGGTAAGGGTAAGGGTAAGGGTAAGGGTAAGGGTAAGGGTAAGGGTAAAGGTAAGGGTAAGCTTAAGGGTAAAAGCAAGGGTAAGGGTAAGGGTAAGGGTAAGGGTAAGGGTAAGGGTAAGGGTAAGGGTAAGGGTAAGGGTAAGCTTAAGGGTAAGGGTAAGGGTAAGGGTAAGGGTAAGCCTAAGGGTAAAAGCAAGGGTAAGTGTAAGGGTAAGGGTAAGGGTAAGGGTAAGCTTAAGGGTAAAAGCAAGGGTAAGGGTAAGGGTAAGGGTAAGGGTAAGGGTAAGGGTAAGGGTAAGCTTAAGGGTAAAAGCAAGGGTAAGGGTAAGGGTAAGGGTAAGGGTAAGGGTAAGGGTTAGGCTAAAGGTAAGGGTAAGCCTAAGGGTAAAAGCAAGGGTAAGAGTAAGGGTAAGGGTAAGGGTAAGGGTAAGGGTAAGGGTAAGGGTAAGGGTAAGGGTAAGGGTAAGGGTAAGGGTAAAGGTAAGGGTAAGGGTAAGCTTAAGGGTAAAAGCAAGGGTAAGGGTAAGGGTAAGGGTAAGGGTAAGAGTAAGGGTAAGGGTAAGGGTAAGCTTATGGGTAAAAGCAAGGGTAAGGGTAAGGGTAAGGGTAAGGGTAAGGGTAAGGGTAAGGGTAAGGGTAAGGGTAAGGGTAAGGGTAAGGGTAAGGGTAAGCTTAAGGGTAAAAGCAAGGGTAAGGGTAAGGGTAAGGGTAAGGGTAAGGGTAAGGGTAAGGGTAAGGGTAATGGTAAGGGTAAAGGTAAGGGTAAGCCTAAGGGTAAAAGCAAGGGTAAGGGTAAGGGTAAGGGTAAGGGTAAGGGTAAGGTTAAGGGTAAGGGTTAGGGTAAGGGTAAGGGTAAGGGTAAGGGTAAGCTTAAGGGTAAAAGCAAGGGTAAGGGTAAGGGTAAGGGTAAGGGTAAGGGTAAGGGTAAGGGTAAGCTTAAGGGTAAGGGTAAGGGTAAGGGTAAGGGTAAGGGTAAGCTTAAGGGTAAAAGCAAGGGTAAGGGTAAGGGTAAGGGTAAGGGTAAGGGTAAGCTTAAGGGTAAAAGCAAGAGTAAGGGTAAGGGTAAGGGTAAGGGTAAGGGTAAGGGTAAGGGTAAGGGTAAGGGTAAGCTTAAGGGTAAGGGTAAGGGTAAGGGTAAGCTTAAGGGTAAAAGCAAGGGTAAGGGTCAGGGTAAGGGTAAGTGTAAGGGTAAGGGTAAGGGTAAGGGTAAGGGTGAGCTTAAGGGTAAAAGCAAGGGTAAGGGTAAGGTTAAGGGTAAGGGTAAGGGTAAGGGTAAGGGTAAGGGTAAGGGTTAGCTTAAGGTTAAAAGCAAGGGTAAGGGTAAGGGTAAGGGTAAGGGTAAGGGTAAGGGTAAGGGTAAGGGTAAGGGTAAGGGTAAAGGTAAGGGTAAGCCTAAGGGTAAAAGCAAGGGTAAGGGTAAGGGTAAGGGTAAGGGTAAGGGTAAGAGTAAGGGTAAGGGTAAGGGTAAGGTTAAGCTTAAGGGTAAAAGCAAGGGTAAGGGTAAGGGTAAGGGTAAGGGTAAGCCTAAGGGTAAAAGCAAGGGTAAGGGTAAGGGTAAGGGTAAGGGTGAGGGTAAGGGTAAGGGTAAGGGTAAGCTTAAGGGTAAAAGCAAGGGTAAGGGTAAGGGTAAGGGTAAGGGTAAGGGTAAGGGTAAGGGTAAGGGTAAGGGTAAGGGTAAGGGTAAGGGTAAGGGTAAGGGTAAAGGTAAGGTTAAGCCTAAGGGTAAAAGCAAGGGTAAGGGTAAGGGTAAGAGTAAGGGTAAGGGTAAGGGTAAGGGTAAGGGTAAGGGTAAGGGTAAGGGTAAGGGTAAGGGTAAGGGTAAGGGTAAGGGTAAGCTTAAGGGTAAAAGCAAGGGTAAGGTTAAGGGTAAGGGTAAGCGTAAGCCTAAGGGTAAAAGCAAGGGTAAGGGTAAGGGTAAGGGTAAGGGTAAGTGTAAGCTTAAGGGTAAAAGCAAGGGTAAGGGTAAGGGTAAGGGTAAGGGTAAGGGTAAGGGTAAGGGTAAAGGTAAGGGTAAGCTTAAGGGTAAAAGCAAGGGTAAGGGTAAGGGTAAGGGTAAGGGTAAGGGTAAGGGTAAGGGTAAGGGTAAGGGTAAGGGTAAGCTTAAGGGTAAGGGTAAGGGTAAGGGTAAGGGTAAGCCTAAGGGTAAAAGCAAGGGTAAGTGTAAGGGTAAGGGTAAGGGTAAGGGTAAGCTTAAGGGTAAAAGCAAGGGTAAGGGTAAGGGTAAGGGTAAGGGTAAGGGTAAGGGTAAGGGTAAGCTTAAGGGTAAAAGCAAGGGTAAGGGTAAGGGTAAGGGTAAGGGTAAGGGTAAGGGTTAGGCTAAAGGTAAGGGTAAGCCTAAGGGTAAAAGCAAGGGTAAGAGTAAGGGTAAGGGTAAGGGTAAGGGTAAGGGTAAGGGTAAGGGTAAGGGTAAGGGTAAGGGTAAGGGTAAGGGTAAAGGTAAGGGTAAGGGTAAGCTTAAGGGTAAAAGCAAGGGTAAGGGTAAGGGTAAGGGTAAGGGTAAGAGTAAGGGTAAGGGTAAGGGTAAGCTTATGGGTAAAAGCAAGGGTAAGGGTAAGGGTAAGGGTAAGGGTAAGGGTAAGGGTAAGGGTAAGGGTAAGGGTAAGGGTAAGGGTAAGGGTAAGGGTAAGCTTAAGGGTAAAAGCAAGGGTAAGGGTAAGGGTAAGGGTAAGGGTAAGGGTAAGGGTAAGGGTAAGGGTAATGGTAAGGGTAAAGGTAAGGGTAAGCCTAAGGGTAAAAGCAAGGGTAAGGGTAAGGGTAAGGGTAAGGGTAAGGGTAAGGTTAAGGGTAAGGGTTAGGGTAAGGGTAAGGGTAAGGGTAAGGGTAAGCTTAAGGGTAAAAGCAAGGGTAAGGGTAAGGGTAAGGGTAAGGGTAAGGGTAAGGGTAAGGGTAAGCTTAAGGGTAAGGGTAAGGGTAAGGGTAAGGGTAAGGGTAAGCTTAAGGGTAAAAGCAAGGGTAAGGGTAAGGGTAAGGGTAAGGGTAAGGGTAAGCTTAAGGGTAAAAGCAAGAGTAAGGGTAAGGGTAAGGGTAAGGGTAAGGGTAAGGGTAAGGGTAAGGGTAAGGGTAAGCTTAAGGGTAAGGGTAAGGGTAAGGGTAAGCTTAAGGGTAAAAGCAAGGGTAAGGGTCAGGGTAAGGGTAAGTGTAAGGGTAAGGGTAAGGGTAAGGGTAAGGGTGAGCTTAAGGGTAAAAGCAAGGGTAAGGGTAAGGTTAAGGGTAAGGGTAAGGGTAAGGGTAAGGGTAAGGGTAAGGGTTAGCTTAAGGTTAAAAGCAAGGGTAAGGGTAAGGGTAAGGGTAAGGGTAAGGGTAAGGGTAAGGGTAAGGGTAAGGGTAAGGGTAAAGGTAAGGGTAAGCCTAAGGGTAAAAGCAAGGGTAAGGGTAAGGGTAAGGGTAAGGGTAAGGGTAAGAGTAAGGGTAAGGGTAAGGGTAAGGTTAAGCTTAAGGGTAAAAGCAAGGGTAAGGGTAAGGGTAAGGGTAAGGGTAAGCCTAAGGGTAAAAGCAAGGGTAAGGGAAAGGGTAAGGGTAAGGGTAAGGGTAAGCTTAAGGGTAAAAGCAAGGGTAAGGGTAAGGGTAAGGGTAAGGGTAAGGGTAAGGGTAAGGGTAAGGGTAAGGGTAAGGGTAAGGGTAAGGGTAAGGGTAAGGGTAAGCTTAAGGGTATAAGCAAGGGTAAGGGTAAGGGTAAGGGTGAGGGTAAGGGTAAGGGTAAGGGTAAGGGTAAGCTTAAGGGTAAAAGCAAGGGTAAGGGTAAGGGTAAGGGTAAGGGTAAGGGTAAGGGTAAGGGTAAGCTTAAGGGTAAAAGCAAGGGTAAGGGTAAGGGTAAGGGTAAGGGTAAGGGTAAGGGTAAGGGTAAGGGTAAGGGTAAGGGTAAGGGTAAGGGTAAGGGTAAGGGTAAGGGTAAGGGTAAGGGTAAAGGTAAGGGTAAGGGTAAGGGTAAGGGTAAGGGTAAGGGTAAGGGTAAGGGTAAGGGTAAGGGTAAGCTTAAGGGTAAAAGCAAGGGTAAGGGTAAGGGTAAGGGTAAGGGTAAGCCTAAGGGTAAAAGCAAGGGTAAGGGTAAGGGTAAGGGTAAGGGTAAGCCTAAGGGTAAAAGCAAGGGTAAGGGTAAGGGTAAGGGTAAGGGTAAGGGTAAGCCTAAGGGTAAAAGCAAGGGTAAGGGTAAGGGTAAGGGTAAGGGTAAGGGTAAGCTTAAGGGTAAAAGCAAGGGTAAGGGTAAGGGTAAGGGTAAGGGTAAGGGTAAGGGTAAGGGTAAGGGTAAGCTTAAGGGTAAAAGCAAGGGTAAGGGTAAGGGTAAGGGTAAGGGTAAGGGTAAGGGTAAGGGTAAGGGTAAGGGTAAGGGTAAAGGTAAGGGTAATCCTAAGGGTCAAAGCAAGGGTAAGGGTAAGGGTAAGGGTAAGGGTAAGGGTAAGGGTAAGGGTAAGGGTAAGGGTAAGGGTAAGCTTAAGGGTAAAAGCAAGGGTAAGGGTAAGGGTAAGGGTAAGGGTAAGGGTAAGGGTAAGGGTAAGCTTAAGGGTAAGGGTAAGGGTAAGGGTAAGGGTAAGCCTAAGGGTAAAAGCAAGGGTGAGTGTAAGGGTAAGGGTAAGGGTAAGGGTAAGCTTAAGGGTAAAAGCAAGGGTAAGGGTAAGGGTAAGGGTAAGGGTAAGGGTAAGGGTAAGCTTAAGGGTAAAAGCAAGGGTAAGGGTAAGGCTAAGGGTAAGGGTAAGGGTAAGGGTAAGGCTAAAGGTAAGGGTAAGCCTAAGGGTAAAAGCAAGGGTAAGGGTAAGGGTAAGGGTAAGGGTAAGGCTAAGGGTAAGGGTAAGGGTAAGGGTAAGGGTAAGGGTAAGGGTAAGTTTAAGGGTAAGGGTAAGGGTAAAGGTAAGGGTAAGGGTAAGCTTAAGGGTAAAAGCAAGGGTAAGGGTAAGAGTAAGGGTAAGGGTAAGGGTAAGCTTAAGGGTAAAAGCAAGGGTAAGGGTAAGGGTAAGGGTAAGGGTAAGGGTAAGGGTAAGGGTAAGGGTAAGGGTAAGGGTAAGGGTAAGGGTAAGGGTAAGGGTAAGGGTAAGCTTAAGGGTAAAAGCAAGGGTAAGGGTAAGGGTAAGGGTAAGGGTAAGGGTAAGGGTAAGGGTAAGGGTAAGGGTAAGGGTAAGGGTAAGGGTAAGGGTAAGGGTAAGCTTAAGGGTAAAAGCAAGGGTAAGGGTAAGGGTAAGGGTAAGGGTAAGGGTAAGGGTAATGGTAAGGGTAAAGGTAAGGGTAAGCCTAAGGGTAAAAGCAAGGGTAAGGGTAAGGGTAAGGGTAAGGGTAAGGGTAAGGGTAAGGTTAAGGGTAAGGGTTAGGCTAAGGGTAAGGGTAAGGGTAAGGGTAAGCTTAAGGGTAAAAGCAAGGGTAAGGGTAAGGGTAAGGGTAAGGGTAAGGGTAAGGGTAAGGGTAAGCTTAAGGGTAAGGGTAAGGGTAAGGGTAAGGGTAAGCTTAAGGGTAAAAGCAAGGGTAAGGGTAAGGGTAAGGGTAAGGGTAAGGGTAAGCTTAAGGGTAAAAGCAAGGGTAAGGGTAAGGGTAAGGGTAAGGGTAAGGGTAAGGGTAAGGGTAAGGGTAAGGGTAAGCTTAAGGGTAAGGGTAAGGGTAAGAGTAAGGGTAAGCTTAAGGGTAAAAGCAAGGGTAAGGGTCAGGGTAAGGGTAAGTGTAAGGGTAAGGGTAAGGGTAAGGGTAAGGGTGAGCTTAAGGGTAAAAGCAAGGGTAAGGGTAAGGTAAAGGGTAAGGGTAAGGGTAAGGGTAAGGGTAAGGGTTAGCTTAAGGGTAAAAGCAAGGGTAAGGGTAAGGGTAAGGGTATGGGTAAGGGTAAGGGTAAGGGTAAGGGTAAGGGTAAGGGTAAGGGTGAGGGTAAGGGTAAGGGTAAGGGTAAAGGTAAGGGTAAGCCTAAGGGTAAAAGCAAGGGTAAGGGTAAGGGTAAGGGTAAGGGTAAGAGTAAGGGTAAGGGTAAGGGTAAGCTTAAGGGTAAAAGCAAGGGTAAGGGTAAGGGTAAGGGTAAGGGTAAGCCTAAGGGTAAAAGCAAGGGTAAGGGTAAGGGTAAGGGTAAGGGTAAGCTTAAGGGTAAAAGCAAGGGTAAGGGTAAGGGTAAGGGTAAGGGTAAGGGTAAGGGTAAGGGTAAGGGTAAGGGTAAGGGTAAGGGTAAGGGTAAGGGTAAGGGTAAGGGTAAGGGTAAGCTTAAGGGTAAAAGCAAGGGTAAGGGTTAGGGTAAGGGTAAGGGTAAGGGTAAGGGTAAGCTTAAGGGTAAAAGCAAGGGTAAGGGTAAGGGTAAGGGTAAGGGTAAGGGTAAGGGTAAGGGTAAGGGTAAAGGTAAGGGTAAGCCTAAGGGTAAAAGCAAGGGTAAGGGTAAGGGTAAGGGTAAGGGTAAGGGTAAGGGTAAGGGTAAGGGTAAGGGTAAGGGTAAGGGTAAGGGTAAGGGTAAGGGTAAGCTTAAGGGTATAAGCAAGGGTAAGGGTAAGGGTGAGGGTAAGGGTAAGGGTAAGGGTAAGGGTGAGCTTAAGGGTAAAAGCAAGGGTAAGGGTAAGGGTAAGGGTAAGGGTAAGGGTAAGGGTAAGGGTAAGGGTAAGCTTAAGGGTAAAAGCAAGGGTAAGGGAAAGGGTAAGGGTAAGGGTAAGGGTAAGGGTAAGGGTAAGGGTAAGGGTAAGGGTAAGGGTAAGGGTAAAGGTAAGGTTAAGCCTAAGGGTAAAAGCAAGGGTAAGGGTAAGGGTAAGGGTAAGGGTAAGGGTAAGGGTAAGGGTAAGGGTAAGGGTAAGGGTAAGGGTAAGGGTAAGGGTAAGGGTAAGGGTAAGGGTAAGGGTAAGCTTAAGGGTAAAAGCAAGGGTAAGGGTAAGGGTAAGGGTAAGGGTAAGCCTAAGGGTAAAAGCAAGGGTAAGGGTAAGGGTAAGGGTAAGGGTAAGCTTAAGGGTAAAAGCAAGGGTAAGGGTAAGGGTAAGGGTAAGGGTAAGGGTAAGGGTAAGGGTAAGGGTAAGGGTAAGGGTAAGGGTAAGGGTAAGGGTAAGGGTAAAGGTAAGGGTAAGCCTAAGGGTCAAAGCAAGGGTAAGGGTAAGGGTAAGAGTAAGGGTAAGGGTAAGGATAAGGGTAAGGGTAAACTTAAGGGTCAAAGCAAGGGTAAGGGTAAGGGTAAGGGTAAGGGTAAGGGTAAGGGTAAGGGTAAGGGTAAGGGTAAGGGTAAGAGTAAGGGTAAGGGTAAGGGTAAGCTTAAGGGTAAGGGTAAGGGTAAGGGTAAGGGTAAGCCTAAGGGTAAAAGCAAGGGTAAGTGTAAGGGTAAGGGTAAGGGTAAGGGTAAGCTTAAGGGTAAAAGCAAGGGTAAGGGTAAGGGTAAGGGTAAGGGTAAGGGTAAGGGTAAGGGTAAGCTTAAGGGTAAAAGCAAGGGTGAGGGTAAGGGTAAGGGTAAGGGTAAGGGTAAGGGTAAGGCTAAAGGTAAGGGTAAGCCTAAGGGTAAAAGCAAGGGTAAGGGTAAGGGTAAGGGTAAGGGTAAGGGTAAGGGTAAGGGTGAGGGTAAAGGTAAGGGTAAGGGTAAGCTTAAGGGTAAAAGCAAGGGTAAGGGTAAGGGTAAGGGTAAGGGTAAGAGTAAGGGTAAGGGTAAGGGTAAGCTTAAGGGTAAAAGCAAGGGTAAGGGTAAGGGTAAGGGTAAGGGTAAGGGTAAGGGTAAGGGTAAGGGTAAGGGTAAGGGTAAGGGTAAGGGTAAGGGTAAGGGTAAGGGTAAGGGTAAGGGTAAGGGTAAGGGTAAGGGTAAGCTTAAGGGTAAAAGCAAGGGTAAGGGTAAGGGTAAGGGTAAGGGTAAGGGTAAGGGTAAGGGTAAGGGTAAGGTTAAGGGTAAGGGTAAGCTTAAGGGTAAAAGCAAGGGTAAGGGTAAGGGTAAGGGTAAGGGTAAGGGTAAGGGTAATGGTAAGGGTAAAGGTAAGGGTAAGCCTAAGGGTAAAAGCAAGGGTAAGGGTAAGGGTAAGGGTAAGGGTAAGGGTAAGGTTAAGGGTAAGGGTTAGGGTAAGGGTAAGGGTAAGGGTAAGGGTAAGCTTAAGGGTAAAAGCAAGGGTAAGGGTAAGGGTAAGGGTAAGGGTAAGGGTAAGGGTAAAAGCAAGGGTAAGGGTAAGGGTAAGGGTAAGGGTAAGGGTAAGCTTAAGGGTAAAATCAAGGGTAAGGGTAAGGGTAAGGGTAAGGGTAAGGGTAAGGGTAAGGGTAAGCTTAAGGGTTAAAGCAAGGGTAAGGGTAAGGGTAAGGGTAAGGGTAAGGGTAAGGGTAAGCTTAAGGGTAAGGGTAAGGGTAAGGGTAAGGGTAAGCTTAAGGGTAAAAGCAAGGGTAAGGGTCAGGGTAAGGGTAAGTGTAAGGGTAAGGGTAAGGGTAAGGGTAAGGGTGAGCTTAAGGGTAAAAGCAAGGGTAGGGGTAAGGTTAAGGGTAAGGGTAAGGGTAAGGGTAAGGGTAAGGGTTAGCTTAAGGGTAAAAGCAAGGGTAAGGGTAAGGGTAAGGGTAAGGGTAAGGGTAAGGGTAAGGGTAAGGGTAAGGGTAAGGGTAAGGGTAAGGGTAAGGGTAAAGGTAAGGGTAAGCCTAAGGGTAAAAGCAAGGGTAAGGGTAAGGGTAAGGGTAAGAGTAAGGGTAAGGGTAAGCTTAAGGGTAAAAGCAAGGGTAAGGGTAAGGGTAAGGGTAAGGGTAAGCCTAAGGGTAAAAGCAAGGGTAAGGGTAAGGGTAAGGGTAAGGGTAAGGGTAAGCTTAAGGGTAAAAGCAAGGGTAAGGGTAAGGGTAAGGGTAAGGGTAAGGGTAAGGGGTAAGCTTAAGGGTAAAAGCAAGGGTGAGGGTAAGGGTAAGGGTAAGGGTAAGGGTAAGGGTAAGGGTAAGGGTAAGGGTAAGGGTAAGCTTAAGGGTAAAAGCAAGGGTAAGGGTAAGGGTAAGGGTAAGGGTAAGGGTAAGGGTAAGGGTAAGGGTAAGGGTAAGGGTAAGGGTAAGGGTAAGGGTAAGCTTAAGAGTAAAAGCAAGGGTAAGGGTTAGGGTAAGGGTAAGGGTAAGGGTAAAGGTAAGGGTAAGCCTAAGGGTAAAAGCAAGGGTAAGGGTAAGGGTAAGGGTAAGGGTAAGGGTTAGGGTAAGGGTAAGGGTAAGGGTAAGGGTAAGCTTAAGGGTAAAAGCAAGGGTAAGGGTAAGGGAAAGGGTAAGGGTAAGCCTAAGGGTAAAAGCGAGGGTAAGGGTAAGGGTAAGGGTAAGGGTAAGGGTAAGCTTAAGGGTAAAAGCAAGAGTAAGGGTAAGGGTAAGGGTAAGGGTAAGGGTAAGGGTAAGCTTAAGGGTAAAAGCAAGGGTAAGGGTAAAGGTAAGGGTAAGGGTAAGGGTAAGGGTAAGGGTAAGGGTAAGGGTAAGGGTAAAGTAAGGGTAAGCCTAAGGGTAAAAGCAAGGGTAAGGGTAAGGGTAAGGGTAAGGGTAAGGGTAAGGTTAAGGGTAAGGGTAAGGGTAAGCTTAAGGGTAAAAGCAAGGGTAAGGGTAAGGGTAAGGGTAAGGGTTAAGGGTAAGGGTAAGGGTAAGGGTAAGGGTAAGGGTAAGGGTAAGGGTAAGTTTAAGGG
>CAUEHS010000442.1:0-49676 GCA_958510865.1 Myrrha octodecimguttata
AAGGGTAAGGGTAAGGGTAAGGGTAAGGGTAAGGGTAAGGGTAAGGGTAAGGGTAAGGGTAAGAGTAAGGGTAAGGGTAAGGGTAAGCTTAAGGGTAAAAGCAAGGGTAAGGGTAAGGGTAAGGGTAAGGGTAAGCCTAAGGGTAAAAGCAAGGGTAAGGGTAAGGGTAAGGGTAAGGGTAAGGGTAAGCTTAAGGGTAAAAGCAAGGGTAAGGGTAAGGGTAAGGGTAAGGGTAAGGGTAAGGGTAAGGGTAAGGGTAAGCTTAAGGGTAAAAGCAAGGGTAAGGGTAAGGGTAAGGGTAAGGGTAAGGGTAAGGGTAAGGGTAAGGGTAAAGGTAAGGGTAAGCCTAGGGGTAAAAGCAAGGGTAAGGGTAAGGGTAAGGGTAAGGGTAAGGGTAAGGGTAAGGGTAAGCTTAAGGGTAAAAGCAAGGGTAAGGGTAAGGGTAAGGGTAAGGGTAAGGGTAAGGGTAAGGGTAAGGGTAAGGGTAAGGGTAAGGGTAAGGGTAAGCTTAAGGGTAAAAGCAAGGGTAAGGGTAAGGGTAAGGGTAAGGGTAAGGGTAAGGGTAAGGGTAAGGGTAAGGGTAAGGGTAAGGGTAAGGGTAAGGGTAAGGGTAAGGGTAAGGGTAAGCTAAAGGGTAAAAGCAAGGGTAAGGGTTAGGGTAAGGGTAAGGGTAAGGGTAAGGGTAAGGGTAAGCTTAAGGGTAAAAGCAAGGGTAAGGGTAAGGGTAAGGGTAAGGGTAAGGGTAAGGGTAAGGGTAAGGGTAAGGGTAAAGGTAAGGGTAAGCCTAAGGTTAAAAGCAAGGGTAAGGGTAAGGGTAAGGGTAAGGGTAAGGGTAAGGGTAAGGGTAAGGGTAAGGGTAAGGGTAAGGGTAAGGGTAAGGGTAAGGGTAAGGGTAAAGGTAAGGGTAAGCCTAAGGGTAAAAGCAAGGGTAAGGGTAAGGGTAAGGGTAAGGGTAAGGGTAAGGGTAAGGGTAAGGGTAAGGGTAAGGGTAAAGGTAAGGGTAAGCCTAAGGGTAAAAGCAAGGGTAAGGGTAAGGGTAAGGGTAAGGGTAAGGGTAAGGGTAAGGGTAAGGGTAAGGGTAAGGGTAAGTGTAAGGGTAAGCTTAAGGGTAAAAGCAAGGGTAAGGGTAAGGGTAAGGGTAAGGGTAAGCCTAAGGGTAAAAGCAAGGGTAAGGGTAAGGGTAAGGGTAAGGGTAAGGGTAAGCTTAAGGGTAAAAGCAAGGGTAAGGGTAAGGGTAAGGGTAAGGGTAAGGGTAAGGGTAAGGGTAAGGGTAAGGGTAAGGGTAAAGGTAAGGGTAAGCCTAAGGGTAAAAGCAAGGGTAAGGGTAAGGGTAAGGGTAAGGGTAAGGGTAAGGGTAAGGGTAAGGGTAAGGGTAAGGGTAAGGGTAAAGGTAAGGGTTAGCCTAAGGGTAAAAGCAAGGGTAAGGGTAAGGGTAAGGGTAAGGGTAAGGGTAAGGGTAAGGGTAAGGGTAAGGGTAAGGGTAAGTGTAAGGGTAAGCTTAAGGGTAAAAGCAAGGGTAAGGGTAAGGGTAAGGGTAAGGGTAAGCCTAAGGGTAAAAGCAAGGGTAAGGGTAAGGGTAAGGGTAAGGGTAAGGGTAAGCTTAAGGGTAAAAGCAAGGGTAAGGGTAAGGGTAAGGGTAAGGGTAAGGGTAAGGGTAAGCTTAAGGGTAAAAGCAAGGGTAAGGGTAAGGGTAAGGGTAAGGGTGAAGGTAAGGGTAAAGGTAAGGGTAAGCCTAAGGGTAAAAGCAAGGGTAAGGGTAAGGGTAAGGGTAAGGGTAAGGGTAAGGGTAAGGGTAAGGGTAAGGGTAAGGGTAAGGGTAAGGGTAAGGGTAAGGGTAAGGGTAAGGGTAAGGGTAAGGGTAAGGGTAAGGGTAAGGGTAAGCTTAAGGGTAAAAGCAAGGGTAAGGGTAAGGGTAAGGGTAAGGGTAAGCTTAAGGGTAAAAGCAAGGGTAAGGGTAAGGGTAAGGGTAAGGGTAAGGGTAAGGGTAAGGGTAAGGGTAAGGGTAAGGGTAAGCTTAAGGGTAAAAGCAAGGGTAAGGGTAAGGGTAAGGGTAAGGGTAAGCTTAAGGGTAAAAGCAAGGGTAAGGGTAAGGGTAAGGGTAAGGGTAAGGGTAAGGGTAAGGGTAAAGGTAAGGGTAAGCCTAAGGGTAGAAGCAAGGGTAAGGGTAAGGGTAAGGGTAAGGGTAAGGGTAAGGGTAAGGGTAAGGGTAAGGGTAAGGGTAAGGGTAAGGGTAAGGGTAAGGGTAAGGGTAAGCTTAAGGGTGAAAGCAAGGGTGAGGGTAAGGGTAAGGGTAAGGGTAAGGGTATGGGTAAGGGTAAGGGTAAGGGTAAGGGTAAGGGTAAGGGTAAGGGTAAGGGTAAGGGTAAGCTTAAGGGTAAAAGCAAGGGTAAGGGTAAGGGTAAGGGTAAGGGTAAGGGTAAGGGTAAGGGTAAGCTTAAGGGTAAAAGCAAGGGTAAGGGTAAGGGTAAGGGTAAGGGTAAGGGTAAGGGTAAGGGTAAGGGTAAGGGTAAGGGTAAGGGTAAAGGTAAGGGTAAGCCTAAGGGTAAAAGCAAGGGTATGGGTAAGGGTAAGGGTAAGGGTAAGGGTAAGGGTAAGGGTAAGGGTAAGGGTAAGGGTAAGGGTAAGGGTAAGGGTAAGGGTAAGGGTAAGGGTAAGGGTAAGGGTAAGCTTAAGGGTAAAAGCAAGGGTAAGGGTAAGGGTAAGGGTAAGGGTAAGGGTAAGGGTAAGGGTAAGGGTAAGGGTAAGGGTAAGGGTAAGGGTAAGGGTAAGGGTAAGCTTAAGGGTAAAAGCAAGGGTAAGGGTAAGGGTAAGGGTGAGGGTAAGGGTAAGGGTAAGGGTAAGGGTAAGGGTAAGGGTAAGGGTAAGGGTAAGGGTAAGCTTAAGGGTAAAAGCAAGGGTAAGGGTAAGGGTAAGGGTAAGGTTAAGGGTAAGGGTAAGGGTAAGCTTAAGGGTAAAAGCAAGGGTAAGGGTAAGGGTAAGGGTAAGGGTAAGGGTAAGGGTAAGCCTAAGGGTAAAAGCAAGGGTAAGGGTAAGGGTAAAAGCAAGGGTAAGGGTAAGGGTAAGGGTAAGGGTAAGGGTAAGGGTAAGGGTGAGGGTAAGGGTAAGGGTAAGCTTAAGGGTAAAAGCAAGGGTAAGGGTAAGGGTAAGGG
Source organism: Myrrha octodecimguttata (assembly GCA_958510865.1). Classification (NCBI taxonomy): domain Eukaryota; kingdom Metazoa; phylum Arthropoda; class Insecta; order Coleoptera; family Coccinellidae; genus Myrrha; species Myrrha octodecimguttata. The sequence continues at coordinate 3,150 of CAUEHS010000442.1, forward strand.
TAAGGGTAAGTGTAAGCTTAAGTGTAAAAGCAAGGGTAAGGGTAAGGGTAAGGGTAAAGGTAAGGGTAAGCCTTAGGGTAAAAGCAAGGGTAAGGGTAAGGGTAAGGGTAAGGGTAAGGGTAAGGGTAAGGGTAAGGGTAAGGGTAAGGGTAAGCTTAAGGGTAAAAGCAAGGGTAAGGGTAAGGGTAAGGGTAAGGGTAAGGGTAAGGGTAAGGGTAAGGGTAAGGGTAAGCTTAAGGGTAAAAGCAAGGGTAAGGGTAAGGGTAAGGGTAAGGGTAAGGGTAAGGGTAAGGGTAAGGGTAAGGGTAAGCTTAAGGGTAAAAGCAAGGGTAAGGGTTAGGGTAAGGGTAAGGGTAAGGGTAAGGGTAAGCTTGAGGGTAAAAGCAAGGGTAAGGGTAAGGGTAAGGGTAAGGGTAAAGGTAAGGGTAAGCCTAAGGGTAAAAGCAAGGGTAAGTGTAAGGGTAAGGGTAAGGGTAAGGGTAAGGGTAAGGGTAAGGGTAAGGGTAAGGGTAAGGGTAAGGGTAAGGGTAAGCTTAAGGGTATAAGCAAGGGTAAGGGTAAGGGTAAGGGTGAGGGTAAGGGTAAGGGTAAGGGTAAGCTTAAGGGTAAAAGCAAGGGTAAGGGTAAGGGTAAGGGTAAGGGTAAGGGTAAGGGTAAGGGTAAGGGTAAGCTTAAGGGTAAAAGCAAGGGTAAGGGTGAGGGTAAGGGTAAGGGTAAGGGTAAGGGTAAGGGTAAGGGTAAGGGTAAGGGTAAAGGTTAGGGTAAGCCTAAGGGTAAAAGCAAGGGTAAGGGTAAAGGTAAGGGTAAGGGTAAGGGTAAGGGTAAGGGTAAGGGTAAGGGTAAGGGTAAGGGTAAGCTTAAGGGTAAAAGCAAGGGTAAGGGTAAGGGTAAGGGTAAGGGTAAGCCTAAGGGTAAAACAAGGGTAAGGGTAAGGGTAAGGGAAAGGGTAAGCTTAAGAGTAAAAGCAAGGGTAAGGGTAAGGGTAAGGGTGAGGGTAAGGGTAAGCTTAAGGGTTGAAGCAAGGGTAAGGGTAAGGGTAAGGGTAAGGGTAAGGGTAAAGGTAAGGGTAAGCCTAAGGGTAAAAGCAAGGGTAAGGGTAAGGGTAAGGGTAAGGGTAAGGGTAAGGGTAAGGGTAAGGGTAAGGGTAAGGGTAAGGGTAAGGGTAAGGGTAAGGGTAAGGGTAAGCTTAAGGGTAAAAGCAAGGGTAAGGGTAAGGGTAAGGGTAAGGGTAAGGGTAAGGGTAAGGGTAAGGGTAAGGGTAAGGGTAAGGGTAAGGGTAAGGGTAAGCTTAAGGGTAAAATCAAGGGTAAGGGTAAGGGTAAGGGTGAGGGTAAGGGTAAGGGTAAGGGTAAGGGTAAGCTTAAGGGTAAAAGCAAGGGTAAGGGTAAGGGTAAGGGTAAGGGTAAGGGTAAGGGTAAGGGTAAGGGTAAGGGTAAGCTTAAGGGTAAAAGCAAGGGTAAGGGTAAGGGTAAGGGTAAGGGTAAGGGTAAGGGTAAGTGTAAAGGTAAGGGTAAGCCTAAGGGTAAAAGCAAGGGTAAGGGTAAGGGTTAGGTTAAGGGTAAGGGTAAGGGTAAGGGTAAGGGTAAGGGTAAGGGTATGGGTAAGTGTATGGGTAAGGGTAAGGGTAAGCTTAAGGGTAAAAGCAAGGGTAAGGGTAAGGGTAAGGGTAAGGGTGAGGGTAAGGGTAAGGGTAAGGGTAAGGGTAAGGGTAAGGGTAAGCTTAAGGGTAAGGGTAAGGGTAAGGGTAAAGGTAAGGGTAAGCCTAAGGGTAAAAGCAAGGGTAAGGGTAAGGGTTAGGGTAAGGGTAAGGGTAAGGGTAAGGGTAAGGGTAAGGGTAAGGGTAAGTATAAGGGTAAGGGTAAGGGTAAGCTTAAGGGTAAAAGCAAGGGTAAGGGTAAGAGTAAGGGTAAGGGTAAGGGTAAGGGTAAGGGTAAGGGTAAGGGTAAGGGTAAGGGTAAGGGTAAGCTTAAGGGTAAGGGTAAGGGTAAGGGTAAGGGTAAGCCTAAGGGTAAAAGCAAGGGTAAGGGTAAGGGTAAGGGTAAGGGTAAGCTTAAGGGTAAAAGCAAGGGTAAGGGTAAGGGTAAGGGTAAGGGTAAGGGTAAGGGTAAGGGTAAGGGTAAGCTTAAGGGTGAAAGCAAGGGTAAGGGTAAGTGTAAGGGTAAGGGTAAGGGTAAAGGTAAGGGTAAGCCTAAGGGTAAAAGCAAGGGTAAGGGTAAGGGTAAGGGTAAGGGTAAGGGTAAGGGTAAGGGTAAGGGTAAGGGTAAGGGTAAGGGTAAGGGTAAGGGTAAGGGTAAGGGTAAGGGTAAGGGTAAGGGTAAGGGTAAGCTTAAGGGTAAAAGCAAGGGTAAGGGTAAGGGTAAGGGTAAGGGTAAGGGTAAGGGTAAGGGTAAGGGTAAGGGTAAGGGTAAGGGTAAGGGTAAGGGTAAGGGTAAGGGTAAGGGTAAGGGTGAGGGTAAGGGTAAGGGTAAGGGTAAGGGTAAGGGTAAGGGTAAGCTTAAAGGTAAAAGCAAGGGTGAGGGTAAGGGTAAGGGTAAGGGTAAGGGTAAGGGTAAGGGTAAGGGTAAGGGTAAGGGTAAGGGTAAGGGTAAGGGTAAGGGTAAGGGTAAGCTTAAGGGTAAAAGCAAGGGTAAGGGTAAGGGTAAGGGTAAGGGTAAGGGTAAGGGTAAGGATAAGGGTAAAGGTAAGGGTAAGCCTAAGGGTAAAAGCAAGGGTAAGGGTAAGGGTAAGGGTAAGGGTAAGGGTAAGGGTAAGCTTAAGGGTAAAAGCAAGGGTAAGGGTAAGGGTAAGGGTAAGGGTAAGGGTAAGGGTAAGGGTAAGGGTAAGGGTAAGCTTAAGGGTAAGGATAAGGGTAAGGGTAAAAGCAAGGGTAAGGGTAAGGGTAAGGGTAAGGGTAAGGGTAAGCTTAAGGGTAAAAGCAAGGGTAAGGGTAAGGGTAAGGGTAAGGGTAAGGGTAAGGGTAAGGGTAAGGGTAAGCTTAAGGGTAAGGGTAAGGGTTAGGGTAAGGGTAAGCTTAAGGGTAAAAGCAAGGGTAAGGGTAAGGGTAAGGGTAAGGGTAAGGGTAAGGGTAAGGGTAAGGGTAAGGGTAAGGGTAAGGGTAAGGGTAAGGGTAAGGGTAAGGGTAAGCTTAAGGGTAAAAGCAAGGGTAAGGGTAAGGGTAAGGGTAAGGGTAAGGGTAAGGGTAAGGGTAAGGGTAAGGGTAAGGGTAAGGGTAAGGTTAAGCTTAAGGGTAAAAGCAAGGGTAAGGGTAAGGGTAAGGGTAAGGGTAAGGGTAAGGGTAAGGGTAAGGGTAAGGGTAAGGGTAAGGGTAAGGGTAAGGGTAAGCTTAAGGGTAAGGGTAAGGGTAAGGGTAAGGGTAAGCTTAAGGGTAAAAGCAAGGGTAAGGGTAAGGGTAAGGGTAAGGGTAAGCTTAAGGGTATGGGTAAGGGTAAGGGTAAGGGTAAGCTTAAGGGTAAAAGCAAGGGTAAGGTTAAGGGTAAGGGTAAGGGTAAGGGTAAGGGTAAGGGTAAGTTTAAGGGTAAAAGCAAGGGTAAGGGTAAGGGTAAGGGTAAGGGTAAGGGTAAGCTTAAGGGTAAAAGCAAGGGTAAGGGTAAGGGTAAGGGTAAGGGTAAGGGTAAGGGTAAGGGTAAGGGTAAGGGTAAGGGTAAGGTTAAGGGTAAGCTTAAGGGTAAGGGTAAGGGTAAGGGTAAGCTTAAGGGTAAAAGCAAGGGTAAGGGTAAGGGTAAGGGTAAGGGTAAGGGTAAAGGTAAGGGTAAGCCTAAGGGTAAAAGCAAGGGTAAGGGTAAGGGTAAGGGTAAGGGTAAGGGTAAGGGTAAGGGTAAGGGTAAGGGTAAGGGTAAGGGTAAGCTTAAGGGTAAAAGCAAGGGTAAGGGTAAGGGTAAGGGTAAGGGTAAGGGTAAGGGTAAGGTTAAGGGTAAGGGTAAGGGTAAGCTTAAGGGTAAAAGCAAGGGTAAGGGTAAGGGTAAGGGTAAGGGTAAGGGTAAGGGTAAGGGTAAGGGTAAGGGTAAGGGTAAGGGTAAGGGTAAGCTTAAGGGTAAAAGCAAGGGTAAGGGTAAGGGTAAGGGTAAGGGTAAGGGTTAGGGTAAGGGTAAAGGTAAGGGTAAGCCTAAGGGTAAAAGCAAGGGTAAGGGTAAGGGTAAGGGTAAGGGTAAGGGTAAGGGTAAGGGTAAGGGTAAGGGTAAGGGTAAGAGTAAGGGTAAGGGTAAGGGTAAGCTTAAGGGTAAAAGCAAGGGTAAGGGTAAGGGTAAGGGTAAGGGTAAGCCTAAGGGTAAAAGCAAGGGTAAGAGTAAGGTTAAGGGTAAGGGTAAGGGTAAGCTTAAGGGTAAAAGCAAGGGTAAGGGTAAGGGTAAGGGTAAGGGTAAGGGTAAGCTTAAGGGTAAAAGCAAGGGTAAGGGTAAGGGTGAGGGTAAGGGTAAGGGTAAGGGTAAGGGTAAAGGTAAGGGTAAGCCTAAGAGTAAAAGCAAGGGTAAGGGTAAGGGTAAGGGTAAGCTTAAGGGTAAAAGCAAGGGTAAGGGTAAGGGTAAGGGTAAGGGTAAGGGTAAGGGTAAGGGTAAGGGTAAGGGTAAGGGTAAGGGTAAGCTTAAGGGTAAAAGCAAGGGTAAGGGTAAGGGTAAGGGTAAGGGTAAGGGTAAGGGTAAAGGTAAGGGTAAGCCTAAGGGTAAAAGCAAGGGTAAGGGTAAGGGTAAGGGTAAGGGTAAGGGTAAGGGTAAGGGTAAGGGTAAGGGTAAGGGTAAGGGTTAGGGTAAGGGTAAGGGTAAGGGTAAGGGTAAGGGTAAGGGTAAGGGTAAGGGTAAGGGTAAGGGTAAGGGTAAGGGTAAGGGTGAGGGTAAGGGTAAGCTTAAGGGTAAAAGCAAGGGTAAGGGTAAGGGTAAGGGTAAGGGTAAGCCTAAGGGTAAAAGCAAGGGTAAGGGTAAGGGTAAGGGTAAGGGTAAGGGTAAGCTTAAGGGTAAAAGCAAGGGTAAGGGTAAGGTAAGGGTAAGGGTAAGGGTAAGCTCAAGGGTAAAAGCTAGGGTAAGGGTAAGGGTAAGGGTAAGGGTAAAGGTAAGGGTAAGGGTAAGGTAAGGGTAAGCCTAAGGGTAAAAGCAAGGGTAAGGGTAAGGGTAAGGGTAAGGGTAAGGGTAAGGGTAAGGGTAAGGGTAAGGGTAAGGGTAAGCTTAAGGGTAAAAGCAAGGGTAAGGGTAAGGGTAAGGGTAAGGGTAAGGGTAAGGGTAAGGGTAAGGGTAAGGGTAAGGGTAAGGGTGAGGGTAAGGGTAAGGGTAAGCTTAAGGGTAAGGGTAAGGTAAGGGTAAGCTTAAGGGTAAAAGCAAGGGTAAGGGTAAGGGTAAGGGTAAGGGTAAGCTTAAGGGTAAAAGCAAGGGTAAGGGTAAGGGTAAGGGTAAGGGTAAGGGTAAGGGGTAAGGGTAAGGGTAAGGGTAAGCTTAAGGGTAAGGGTAAGGGTAAGGGTAAGGGTAAGCTTAAGGGTAAAAGCAAGGGTAAGGGTAAGGGTAAGGGTAAGGGTAAGGGTAAGCTTAAGGGTAAGGGTAAGGGTAAGGGTAAGGGTAAGCTTAAGGGTAAAAGCAAGGGTAAGGGTAAGGGTAAGGGTAAGGGTAAGGGTAAGGGTAAGCTTAAGGGTAAGGGTAAGGGTAAGCTTAAGGGTAAAAGCAAGGGTAAGGGTAAGGGTAAGGGTAAGGGTAAGGGTAAGGGTAAGGGTAAGGGTAAGGGTAAGGGTAAGGGTAAGGGTAAGCTTAAGGGTAAAAGCAAGGGTAAGGGTAAGGGTAAGGGTAAGGGTAAGGGTTAGGGTAAGGGTAAAGGTAAGGGTAAGCCTAAGGGTAAAAGCAAGGGTAAGGGGTAAGGGTAAGGGTAAGGGTAAGGGTAAGGGTAAGGGTAAGGGTAAGGGTAAGGGTAAGGGTAAGGGTAAGGGTAAGCTTAAGGGTAAAAGCAAGGGTAAGGGTAAGGGTAAGGGTAAGGGTAAGCTAAGGGTAAAAGCAAGGGTAAGAGTAAGGTTAAGGGTAAGGGTAAGGGTAAGCTTAAGGGTAAAAGCAAGGGGTAAGGGTAAGGGTAAGGGTAAGGGTAAGGGTAAGCTTAAGGGTAAAAGCAAGGGTAAGGGTAAGGGTGAGGGTAAGGGTAAGGGTAAGGGTAAGGGTAAAGGTAAGGGTAAGCCTAAGAGTAAAAGCAAGGGTAAGGGTAAGGGTAAGGGTAAGGGTAAAAGCAAGGGTAAGGGTAAGGGTAAGGGTAAGGGTAAGGGTAAGGTAAGGGTAAGGGTAAGGGTAAGGGTAAGCTTAAGGGTAAAAGCAAGGGTAAGGGTAAGGGTAAGGGTAAGGGTAAGGGTAAGGGTAAAGGTAAGGGTAAGCCTAAGGGTAAAAGCAAGGGTAAGGGTAAGGGTAAGGGTAAGGGTAAGGGTAAGGGTAAGGGTAAGGGTAAGGGTAAGGGTAAGGGTTAGGGTAAGGGTAAGGGTAAGGGTAAGGGTAAGGGTAAGGGTAAGGGTAAGGGTAAGGGTAAGGGTAAAGGGTAAGGGTAAGGGTGAGGGTAAGGGTAAGCTTAAGGGTAAAAGCAAGGGTAAGGGTAAGGTAAGGGTAAGGGTAAGCCTAAGGGTAAAAGCAAGGGTAAGGGTAAGGGTAAGGGTAAGGGTAAGGGTAAGCTTAAGGGTAAAAGCAAGGGTAAGGGTAAGGGTAAGGGTAAGGGTAAGGGTAGCTCAAGGGTAAAAGCTAGGGTAAGGGTAAGGGTAAGGGTAAGGGTAAGGTAAGGGTAAGGGTAAAGGTAAGGGTAAGCTAAGGGTAAAAGCAAGGGTAAGGGTAAGGGTAAGGGTAAGGGTAAGGGTAAGGGTAAGGGTAAGGGTAAGGGTAAGGGTAAGCTTAAGGGTAAAAGCAAGGGTAAGGGTAAGGGTAAGGGTAAGGGTAAGGGTAAGGGTAAGGGTAAGGGTAAGGGTAAGGGTGAGGGTAAGGGTAAGGGTAAGCTTAAGGGTAAGGGTAAGGGTAAGGGTAAGCTTAAGGGTAAAGCAAGGGTAAGGGTAAGGGTAAGGGTAAGGGTAAGCTTAAGGGTAAAAGCAAGGGTAAGGGTAAGGGTAAGGGTAAGGGTAAGGGTAAGGGTAAGGGTAAGGGTAAGGGTAAGCTTAAGGGTAAGGGTAAGGGTAAGGGTAAGGGTAAGCTTAAGGGTAAAAGCAAGGGTAAGGGTAAGGGTAAGGGTAAGGGTAAGGGTAAGCTTAAGGGTAAGGGTAAGGGTAAGGGTAAGGGTAAGCTTAAGGGTAAAAGCAAGGGTAAGGTTAAGGGTAAGGGTAAGGGTAAGGGTAAGGGTAAGGGTAAGCTTAAGGGTAAGGGTAAGGGTAAGGGTAAGGGTAAGCTTAAGGGTAAAAGCAAGGGTAAGGGTAAGGGTAAGGGTAAGGGTAAGGGTAAGGGTAAGGGTAAGGGTAAGGGTAAGGGTAAGGGTAAGGGTAAGGGTAAGGGTAAGGGTAAGGGTAAGGGTAAGGGTAAGGGTAAGGGTAAGGGTAAGCTTAAGGGTAAGGGTAAGGGTAAGGGTAAGCTTAAGGGTAAAAGCAAGGGTAAGGGTAAGGGTAAGGGTAAGGGTAAGGGTAAGCTTAAGGGTAAAAGCAAGGGTAAGGGTAAGGGTAAGGGTAAGGGTAAGGGTAAGGGTAAGGGTAAGGGTAAGGGTAAGGGTAAGGGTAAGGGTAAGCTTAAGGGTAAGGGTAAGGGTAAGGGTAAGCTTAAGGGTAAAAGCAAGGGTAAGGGTAAGGGTAAGGGTAAGGGTAAGGGTAAAGGTAAGGGTAAGCCTAAGGGTAAATGCAAGGGTAAGGGTAAGGGTAAGGGTAAGGGTAAGGGTAAGGGTAAGGGTAAGGGTAAGGGTAAGGGTAAGGGTAAGGGTAAGGGTAAGGGTAAGGGTAAGGGTAAGGGTAAGCTTAAGGGTAAAAGCAAGGGTAAGGGTAAGGGTAAGGGTTAGGGTCAGGGTAAGGGTAAGGGTGAGGTTAAGGGTAAGGGTAAGGGTAAGCTTAAGGGTAAAAGCAAGGGTAAGGGTGAGGGTAAGGGTAAGGGTAAGGGTAAGGGTAAGGGTAAGGGTAAGGGTAAGGGTAAGGGTAAGGGTAAGGGTAAGCTTAAGGGTAAAAGCAAGGGTAAGGGTAAGGGTAAGGGTAAGGGTAAGGGTTAGGGTAAGGGTAAGGGTAAGGGTAAGGGTAAGGGTAAGGGTAAGAGTAAGGGTAAGGGTAAGGGTAAGCTTAAGGGTAAAAGCAAGGGTAAGGGTAAGGGTAAGGGTAAGGGTAAGCCTAAGGGTAAAAGCAAGGGTAAGGGTAAGGGTAAGGGTAAGGGTAAGGGTAAGGGTAAGGGTAAGGGTAAGGGTAAGGGTAAGGGTAAGGGTAAGAGTAAGGGTAAGGGTAAGGGTAAGCTTAAGGGTAAAAGCAAGGGTAAGGGTAAGGGTAAGGGTAAGGGTAAGCCTAAGGGTAAAAGCAAGGGTAAGGGTAAGGTTAAGGGTAAGGGTAAGGGTAAGCTTAAGGGTAAAAGCAAGGGTAAGTGTAAGGGTAAGGGTAAGGGTAAGGGTAAGCTTAAGGGTAAAAGCAAGGGTAAGGGTAAGGGTGAGGGTAAGGGTAAGGGTAAGGGTAAGGGTAAAGGTAAGGGTAAGCCTAAGAGTAAAAGCAAGGGTTAGGGTAAGGGTAAGGGTAAGGGTAAGGGTAAGGGTAAGCTTAAGGGTAAAAGCAAGGGTAAGGATAAGGGTAAGGGTAAGGGTAAGGGTAAGGGTAAGGGTAAGGGTAAGGGTAAGCTTAAGGGTAAAAGCAAGGGTAAGGGTAAGGGTAAGGGTAAGGGTAAGGGTAAGGGTAAGGGTAAGGGTAAGGGTAAGGGTAAGGGTAAGCTTAAGGGTAAAAGCAAGGGTAAGGGTTAGGGTAAGGGTAATGGTAAGGGTAAGGGTAAGGGTAAGCTTAAGGGTAAAAGCAAGGGTAAGGGTAAGGGTAAGGGTAAGGGTAAGGGTAAGGGTAAAGGTAAGGGTAAGCCTAAGGGTAAGAGCAAGGGTAAGGGTAAGGGTAAGGGTAAGGGCAAGGGTAAGGGTAAGGGTAAGGGTAAGGGTAAGGGTAAGGGTAAGGGTAAGGATAAGGGTAAGGGTAAGGGTAAGGGTAAGGGTAAGGGTAAGGGTAAGGGTAAGGGTAAGGGTAAGCTTAAGGGTATAAGCAAGGGTAAGGGTAAGGGTAAGGGTAAGGGTGAGGGTAAGGGTAAGGGTAAGGGTAAGGGTAAGCTTAAGGGTAAAAGCAAGGGTAAGGGTAAGGGTAAGGGTAAGGGTAAGGGTAAGCTTAAGGGTAAAAGCAAGGGTAAGGGTAAGGGTAAGGGTAAGGGTAAGGGTAAGGGTAAGGGTAAGGGTAAGGGTAAGGGTAAGGGTAAGGGTAAGGGTAAGGGTAAGGGTAAGGGTAAGGGTAAGGGTAAGGGTAAAGGTAAGGTTAAGCCTAAGGGTAAAAGCAAGGGTAAGGGTAAGGGTAAGGGTAAGGGTAAGGGTAAGGGTAAGGGTAAGGGTAAGGGTAAGGGTAAGGGTAAGGGTAAGGGTAAGGGTAAGGGTAAGGGTAAGGGTAAGGGTAAGGGTAAGGGTAAGGGTAAGGGTAAGGGTAAGCTTAAGGGTAAAAGCAAGGGTAAGGGTAAGGGTAAGGGTAAGGGTAAGCCTAAGGGTAAAAGCAAGGGTAAGGGTAAGGGTAAGGGTAAGGGTAAGGGTAAGGGTAAGCTTAAGGGTAAAAGCAAGGGTAAGGGTAAGGGTAAGGGTAAGGGTAAGGGTAAGGGTAAGGGTAAGCTTAAGGGTAAAAGCAAGGGTAAGGGTAAGGGTAAGGGTAAGGGTAAGGGTAAGGGTAAGGGTAAGGGTAAAGGTAAGGGTAAGCCTAAGGGTCAAAGCAAGGGAAAGGGTAAGGGTAAGGGTAAGGGTAAGGGTAAGGGTAAGGGTAAGGGTAAGGGTAAGGGTAAGGGTAAGCTTAAGGGTAAAAGCAAGGGTAAGGGTAAGGGTAAGGGTAAGGGTAAGGGTAAGGGTAAGGGTAAGGGTAAGGGTAAGGGTAAGGGTAAGGGTAAGCTTAAGGGTGAGGGTAAGGGTAAGGGTAAGGGTAAGCCTAAGGGTAAAAGCAAGGGTAAGTGTAAGGGTAAGGGTAAGGGTAAGGGTAAGCTTAAGGGTAAAAGCAAGGGTAAGGGTAAGGGTAAGGGTAAGGGTAAGGGTAAGGGTAAGGGTAAGCTTAAGGGTAAAAGCAAGGGTAAGGGTAAGGGTAAGGGTAAGGGTAAGGGTAAGGCTAAAGGTAAGGGTAAGCCTAAGGGTAAAAGCAAGGGTAAGGGTAAGGGTAAGGGTAAGGGTAAGGGTAAGGGTAATTGTAAGGGTAAGGGTAAGGGTAAAGGTAAGGGTAAGGGTAAGCTTAAGGGTAAAAGCAAGGGTAAGGGTAAGGGTAAGGGTAAGGATAAAGGGTAAGAGTAAGGGTAAGGGTAAGGGTAAGCTAAAGGGTAAAAGCAAGGGTAAGGGTAAGGGTAAGGGTAAGGGTAAGGGTAAGGGTAAGGGTAAGGGTAAGGGTAAGGGTAAGGGTAAGGGTAAGCTTAAGGGTAAAAGCAAGGGTAAGGGTAAGGGTAAGGGTAAGGGTAAGGGTAAGGGTAAGGGTAAGGGTAAAGGTAAGGGTAAGCCTAAGAGTAAAAGCAAGGGTAAGGGTAAGGGTAAGGGTAAGGGTAAGGGTAAGGTTAAGGGTAAGGGTTAGGGTAAGGGTAAGGGTAAGGGTAAGGGTAAGCTTAAGGGTAAAAGCAAGGGTAAGGGTAAGGGTAAGGGTAAGGGTAAGGGTAAGGGTAAGGGTAAGGGTAAGCTCAAGGGTAAGGGTAAGGGTAAGGGTAAGCTTAAGGGTAAAAGCAAGGGTAAGGGTAAGGGTAAGGGTAAGGGTAAGGGTAAGCTTAAGGGTAAAAGCAAGGGTAAGGGTAAGGGTAAGGGTAAGGGTAAGGGTAAGGGTAAGGGTAAGCTTAAGGGTAAGGGTGAGGGTAAGGGTAAGGGTAAGCTTAAGGGTAAAAGCAAGGGTAAGGGTCAGGGTAAGGGTAAGTGTAAGGGTAAGGGTAAGGGTATGGGTGAGCTTAAGGGTAAAAGCAAGGGTAAGGGTAAGGTTAAGGGTAAGGGTAAGGGTAAGGGTAAGGGTAAGGGTTAGCTTAAGGGTAAAAGCAAGGGCAAGGGTAAGGGTAAGGTTAAGGGTAAGGGTAAGGGTAAGGGTAAGGGTAAGGGTTAGCTTAAGGGTAAAAGCAAGGGTAAGGGTAAGGGTAAGGGTAAGGGTAAGGGTAAGGGTAAGGGTAAGGGTAAGGGTAAGCTTAAGGGTAAAAGCAAGGGTAAGGGTAAGGGTAAGGGTAAGGGTAAGCCTAAGGGTAGAAGCAAGGGTAAGGGTAAGGGTAAGGGTAAGGGTAAGTGTAAGCTTAAGGGTAAAAGCAAGGGTAAGGGTAAGGGTAAGGTTAAGGGTAAGCTTAAGGGTAAAAGCAAGGGTGAGGGTAAGGGTAAGGGTAAGGGTAAGGGTAAGGGTAAGGGTAAGGGTAAGGGTAAGGGTAAGCTTAAGGGTAAAAGCAAGGGTAAGGGTAAGGGTAAGGGTAAGGGTAAGGGTAAGGGTAAGCTTAAGGGTAAAAGCAAGGGTAAGGGTAAGGGTAAGGGTAAGGGTAAGGGTAAAGGTAAGGGTAAGCCTAAGGGTAAAAGCAAGGGTAAGGGTAAGGGTAAGGGTAAGGGTAAGGGTTAGGGTAAGGGTGAGGGTAAGGGTAAGGGTAAGGGTAAGGGTAAGGGTAAGGGTAAGGGTAAGGGTAAGGGTAAGGGTAAGGGTAAGCTTAAGGGTAAAAGCAAGGGTAAGGGTAAGGGAAAGGGTAAGGGTAAGCCTAAGGGTAAAAGCAAGGGTAAGGGTAAGGGTAAGGGTAAGGGTAAGGGTAAGCTTAAGGGTAAAAGCAAGAGTAAGGGTAAGGGTAAGGGTAAGGGTAAGGGTAAGGGTAAGCTTAAGGGTAAAAGCAAGGGTAAGGGTAAAGGTCAGGGTAAGGGTAAGGGTAAGGGTAAGGGTAAGGGTAAGGGTAAAGGTAAGGGTAAGCCTAAGGGTAAAAGCAAGGGTAAGGGTAAGGGTAAGGGTAAGGGTAAGGGTAAGGTTAAGGGTAAGGGTAAGTGTAAGCTTAAGGGTAAAAGCAAGGGTAAGGGTAAGGGTAAGGGTAAGGGTAAGGGTAAGGGTAAGGGTAAGGGTAAGGGTAAGGGTAAGGGTAAGGGTAAGGGTAAGGGTAAGGGTAAGCTTAAGGGTAAGGGTAAGGGTAAGGGTAAGGGTAAGCTTAAGGGTAAAAGCAAGGGTAAGGGTAAGGGTAAGGGTAAGGGTAAGCTAAAGGGTAAAAGCAAGGGTAAGGGTAAGGGTAAGGGTAAGGGTAAGGGTAAGGGTAAGGGTAAGGGTAAGGGTAAGGGTAAGGGTAAGCTTAAGGGTAAGGGTAAGGGTAAGGGTAAGGGTAAGCTTAAGGGTAAAAGCAAGGGTAAGGGTAAGGGTAAGGGTAAGGGTAAGGGTAAGGGTAAGGGTAAGGGTAAGCTTAAGGGTAAGGGTAAGGGTAAGGGTAAGCTTAAGGGTAAAAGCAAGGGTAAGGGTAAGGGTGAGGGTAAGGGTAAGGGTAAGGGTAAGGGTAAGCTTAAGGGTAAGGGTAAGGGTAAGAGTAAGGGTAAGCTTAAGGGTAAAAGCAAGGGTAAGGGTAAGGGTAAGGGTAAGGGTAAGGGTAAGGGTAAGGGTAAGGGTAAGGGTAAGGGTAAGGGTAAGGGTAAGGGTAAGGGTAAGGGAAAGTTTAAGGGTAAGGGTAAGGGTAAGGGTAAGGGTAAGCTTAAGGGTAAAAGCAAGGGTAAGGGTAAGGGTAAGGGTAAGCTTAAGGGTAAAAGCAAGGGTAAGGGTAAGGGTAAGGGTAAGGGTAAGGGTAAGGGTAAGGGTAAAGGTAAGGGTAAGGGTAAGCTTAAGGGTAAGGGTAAGGGTAAGGGTAAGGGTAAGCTTAAGGGTAAAAGCAAGGGTAAGGGTAAGGGTAAGGGTAAGGGTAAGGGTAAAGGTAAGGGTAAGCCTAAGGGTAAAAGCAAGGATAAGGGTAAGGGTAAGGGTAAGGGTAAGGGTAAGGGTAAGGGTAAGGGTAAGGGTAAGGGTAAGGGTAAGGGTAAGCTTAAGGGTAAAAGCAAGGGTAAGGGTAAGGGTAAGGGTAAGGGTAAGGGTAAGGGTAAGGGTAAGGGTAAGGGTAAGGGTAAGCTTAAGGGTAAAAGCAAGGTTTAGGGTAAGGGTAAGGGTAAGGGTAAGGGTAAGGGTAAGGGTAAGGGTAAGGGTAAGGGTAAGCTTAAGGGTAAAAGCAAGGGTAAGGGTAAGGGTAAGGGTAAGGGTAAGGGTTAGGGTAAGGGTAAAGGTAAGGGTAAGCCTAAGGGTAAAAGCAAGGGTAAGGGTAAGGGTAAGGGTAAGGGTAAGGGTAAGGGTAAGGGTAAGGGTAAGGGTAAGGGTAAGGGTAAGGGTAACGGTAAGGGTAAGAGTAAGGGTAAGGGTAAGGGTAAGCTTAAGGGTAAAAGCAAGGGTAAGGGTAAGGGTAAGGGTAAGGGTAAGCCTAAGGGTAAAAGCAAGGGTAAGGGTAAGGGTAAGGGTAAGGGTAAGGGTAAGCTTAAGGGTAAAAGCAAGGGTAAGGGTAAGGGTAAGGGTAAGGGTAAGGGTAAGGGTAAGGGTAAGGGTAAGCTTAAGGGTAAAAGCAAGGGTAAGGGTAAGGGAAAGGGTAAGGGTAAGGGTAAGGCTAAGGGTAAAGGTAAGGGTAAGCCTAAGGGTAAAAGCAAGGGTAAGGGTAAGGGTAAGGGTAAGGGTAAGGGTAAGGGTAAGGGTAAGGGTAAGGGTAAGCTCAAGGGTAAGGGTAAGGGTAAGGGTAAGGGTAAGCTTAAGGGTAAAAGCAAGGGTAAGGGTAAGGGTAAGGGTAAGGGTAAGGGTAAGCTTAAGGGTAAAAGCAAGGGTAAGGGTAAGGGTAAGGGTAAGGGTAAGGGTAAGGGTAAGGGTAAGCTTAAGGGTAAGGGTGAGGGTAAGGGTAAGGGTAAGCTTAAGGGTAAAAGCAAGGGTAAGGGTCAGGGTAAGGGTAAGTGTAAGGGTAAGGGTAAGGGTATGGGTGAGCTTAAGGGTAAAAGCAAGGGTAAGGGTAAGGTTAAGGGTAAGGGTAAGGGTAAGGGTAAGGGTAAGGGTTAGCTTAAGGGTAAAAGCAAGGGCAACGGTAAGGGTAAGGTTAAGGGTAAGGGTAAGGGTAAGGGTAAGGGTAAGGGTTAGCTTAAGGGTAAAAGCAAGGGTAAGGGTAAGGGTAAGGGTAAGGGTAAGGGTAAGGGTAAGGGTAAGGGTAAGCTTAAGGGTAAAAGCAAGGGTAAGGGTAAGGGTAAGGGTAAGGGTAAGCCTAAGGGTAGAAGCAAGGGTAAGGGTAAGGGTAAGGGTAAGGGTAAGTGTAAGCTTAAGGGTAAAAGCAAGGGTAAGGGTAAGGGTAAGGTTAAGGGTAAGCTTAAGGGTAAAAGCAAGGGTGAGGGTAAGGGTAAGGGTAAGGGTAAGGGTAAGGGTAAGGGTAAGGGTAAGGGTAAGGGTAAGCTTAAGGGTAAAAGCAAGGGTAAGGGTAAGGGTAAGGGTAAGGGTAAGGGTAAATGTAAGCTTAAGGGTAAAAGCAAGGGTAAGGGTAAGGGTAAGGGTAAGGGTAAGGGTAAAGGTAAGGGTAAGCCTAAGGGTAAAAGCAAGGGTAAGGGTAAGGGTAAGGGTAAGGGTAAGGGTTAGGGTAAGGGTAAGGGTAAGGGTAAGGGTAAGGGTAAGGGTAAGGGTAAGGGTAAGGGTAAGGGTAAGGGTAAGGGTAAGGGTAAGGGTAAGCTTAAGGGTAAAAGCAAGGGTAAGGGTAAGGGAAAGGGTAAGGGTAAGCCTAAGGGTAAAAGCAAGGGTAAGGGTAAGGGTAAGGGTAAGGGTAAGGGTAAGCTTAAGGGTAAAAGCAAGAGTAAGGGTAAGGGTAAGGGTAAGGGTAAGGGTAAGGGTAAGCTTAAGGGTAAAAGCAAGGGTAAGGGTAAAGGTCAGGGTAAGGGTAAGGGTAAGGGTAAGGGTAAGGGTAAGGGTAAAGGTAAGGGTAAGCCTAAGGGTAAAAGCAAGGGTAAGGGTAAGGGTAAGGGTAAGGGTAAGGGTAAGGTTAAGGGTAAGGGTAAGTGTAAGCTTAAGGGTAAAAGCAAGGGTAAGGGTAAGGGTAAGGGTAAGGGTAAGGGTAAGGGTAAGGGTAAGGGTAAGGGTAAGGGTAAGGGTAAGGGTAAGGGTAAGGGTAAGGGTAAGCTTAAGGGTAAGGGTAAGGGTAAGGGTAAGGGTAAGCTTAAGGGTAAAAGCAAGGGTAAGGGTAAGGGTAAGGGTAAGGGTAAGCTAAAGGGTAAAAGCAAGGGTAAGGGTAAGGGTAAGGGTAAGGGTAAGGGTAAGGGTAAGGGTAAGGGTAAGGGTAAGGGTAAGGGTAAGCTTAAGGGTAAGGGTAAGGGTAAGGGTAAGGGTAAGCTTAAGGGTAAAAGCAAGGGTAAGGGTAAGGGTAAGGGTAAGGGTAAGGGTAAGGGTAAGGGTAAGGGTAAGGGTAAGCTTAAGGGTAAGGGTAAGGGTAAGGGTAAGGGTAAGCTTAAGGGTAAAAGCAAGGGTAAGGGTAAGGGTGAGGGTAAGGGTAAGGGTAAGGGTAAGGGTAAGCTTAAGGGTAAGGGTAAGGGTAAGGGTAAGGGTAAGCTTAAGGGTAAAAGCAAGGGTAAGGGTAAGGGTAAGGGTAAGGGTAAGGGTAAGGGTAAGGGTAAGGGTAAGGGTAAGGGTAAGGGTAAGGGTAAGGGTAAGGGAAAGTTTAAGGGTAAGGGTAAGGGTAAGGGTAAGGGTAAGCTCAAGGGTAAAAGCAAGGGTAAGAGTAAGGGTAAGGGTAAGCTTAAGGGTAAAAGCAAGGGTAAGGGTAAGGGTAAGGGTAAGGGTAAGGGTAAGGGTAAGGGTAAAGGTAAGGGTAAGGGTAAGCTTAAGGGTAAGGGTAAGGGTAAGGGTAAGGGTAAGCTTAAGGGTAAAAGCAAGGGTAAGGGTAAGGGTAAGGGTAAGGGTAAGGGTAAAGGTAAGGGTAAGCCTAAGGGTAAAAGCAAGGATAAGGGTAAGGGTAAGGGTAAGGGTAAGGGTAAGGGTAAGGGTAAGGGTAAGGGTAAGGGTAAGGGTAAGCTTAAGGGTAAAAGCAAGGGTAAGGGTAAGGGTAAGGGTAAGGGTAAGGGTAAGGGTAAGGGTAAGGGTAAGGGTAAGGGTAAGCTTAAGGGTAAAAGCAAGGTTTAGGGTAAGGGTAAGGGTAAGGGTAAGGGTAAGGGTAAGGGTAAGGGTAAGCTTAAGGGTAAAAGCAAGGGTAAGGGTAAGGGTAAGGGAAAGGGTAAGGGTTAGGGTAAGGGTAAAGGTAAGGGTAAGCCTAAGGGTAAAAGCAAGGGTAAGGGTAAGGGTAAGGGTAAGGGTAAGGGTAAGGGTAAGGGTAAGGGTAAGGGTAAGGGTAAGGGTAAGGGTAAGGGTAACGGTAAGGGTAAGAGTAAGGGTAAGGGTAAGGGTAAGCTTAAGGGTAAAAGCAAGGGTAAGGGTAAGGGTAAGGGTAAGGGTAAGCCTAAGGGTAAAAGCAAGGGTAAGGGTAAGGGTAAGGGTAAGGGTAAGGGTAAGCTTAAGGGTAAAAGCAAGGGTAAGGGTAAGGGTAAGGGTAAGGGTAAGGGTAAGGGTAAGGGTAAGGGTAAGGGTAAGGGTAAGGGTAAGCTTAAGGGTAAAAGCAAGGGTAAGGGTAAGGGTAAGGGTAAGGGTAAGGGTAAGGGTAAGGGTAAAGGTTAGGGTAAGCCTAAGGGTAAAAGCAAGGGTAAGGGTAAGGGTAAGGGTAAGGGTAAGCTTAAGGGTAAAAGCAAGGGTAAGGGTAAGGGTAAGGGTAAGGGTAAGGGTAAGGGTGAGGGTAAGGGTAAGCTTAAGGGTAAAAGCAAGGGTAAGGGTAAGGGTAAGGGTAAGGGTAAGGGTAAGGGTAAGGGTAAGGGTAAGTGTAAGCTTAAGGGTAAAAGCAAGGGTAAGGGTAAGGGTAAGGGTAAGGGTATGCTTAAGGGTAAAAGCAAGGGTGAGGGTAAGGGTAAGGGTAAGGGTAAGGGTAAGGGTAAGCTTAAGGGTAAAAGCAAGGGTAAGGGTAAGGGTAAGGGTAAGCCTAAGGGTAAAAGCAAGGGTAAGGGTAAGGGTAAGGGTAAGGGTAAGTGTAAGCTTAAGGGTAAAAGCAAGGGTAAGGGTAAGGGTAAGGGTAAGGGTATGCTTAAGGGTAAAAGCAAGGGTGAGGGTAAGGGTAAGGGTAAGGGTAAGGGTAAGGGTAAGGGTAAGGGTAAGGGTAAGGGTAAGGGTAAGGGTAAGGGTAAGGGTAAGGGTAAGGGTAAGCTTAAGGGTAAAAGCAAGGGTAAGGGTGAGGGTAAGGGTAAGGGTAAGGGTAAGGGTAAGGGTAAGCTTAAGGGTAAAAGCAAGGGTAAGGGTAAGGGTAAGGGTAAGGGTAAGGGTAAAGGTAAGGGTAAGCCTAAGGGTAAAAGCAAGGGTAAGGGTAAGGGTAAGGGTAAGGGTAAGGGTTAGGGTAAGGGTAAGGGTAAGGGTAAGGGTAAGGGTAAGGGTAAGGGTAAGGGTAAGGGTAAGGGTAAGGGTAAGGGTAAGGGCAAGGGTAAGGGTAAGCTTAAGGGTAAAAGCAAGGGTATGGGTTAGGGAAAGGGTAAGGGTAAGCCTAAGGGTAAAAGCAAGGGTAAGGGTAAGGGTAAGGGTAAGGGTAAGGGTAAGCTTAAGGGTAAAAGCAAGAGTAAGGGTAAGGGTAAGGGTAAGGGTAAGGGTAAGCTTAAGGGTAAGGGTAAGGGTAAGGGTAAGGGTAAGCTTAAGGGTAAAAGCAAGGGTAAGGGTAAGGGTAAGGGTAAGGGTAAGCTAAAGGGTAAAAGCAAGGGTAAGGGTAAGGGTAAGGGTAAGGGTAAGGGTAAGGGTAAGGGTAAGGGTAAGGGTAAGGGTAAGCTTAAGGGTAAGGGTAAGGGTAAGGGTAAGGGTAAGCTTAAGGGTAAAAGCAAGGGTAAGGGTAAGGGTAAGGGTAAGGGTAAGGGTAAGCTTAAGGGTAAGGGTAAGGGTAAGGGTAAGGGTAAGCTTAAGGGTAAAAGCAAGGGTAAGGGTAAGGGTGAGGGTAAGGGTAAGGGTAAGGGTAAGGGTAAGCTTAAGGGTAAGGGTAAGGGTAAGGGTAAGGGTAAGCTTAAGGGTAAAAGCAAGGGTAAGGGTAAGGGTAAGGGTAAGGGTAAGGGTAAGGGTAAGGGTAAGGGTAAGGGTAAGGGTAAGGGAAAGCTTAAGGGTAAGGGTAAGGGTAAGGGTAAGGGTAAGCTTAAGGGTAAAAGCAAGGGTAAGGGTAAGGGTAAGGGTAAGCTTAAGGGTAAAAGCAAGGGTAAGGGTAAGGGTAAGGGTAAGGGTAAGTGTAAGGGTAAGGGTAAGGGTAAGGGTAAGGGTAAGGGTAAGGGTAAGGGTAAGCTTAAGGGTAAGGGTAAGGGTAAGGGTGAGGGTAAGCTTAAGGGTAAAAGCAAGGGTAAGGGTAAGGGTAAGGGTAAGGGTAAGGGTAAAGGTAAGGCTAAGCCTAAGGGTAAAAGCAAGGATAAGGGTAAGGGTAAGGGTAAGGGTAAGGGTAAGGGTAAGGGTAAGGGTAAGGGTAAGGGTAAGGGTAAGCTTAAGGGTAAAAGCAAGGGTAAGGGTAAGGGTAAGGGTAAGGGTAAGGGTAAGGGTAAGGGTAAGGGTAAGTGTAAGGGTAAGGGTAAGGGTAAGCTTGAGGGTAAAAGCAAGGGTAAGGGTAAGGGTAAGGGTAAGGGTAAGGGTAAGGGTAAGGGTAAGCTTAAGGGTAAAAGCAAGGGTAAGGGTAAGGGTAAGGGTAAGGGTAAGGGTTAGGGTAAGGGTAAAGGTAAGGGTAAGCCTAAGGGTAAAAGCAAGGGTAAGGGTAAGGGTAAGGGTAAGGGTAAGGGTAAGGGTAAGGGTAAGGGTAAGGGTAAGGGTAAGGGTAAGAGTAAGGGTAAGGGTAAGGGTAAGCTTAAGGGTAAAAGCAAGGGTAAGGGTAAGGGTAAGGGTAAGGGTAAGCCTAAGGGTAAAAGCAAGGGTAAGGGTAAGGGTAAGGGTAAGGGTAAGGGTAAGCTTAAGGGTAAAAGCAAGGGTAAGGGTAAGGGTAAGGGTAAGGGTAAGGGTAAGGGTAAGCTTAAGGGTAAAAGCAAGGGTAAGGGTAAGGGTAAGGGAAAGGGTAAGGGTAAGGGTAAAGGTAAGGGTAAGCCTAAGGGTAAAAGCAAGGGTAAGGGTAAGGGTAAGGGTAAGGGTAAGGGTAAGGGTAAGTGTAAGCTTAAGGGTAAAAGCAAGGGTAAGGGTAAGGGTAAGGGTAAGGGTAAGGGTAAGGGTGAGGGTAAGGGTAAGCTTAAGGGTAAAAGCAAGGGTAAGGGTAAGGATAAGGGTAAGGGTAAGGGTAAGGGTAAGGGTAAGGGTAAGGGTAAGGGTAAGGGTAAGGGTAAGGGTAAGGGTATAGGTAAGGGTAAGGGTAAGGGTAAGGGTAAGGGTAAGGGTAAGGGTAAGCTTAAGGGTAAAAGCAAGGGTAAGGGTTAGGGTAAGGGTAAGGGTAAGGGTAAAGGTAAGGGTAAGCTTAAGGGTAAAAGCAAGGGTAAGGGTAAGGGTAAGGGTAAGGGTAAGGGTAAGGGTAAGGGTAAGGGTAAGGGTAAGGGTAAGGGTAAGGGTAAGCTTAAGTGTAAAAGCAAGGGTAAGGGTAAGGGTAAGGGTAAGGGTAAGCTTAAGGGTAAAAGCAAGGGTAAGGGTAAGGGTAAGGGTAAGGGTTAGGGTAAGGGTAAAGGTAAGGGTAAGCCTAAGGGTAAAAGCAAGGGTAAGGGTAAGGGTAAGGGTAAGGGTAAGGGTAAGGGTAAGGGTAAGGGTAAGGGTAAGGGTAAGGGTAAGGGTAAGAGTAAGGGTAAGGGTAAGGGTAAGCTTAAGGGTAAAAGCAAGGGTAAGGGTAAGGGTAAGGGTAAGGGTAAGCCTAAGGGTAAAAGCAAGGGTAAGGGTAAGGGTAAGGGTAAGGGTAAGGGTAAGCTTAAGGGTAAAAGCAAGGGTAAGGGTAAGGGTAAGGGTAAGGGTAAGGGTAAGGGTAAGGGTAAGGGTAAGCTTAAGGGTAAAAGCAAGGGTAAGGGTAAGGGTAAGGGTAAGGGTAAGGGTAAGGGTAAGGGTAAGGGTAAAGGTAAGGGTAAGCCTAAGGGTAAAAGCAAGGGTAAGGGTAAGGGTAAGGGTAAGGGTAAGGGTAAGCTTAAGGTTAAAAGCAAGGGTAAGGGTAAGGGTAAGGGTAAGGGTAAGCTTAAGGGTAAAAGCAAGGGTAAGGGTAAGGGTAAGGGTAAGGGTAAGGGTAAGCTTAAGGGTAAGGGTAAGGGTAAGGGTAAGGGTAAGCTTAAGGGTAAAAGCAAGGGTAAGGGTAAGGGTGAGGGTAAGGGTAAGGGTAAGGGTAAGGGTAAGCTTAAGGGTAAGGGTAAGGGTAAGGGTAAGGGTAAGCTTAAGGGTAAAAGCAAGGGTAAGGGTAAGGCTAAGGGTAAGGGTAAGGGTAAGGGTAAGGGTAAGGGTAAGGGTAAGGGTAAGGGTAAGGGAAAGCTTAAGGGTAAGGGTAAGGGTAAGGGTAAGGGTAAGCTTAAGGGTAAAAGCAAGGGTAAGGGTAAGGGTAAGGGTAAGCTTAAGGGTAAAAGCAAGGGTAAGGGTAAGGGTAAGGGTAAGGGTAAGTGTAAGGGTAAGGGTAAGGGTAAGGGTAAGGGTAAGGGTAAGGGTAAGGGTAAGCTTAAGGGTAAGGGTAAGGGTAAGGGTGAGGGTAAGCTTAAGGGTAAAAGCAAGGGTAAGGGTAAGGGTAAGGGTAAGGGTAAGGGTAAAGGTAAGGCTAAGCCTAAGGGTAAAAGCAAGGATAAGGGTAAGGGTAAGGGTAAGGGTAAGGGTAAGGGTAAGGGTAAGGGTAAGGGTAAGGGTAAGGGTAAGGGTAAGCTTAAGGGTAAAAGCAAGGGTAAGGGTAAGGGTAAGGGTAAGGGTAAGGGTAAGGGTAAGGGTAAGGGTAAGGGTAAGTGTAAGGGTAAGGGTAAGGGTAAGCTTGAGGGTAAAAGCAAGGGTAAGGGTAAGGGTAAGGGTAAGGGTAAGGGTAAGGGTAAGGGTAAGCTTAAGGGTAAAAGCAAGGGTAAGGGTAAGGGTAAGGGTAAGGGTAAGGGTTAGGGTAAGGGTAAAGGTAAGGGTAAGCCTAAGGGTAAAAGCAAGGGTAAGGGTAAGGGTAAGGGTAAGGGTAAGGGTAAGGGTAAGGGTAAGGGTAAGGGTAAGGGTAAGGGTAAGGGTAAGAGTAAGGGTAAGGGTAAGGGTAAGCTTAAGGGTAAAAGCAAGGGTAAGGGTAAGGGTAAGGGTAAGGGTAAGCCTAAGGGTAAAAGCAAGGGTAAGGGTAAGGGTAAGGGTAAGGGTAAGGGTAAGCTTAAGGGTAAAAGCAAGGGTAAGGGTAAGGGTAAGGGTAAGGGTAAGGGTAAGGGTAAGCTTAAGGGTAAAAGCAAGGGTAAGGGTAAGGGTAAGGGAAAGGGTAAGGGTAAGGGTAAAGGTAAGGGTAAGCCTAAGGGTAAAAGCAAGGGTAAGGGTAAGGGTAAGGGTAAGGGTAAGGGTAAGGGTAAGTGTAAGCTTAAGGGTAAAAGCAAGGGTAAGGGTAAGGGTAAGGGTAAGGGTAAGGGTAAGGGTGAGGGTAAGGGTAAGCTTAAGGGTAAAAGCAAGGGTAAGGGTAAGGATAAGGGTAAGGGTAAGGGTAAGGGTAAGGGTAAGGGTAAGGGTGAGGGTAAGGGTAAGGGTAAGGGTAAAGGTAAGGGTAAGGGTAAGGGTAAGGGTAAGGGTAAGAGTAAGGGTAAGCTTAAGGGTAAAAGCAAGGGTAAGGGTTAGGGTAAGGGTAAGGGTAAGGGTAAAGGTAAGGGTAAGCTTAAGGGTAAAAGCAAGGGTAAGGGTAAGGGTAAGGGTAAGGGTAAGGGTAAGGGTAAGGGTAAGGGTAAGGGTAAGGGTAAGGGTAAGGGTAAGGGTAAGGGTAAGCTTAAGTGTAAAAGCAAGGGTAAGGGTAAGGGTAAGGGTAAGGGTAAGCTTAAGGGTAAAAGCAAGGGTAAGGGTAAGGGTAAGGGTAAGGGTAAGGGTTAGGGTAAGGGTAAAGGTAAGGGTAAGCCTAAGGGTAAAAGCAAGGGTAAGGGTAAGGGTAAGGGTAAGGGTAAGGGTAAGGGTAAGGGTAAGGGTAAGGGTAAGGGTAAGGGTAAGAGTAAGGGTAAGGGTAAGGGTAAGCTTAAGGGTAAAAGCAAGGGTAAGGGTAAGGGTAAGGGTAAGGGTAAGCCTAAGGGTAAAAGCAAGGGTAAGGGTAAGGGTAAGGGTAAGGGTAAGGGTAAGCTTAAGGGTAAAAGCAAGGGTAAGGGTAAGGGTAAGGGTAAGGGTAAGGGTAAGGGTAAGGGTAAGGGTAAGGGTAAGGGTAAGGGTAAGGGTAAGCTTAAGGGTAAAAGCAAGGGTAAGGGTAAGGGTAAGGGTAAGGGTAAGGGTAAGGGTAAGGGTAAGGGTAAAGGTAAGGGTAAGCCTAAGGGTAAAAGCAAGGGTAAGGGTAAGGGTAAGGGTAAGGGTAAGGGTAAGCTTAAGGTTAAAAGCAAGGGTAAGGGTAAGGGTAAGGGTAAGGGTAAGGGTAAGGGTAAGGGTAAGGGTAAGGGTAAGGGTAAGGGTAAGGGTAAGGGTAAGGGTAAGCTTAAGGGTAAAAGCAAGGGTAAGGGTAAGGGTAAGGGTAAGGGTAAGGGTAAGGGTAAGGGTAAGGGTAAGGGTAAGGGTAAGGGTAAGGGTAAGGGTAAGGGTAAGGGTAAGGGTAAGCTAAAGGGTAAAAGCAAGGGTAAGGGTTAGGGTAAGGGTAAGGGTAAGGGTAAGGGTAAGGGTAAGCTTAAGGGTAAAAGCAAGGGTAAGGGTAAGGGTAAGGGTAAGGGTAAGGTTAAGGGTAAGGGTAAGGGTAAGGGTAAGGGTAAGGGTAAGGGTAAGGGTAAAGGTAAGGGTAAGCCTAAGGTTAAAAGCAAGGGTAAGGGTAAGGGTAAGGGTAAGAGTAAGGGTAAGGGTAAGGGTAAGGGTAAGGGTAAGGGTAAGGGTAAGGGTAAGGGTAAGGGTAAAGGTAAGGGTAAGCCTAAGGGTAAAAGCAAGGGTAAGGGTAAGGGTAAGGGTAAGGGTAAGGGTAAGGGTAAGGGTAAAGGTAAGGGTAAGCCTAAGGGTAAAAGCAAGGGTAAGGGTAAGGGTAAGGGTAAGGGTAAGGGTAAGGGTAAGGGTAAGGGTAAGGGTAAGGGTAAGAGTAAGGGTAAGTGTAAGGGTAAGCTTAAGGGTAAAAGCAAGGGTAAGGGTAAGGGTAAGGGTAAGGGTAAGCCTAAGGGTAAAAGCAAGGGTAAGGGTAAGGGTAAGGGTAAGGGTAAGGGTAAGGGTAAGCTTAAGGGTAAAAGCAAGGGTAAGGGTAAGGGTAAGGGTAAGGGTAAGGGTAAGGGTAAGGGTAAGGGTAAGGGTAAACCTTACCCTTACCCTTACCCTTGCTTATACCCTTAAGCTTACCCTTACCCTTACCCTTACCCTTACCCTTACCCTTACCCTTACCCTTATCCTTACCCTTGCTTTTACCCTTAAGCTCACCCTTACCCTTACCCTTACCCTTACCCTTACCCTTACCCTTGCTTTTACTCTTAGGCTTACCCTTACCTTTATCCTTACCCTTACCCTTACCCTTACCCTCACCCTTACCCTTACCCTTGCTTTTACCCTTAAGCTTACCCTTACCCTTACCCTTACCCTTACCCTTACCCTTGCTTTTACCCTTAAGCTTACCCTTACCCTTACCCTTAACCTTACCCTTACCCTTGCTTTTACCCTTAGGCTTACCCTTACCTTTACCCTTACCCTTACCCTTGCTTTTACCCTTAAGCTTACCCTTACCCTTACCCTTACTCTTACCCTTACCCTTACCCTTACCCTTACCCTTACCCTTACCCTTACCCTTACCCTTACCCTTGCTTTTACCCTTAGGCTTACCCTTACCTTTACCCTTACCCTAACCCTTACCCTTACCCTTACCCTTACCCTTACCCTTGCTTTTACCCTTAAGCTTACCCTTACCCTTACCCTTACCCTTACCCTTACCCTTACCCTTACCCTTACCCTTACCCTTGCTTTTACCCTTAAGCTTACCTTACCCTTACCCTTACCCTTACCCTTACCCTTACCCTTACCCTTACCCTTACCCTTGCTTTTACCCTTAAGCTTACCCTTACCCTTACCCTTACCCTTACCCTTACCCTTACCCTTACCCTTACCCTTACCCTTACCCTTACCCTTACCCTTACCCTTACCCTTACCCTTGCTTTTACCCTTAGGCTTACCCTTACCTTTACCCTTACCCTTACCCTTACCCTTACCCTTACCCTTGCTTTTACCCTTAAGCTTACCTTACCCTTACCCTTACCCTTAAGCTTACCCTTACCCTTACCCTTACCCTTACCCTTACCCTTACCCTTACCCTTACCCTTACCCTTACCCTTACCCTTACCCTTACCCTTGCTTTCACCCTTAAGCTTACCCTTACCCTTACCCTTACCCTTACCCTTACCCTTGCTTTTACCCTTAAGCTTACCCTTACCCTTACCCTTACCCTTAAGCTTACCCTTACCCTTACCCTTATCCTTACCCTTACCCTTACCCTTACCCTTACCCTTTCCCTTACCCTTACCCTAACCCTTACCCTTGCTTTTACCCTTAAGCTTACCCTTACCCTTACCCTTACCCTTACCCTTAAGCTTACCCTTACCCTTACCCTTACCCTTACCCTTACCCTTACCCTTAACCTTACCCTTGCTTTTACCCTTAAGCTTACCCTTACCCTTACCCTTACCCTTACCCTTAAGCTTACCCTTACCCTTACCCTTACCCTTACCCTTGCTTTTACCCTTAAGCTTACCCTTACCCTTACCCTTACCCTTACCCTTAAGCTTACCCTTACCCTTACCCTTACCCTTACCCTTACCCTTACCCTTACCCTTACCCTTACCCTTACCCTTGCTTTTACCCTTAAGCTTACCCTTACCCTTACCCTTACCCTTACCCTTACCTTACCCTTACCTTACCCTTACCCTCACCCTTGCTTTTACCCTTAAGCTTACCATTACCCTTACCCTTACCCTTACCCTTACCCTTACCCTTACCCTTGCTTTTACCCTTAAGCTTACCCTTACCCTTACCCTTACCCTTACCCTTACCCTTGCTTTTACCCTTAGGCTTACCCTTACCCTTACCCTTACCCTTACCCTTGCTTTTACCCTTAAGCTTACCCTTACCCTTACCCTTACCCTTACTCTTACCCTTACCCTTACCCTTACCCTTACCCTTACCCTTACCCTTACCCTTACCCTTACCCTTACCCTTACCCTTGCTTTTACCCTTACCCTTATCCTTACCCTTAAGCTTACCCTTACCCTTACCCTTACCCTTACCCTTACCTACCCTTACCCTTACCCTTGCTTTTACCCTTAAGCTTACCCTTACCCTTACCCTTACCCTTAACCTTACCCTTACCCTTGCTTTTACCCTTAGGCTTACCCTTACCTTTACCCTTACCCTTACCCTTACCCTTACTCTTACCCTTACCCTTACCCTTACCCTTGCTTTTACCCTTAAGCTTACCCTTACCCTTACCCTTACCCTTACCC
The DNA here is from genome assembly GCA_958510865.1 of Myrrha octodecimguttata. Lineage (NCBI taxonomy): Eukaryota > Metazoa > Arthropoda > Insecta > Coleoptera > Coccinellidae > Myrrha > Myrrha octodecimguttata. Next base: position 28,794 of record CAUEHS010000442.1, read on the forward strand.
TTACCCTTACCCTTACCCTTACCCTTACCCTTACCCTCACCCTTGCTTTTACCCTTAAGCTTACCCTTACCCTTACCCTTACCCTTACCCTTACCCTTACCCTTACCCTTACCCTTACCCTTACCCTTACCCTTACCCTTACCCTTGCTTTTACAATTAAGCTTACCCTTACCCTTACCCTTACCCTTACCCTTACCCTTACCCTTACCCTTACCCTTACCCTTACCCTTGCTTTTACCCTTAGGCTTACCCTTACCTTTACCCTTACCCTTACCCTTACCCTTACCCTTACCCTTACCCTTGCTTTTACCCTTAAGCTTACCCTTACCCTTACCCTTACCCTTACCCTTACCCTTGCTTTTACCCTTAAGCTTACCCTTACCCTTACCCTTACCCTTACCCTTACCCTTACCCTTGCTTTTACCCTAAGGCTTACCCTTACCCTTACCCTTACCCTTAAGCTTACCCTTACCCTTACCCTTACCCTTACCCTTACCCTTACCCTTACCCTTACCCTTACCCTTACCCTTACCCTTACCCTTGCTTTTACCCTTAAGCTTACCCTTACCCTTACCCTTACACTTACCCTTGCTTTTACCCTTAAGCTTACCCTTACCCTTACCCTTACACTTACCCTTACCCTTACCCTTACCCTTACCCTTACCCTTACCCTTACCCTTGCTTTTACCCTTAGGCTTACCCTTACCTTTACCCTTACCCTTACCCTTACCCTTAAGCTTACCCTTACCCTTACCCTTACCCTTACCCTTACCCTTACCCTTACCCTTACCCTTACCCTTACCCTTGCTTTTACCCTTAAGCTTACCCTTACCCTTACTTTTACACTTACCCTTACCCTTACCCTTACCCTTACCCTCACCCTTACCCTTACCCTTAACCTAACCCTTACCCTTACCCTTGCTTTTACCCTTAGGCTTACCCTTACCTTTACCCTTACCCTTACAATTACCCTTACCCTTACCCTTACCTTTACCCTTACCCTTGCTTTTACCCTTAAGCTTACCCTTACCCTTACCCTTACCCTTACCCTTACCCTTACCCTTGCTTTTACCCTTAAGCTTACCCTTACCCTTACCCTTACCCTCACCCTTACCCTTACCCTTACCCTTGCTTTTACCCTTAAGCTTACCCTTACCCTTACCCTTACCCTTACCCTTACCCTTACCCTTACCCTTACCCTTACCCTTACCCTTGCTTTTACCCTTAAGCTTACCCTTACCCTTACCCTTACCCTTACCCTTACCCTTACCCTTACCCTTACCCTTACCCTTACCCTTACCCTTACCCTTACCCTTACCCTTACCCTTACCCTTACCCTTACCCTTACCCTTACCCTTACCCTTGCTTTTACCCTTAGGCTTACCCTTACCTTTACCCTTACCCTTACCCTTACCCTTACCCTTGCTTTAACCCTTAAGCTTACCCTTACCCTCACCCTTACCCTTACCCTTACCCTTGCTTTTACCCTTAAGCTTACCCTTACCCTTACCCTTACCCTTACCCTTACCCTTGTTTTACCCTTAGGCTTACCCTTACCCTTACCCTTACCCTTACCCTTGCTTTTACCCTTAAGCTTACCCTTACCCTTACCCTTACCCTTACCCTTACCCTTACCCTTACCCTTACCCTTACCTTTACCCTTACCCTTGCTTTTACCCTTAGGCTTACCCTAACCTTTACCCTTACCCTTACCCTTACCCTTACCCTTACCCTTACCCTTACCCTTGCTTTTACCCTTAAGCTTACCCTTACCCTTACCCTTACCCTTACCCTTACCCTTACCCTTACCCTTACCCTTACCCTTGCTTTTACCCTTAAGCTTACCCTTACCCTTACCCTTACCCTCACCCTTACCCTTACCCTTATCCTTGCTTATACCCTTAAGCTTACCCTTACCCTTACCCTTACCCTTACCCTTACCCTTACCCTTACCCTTACCCTTACCCTTACCCTTACCCTTACCCTTACCCTTACCCTTACCCTTGCTTTTACCCTTAGGCTTACCCTTACCTTTACCCTTACCCTTACCCTTACCCTTACCCTTGCTTTTACCCTCAAGCTTACCCTTACCCTTACCCTTACCCTTACCCTAACCCTTACCCTTGCTTTTACCCTTAAGCTTACCCTTACCCTTACCCTTACCCTTACCCTTACCCTTACCCTTACCCTTACCCTTACCCTTACCCTTACCCTTGCTTTTACCCTTAAGCTTACCCTTACCCTTACCCTTACACTTACCCTTACCCTTACCCTTACCCTTACCCTTACCCTTACCCTTACCCTTACCCTTACCCTTGCTTTTACCCTTAAGCTTACCCTTACCCTTACCCTTACCCTTACCCTTACCCTTAACCTTACCCTTACCGTTACCCTTGCTTTTACCCTAAGCAAGGGTAAGGGTAAGGGTAAGGGTAAGGGTAAGGGTAAGCTTAAGGTTAAAAGCAAGGGTGAGGGTAAGGGTGAGGGTAAGGGTAAGGGTAAGGGTAAGGGTAAGGGTAAGGGTAAGCTTAAGGGTAAAAGCAAGGGTAAGGGTAAGGGTAAGGGTAAGGGTAAGGGTAAGGGTAAGGGTAAGCTTAAGGGTAAAAGCAAGGGTAAGGGTAAGGGTAAGGGTAAGGGTAAGGGTAAGGGTAAGGGTAAGGGTAAAGGTAAGGGTAAGCCTAAGGGTAAAAGCAAGGGTAAGGGTAAGGGTAAGGGTAAGGGTAAGGGTAAGGGTAAGGGTAAGGGTAAGGGTAAGGGTAAGGGTAAAGGTAAGGGTAAGGGTAAGGGTAAGCTTAAGGGTAAAAGCAAGGGTAAGGGTAAGGGTAAGGGTAAGGGTAAGCCTAAGGGTAAAAGCAAGGGTAAGGGTAAGGGTAAGGGTAAGGGTAAGGGTAAGCTTAAGGGTAAAAGCAAGGGTAAGGGTAAGGGTAAGGGTAAGGGTAAGGGTAAGCTTAAGGGTAAAAGCAAGGGTAAGGGTAAGGGTAAGGGTAAGGGTAAGGGTAAGGGTAAGGGTAAAGGTAAGGGTAAGCCTAAGGGTAAAAGCAAGGGTAAGGGTAAGGGTAAGGGTAAGGTTAAGGGTAAGGGTAAGGGTAAGGGTAAGGGTAAGGGTAAGGGTAAGGGTAAGGGTAAGGGTAAGGGTAAGGGTAAGGGTAAGGGTAAGCTTAAGGGTAAAAGCAAGGGTAAGGGTAAGGGTAAGGGTAAGGGTAAGGGTAAGGGTAAGGGTAAGGGTAAGGGTAAGCTTAAGGGTAAAAGCAAGGGTAAGGGTAAGGGTAAGGGTAAGGGTAAGGGTAAGGGTGAGGGTAAGGGTAAGGGTAAGGGTAAGGGTAAGGGTAAGGGTAAGCTTTAGGGTAAAAGCAAGGGTAAGGGTAAGGGTAAGGGTAAGGGTAAGGGTAAGGGTAAGGGTAAGGGTAAGCTTTAGGGTAAAAGCAAGGGTAAGGGTAAGGGTAAGGGTAAGGGTAAGGGTAAGGGTAAGGGTAAGGGTAAGGGTAAGCTTAAGGGTAAAAGCAAGGGAAAGGGTAAGGGTAAAGGTAAGGGAAAGGGTAAGGGTAAGGGTAAGGGTAAGGGTAAGGGTAAGCTTAAGGGTAAAAGCAAGGGTAAGGGTAAGGGTAAGGGTAAGGGTAAGGGAAAGGGTAAGGGTGAGGGTAAAGGTAAGGGTAAGCCTAAGGGTAAAAGCAAGGGTAAGGGTAAGGGTAAGGGTAAGGGTAAGGGTAAGGGTAAGGGTAAGGGTAAGGGTAACGGTAGGGGTAAGCTCAAGGGTAAAAGCAAGGGTAAGGGTGAGGGTAATGGTAAGGGTAAGGGCACCCTTACCCTTACCCTAACCCTTACCCTTACCCTTGCTTTTACCCTTAGGCTTACCCTTACCCTTACCCTTACCCTTACCCTTGCTTTTACCCTTAAGCTTACCCTTACCCTTACCCTTACCCTTACCCTTACCCTTACTCTTACCCTTACCCTTGCTTTTACCCTTAGGCTTAACCTTACCTTTACCCTTACCCTTACCCTTACCCTTACCCTTACCCTTACCCTTACCCTTACCCTTGCTTTTACTCTTAAGCTTACCCTTACACTTACCCTTACCCTTACCCTTACCCTTACCCTTACCCTTACCCTTGCTTTTACCCTTAAGCTTACCCTTACCCTTACCCTTACCCTTACCCTCACCCTTACCCTTACCCTTACCCTTGCTTATACACTTAAGCTTACCCTTACCCTTACCCTTACCCTTACCCTTACCCTTACCCTTACCCTTACCCTTACCCTTACCCTTACCCTTACCCTTGCTTTTACTCTTAAGCTTACCCTTACACTTACCCTTACCCTTACCCTTACCCTTACCCTTACCCTTACCCTTGCTTTTACCCTTAAGCTTACCCTTACCCTTACCCTTACCCTTACCCTCACCCTTACCCTTACCCTTACCCTTGCTTATACACTTAAGCTTACCCTTACCCTTACCTTTACCCTTACCCTTACCCTTACCCTTACCCTTACCCTTGCTTTTACCCTTAAGCTTACACTTACCCTTACCCTTACCCTTACCCTTACCCTAACCCTTACCCTTGCTTTTACCCTTAAGCTTACCCTTACCCTTACCCTTACCCTTACCCTTACCCTTACCCTTACCCTTACCCTTACCCTTACCCTTGCTTTTACCCTTAAGCTTACCCTTACCCTTACCCTTACCCTTACCCTTACCCTTACCCTTACCCTTACCCTTACCCTTATCCTTACCCTTGCTTTTACCCTTAAGCTTACCCTTACCCTTACCCTTACTCTTACCCTTACCCTTACCCTTACCCTTACCCTTACCCTTGCTTTTACTCTTAGGCTTACCCTTACCTTTACCCTTACCCTTACCCTTACCCTTACCCTCACCCTTACCCTTACCCTTGCTTATACCCTTAAGCTTACCCTTACCCTTACCCTTACCCTTACCCTTACCCTTGCTTTTACCCTAAAGCTTACCCTTACCCTTACCCTTAACCTTACCCTTACCCTTGCTTTTACCCTTAGGCTTACCCTTACCCTTACCCTTACCCTTACCCTTGCTTTTACCCTTAAGCTTACCCTTACCCTTACCCTTACTCTTACCCTTACCCTTACCCTTACCCTTACCCTTACCCTTACCCTTACCCTTACCCTTACCCTTACCCTTACCCTTACCCTTACCCTTACCCTTGCTTTTACCCTTAGGCTTACCCTTACCTTTACCCTTACCCTAACCCTTACCCTTACCCTTACCCTTACCCTTACCCTTGCTTTTACCCTTAAGCTTACCCTTACCATTACCCTTACCCATACCCTTACCCTTACCCTTACCCTTACCCTTACCCTTACCCTTACCCTTACCCTTACCCTTGCTTTTACCCTTAAGCTTACCCTTACCCTTACCCTTACCCTTACCCTTACCCTTACCCTTACCCTTACCCTTACCCTTGCTTTTACCCTTAAGCTTACCCTTACCCTTACCCCTACCCTCACCCTTACCCTTACCCTTACCCTTACCCTTACACTTACCCTTACCCTTACCCTTACCCTTACCCTTACCCTTACCCTTACCCTTGCTTTTACCCTTAGGCTTTCCCTTACCTTTACCCTTACCCTTACCCTTACCCTTACCCTTACCCTTACCCTTGCTTTTACCCTTAACCTTACCCTTACCCTTACCCTTACCCTTACCCTTACCCTTACCCTTACCCTTACCCTTACCCTTACCCTTATCCTTACCCTTGCTTTTACCATTAAGCTTACCCTTACCCTTACCCTTACCCTTACCCTTACCCTTACCCTTACCCTTACCCTTACCCTTGCTTTTACTCTTAGGCTTACCCTTACCTTTACCCTTACCCTTACCCTTACCCTTACCCCCACCCTTACCCTTACCCTTGCTTTTACCCTTAAGCTTACCCTTACCCTTACCCTTACCCTTACCCTTACCCTTGCTTTTACCCTTAAGCTTACCCTTACCCTTACCCTTAACCTTACCCTTACCCTTGCTTTTACCCTTAGGCTTACCCTTACCCTTACCCTTACCCTTACCCTTGCTTTTACCCTTAAGCTTACCCTTACCCTTACCCTTACTCTTACCCTTACCCTTACCCTTACCCCTACCCTTACCCTTACCCTTACCCTTACCCTTACCCTTGCTTTTACCCTTAGGCTTACCCTTACCTTTACCCTTACCCTAACCCTTACCCTTACCCTTACCCTTACCCTTACCCTTGCTTTTACCCTTAAGCTTACCCTTACCATTACCCTTACCCTTACCCTTACCCTTACCCTTACCCTTACCCTTACCCTTACCCTTACCCTTACCCTTACCCTTACCCTTACCCTTGCTTTTACCCTTAAGCTTACCCTTACCCTCACCCTTACCCTTACCCTTACCCTTGCTTTTACCCTTAAGCTTACCCTTACCCTTACCCTTACCCTTACCCTTACCCTTACCCTTACCCTTACCCTTACCCTTACCCTTACCCTTACCCTTACCCTTACCCTTACCCTTACCCTTGCTTTTACCCTTAGGCTTACCCTTACCTTTACCCTTACCCTTACCCTTACCCTTACCCTTACCCTTGCTTTTACCCTTAAGCTTACCCTTACCCTTACCCTTAACCTTAAGCTTACCCTTACCCTTACCCTTACCCTTACCCTTACCCTTACCCTTACCCTTACCCTTACCCTTACCCTTACCCTTACCCTTACCCTTACCCTTGCTTTTACCCTTAAGCTTACCCTTACCCTTACCCTTACCCTTACCCTTACCCTTGCTTTTACCCTTAAGCTTACCCTTAAGCTTACCCTTACCCTTACCCTTACCCTTACCCTTACCCTTACCCTTACCCTTACCCTTACCCTTACCCTTACCCTTACCCTTACCCTTACCCTTACCCTTGCTTTTACACTTAAGCTTACCCTTACCCTTACCCTTACCCTTACCCTTAAGCTTACCCTTACCCTTACCCTTACCCTTACCCTTACCCTTAACCTTACCCTTGCTTTTACCCTTAAGCTTACCCTTACCCTTACCCTTACCCTTAAGCTTACCCTTACCCTTACCCTTACCCTTACCCTTACCCTTGCTTTTACCCTTAAGCTTACCCTTACCCTTACCCTTACCCTTACCCTTAAGCTTACCCTTACCCTTACCCTTACCCTTACCCTTACCCTCACCCTAACCCTTACCCTTACCCTTGCTTTTACCCTTAAGCTTACCCTTACCCTTACCCTTACCCTTACCCTTGCTTTTACCCTTAAGCTTACCCTTACCCTTACCCTTACCCTTACCCTTAAGCTTACCCTTACCCTTACCCTTACCCTTACCCTTACCCTTACCCTTACCCTTACCCTTACCCTTACCCTTACCCTTGCTTTTACCCTTAAGCTTACCCTTACCCTTACCCTTACCCTTACCCTTACCCTTACCCTTACCCTTACCCTTACCCTTACCCTTACCCTTGCTTTTACCCTTAGGCTTACCCTTACCTTTACCCTTACCCTTACCCTTACCCTTACCCTTACCCTTACCCTTACCCTTACCCTTACCCTTGCTTTTACCCTTAAGCTTACCCTTACCCTTACCCTTACCCTTACCCTTACCCTTACCCTTACCCTTGCTTTTACCCTTAAGCTTACCCTTACCCTTACCCTTACCCTTACCCTTACCCTTGCTTTTACCCTTAGGCTTACCCTTACCCTTACCCTTACCCTTACCCTTGCTTTTACCCTTAAGCTTACCCTTACCCTTACCCTTACCCTTACCCTTACCCTTACCCTTACCCTTACCCTTACCCTTACCCTTACCCTTACCCTTACCCTTAGCCTTACCCTTACCCTTACCCTTACCCTTACCCTTACCCTTACCCTTACCCTTGCTTTTACCCTTAGGCTTACCCTTACCTTTACCCTTACCCTTACCCTTACCCTTACCCTTACCCTTGCTTTTACCCTTAAGCTTACCCTTACCCTTACCCTTACCCTTACCCTTACCCTTACCCTTACCCTTACCCTTACCCTTACCCTTGCTTTTACCCTTAAGCTTACCCTTACCCTTACCCTTACCCTTACCCTTACCCTTACCCTTACCCTTACCCTCACCCTTGCTTTTACCCTTAAGCTTACCCTTACCCTTACCCTTACCCTTACCCTTACCCTTACCCTTATCCTTGCTTTTACCCTTAAGCTTACCCTTACACTTACCCTTACCCTTACCCTTGCTTTTACCCTTAGGCTTACCCTTACCCTTACCCTTACCCTCATCCTTGCTTTTACCCTTAAGCTTACCCTTACCCTAACCCTTACCCTTACTCTTACCCTTACCCTTACCATTACCCTTACCCTTGCTTTTACCCTTAGGCTTAACCTTACCTTTACCTTTACCCTTACCGTTACCCTTACCCTTACCCTTACCCTTACCCTTACCCTTACCCTTACCCTTGCTTTTACCCTTAAGCTTACCCTTACCCTTACCCTTACCCTTACCCTTACCCTTACCCTTACCCTTACCCTTACCCTTACCCTTACCCTTACCTTTACCCTTGCTTTTACCCTTAAGCTCACCCTTACCCTTACCCTTACCCTTACCCTTACCCTTACCCTTACTCTTACCCTTACCCTTGCTTTTACCCTTAAGCTTACCCTTACCCTTACCCTTACCCTTACCCTTAAGCTTACCCTTACCCTTACCCTTACACTTACCCTTACCCTTACCCTTACCCTTGCTTTTACCCTTAAGCTTACCCTTACCCTTACCCTTACCCTTACCCTTACCCTTGCTTTTACCCTTAAGCTTACCCTTACCCTTACCCTTACCCTTAAGCTTACCCTTACCCTTACCCCTACCCTTACCCTTACCCTTGCTTTTACCCTTAAGCTTACCCTTACCCTTACCCTTACACTTACACTTACCCTTACCCTTACCCTTACCCTTACCCTTACCCTTGCTTTTACCCTTAGGCTTACCCTTACCTTTACCCTTACCATTACCCTTACCCTTACCCTTACCCTTACCCTTACCCTTACCCTTGCTTTTACCCTTAAGCTTACCCTTACCCTTACCCTTACCCTTACCCTTACCCTTACCCTTACCCTTACCCTTACCCTTACCCTTACCCTTACCCTTACCCTTACCCTTACCCTTACCCTTACCCTAACCCTTACCCTTACCCTTACCCTTACCCTTACCCTTACCCTTACCCTTACCCTTACCCTTGCTTTTACCCTTAAGCTTACCCTTACCCTTACCCTTACCCTTACCCTTACCCTTACCCTTGCTTTTACCCTTAAGCTTACCCTTACCCTTACTCTTACCCCTACCCTTACCCTTACCCTTACCCTTACCCTTACCCTTACCCTTACCCTTGCTTTTACCCTTAGGCTTACCCTCACCTTTACCCTTACCCTTACCCTTACCCTTACCCTTACCCTTACCCTTACCCTTGCTTTTACCCTTAAGCTTACCCTTACCCTTACCCTTACCCTTACCCTTAGCTTTACCCTTACCCTTGCTTTTACCCTTAAGCTTACCCTTACCCTTACCCTTACCCTTACCCTTGCTTTTACCCTTAGGCTTACCCTTACCCTTACCCTTACCCTTAAGCTTACCCTTACCCTTACCCTAACCCTTACCTATACCCTTACCCTTACCCTTACCCTTTCCCTTACCCTTACCCTTGCTCTTACCCTTACCCTTACCCTTACCCTTACCCTTACCCTTACCCTTACCCTTGCTTTTACCCTTAAGCTTACCCTTACCCTTACCCTTACCCTTACCCTTACCCTTACCCTCACCCTTACCCTTATCCTTACCCTTGCTTTTACCCTTAAGCTTACCCTTACCCTTACCCTTACACTTACCCTTACCCTTACCCTTACCCTTACCCTTACCCTTACCCTTGCTTTTACTCTTAGGCTTACCCTTACCTTTACCCTTACCCTTACCCTTACCCTTACCCTCACCCTTACCCTTACCCTTGCTTTTACCCTTAAGCTTACCCTTACCCTTACCCTTACCCTTACCCTTGCTTTTACCCTTAAGCTTACCCTTACCCTTACCCTTAACCTTACCCTTACCCTTGCTTTTACCCTTAGGCTTACCCTTACCCTTACCCTTACCCTTACCCTTGCTTTTACCCTTAAGCTTACCCTTACCCTTACCCTTACTCTTACCCTTACCCTTACCCTTACCCTTACCCTTACCCTTACCCTTACCCTTACCCTTACCCTTACCCTTACCCTTACCCTTACCCTTACCCTTATCCTTACCCTTGCTTTTACCATTAAGCTTACCCTTACCCTTACCCTTACCCTTACCCTTACCCTTACCCTTACCCTTACCCTTACCCTTGCTTTTACTCTTAGGCTTACCCTTACCTTTACCCTTACCCTTACCCTTACCCTTACCCCCACCCTTACCCTTACCCTTGCTTTTACCCTTAAGCTTACCCTTACCCTTACCCTTACCCTTACCCTTACCCTTGCTTTTACCCTTAAGCTTACCCTTACCCTTACCCTTAACCTTACCCTTACCCTTGCTTTTACCCTTAGGCTTACCCTTACCCTTACCCTTACCCTTACCCTTGCTTTTACCCTTAAGCTTACCCTTACCCTTACCCTTACTCTTACCCTTACCCTTACCCTTACCCTACCCTTACCCTTACCCTTACCCTTACCCTTACCCTTGCTTTTACCCTTAGGCTTACCCTTACCTTTACCCTTACCCTAACCCTTACCCTTACCCTTACCCTTACCCTTACCCTTGCTTTTACCCTTAAGCTTACCCTTACCATTACCCTTACACTTACCCTTACCCTTACCCTTACCCTTACCCTTACCCTTACCCTTACCCTTACCCTTACCCTTACCCTTGCTTTTACCCTTAAGCTTACCCTTACCCTTACCCTTACCCTTACCCTTACCCTTGCTTTTACCCTTAAGCTTACCCTTACCCTTACCCTTACCCTTACCCTTACCCTTACCCTTACCCTTACCCTTACCCTTACCCTTACCCTTACCCTTACCCTTACCCTTACCCTTACCCTTGCTTTTACCCTTAGGCTTACCCTTACCTTTACCCTTACCCTTACCCTTACCCTTACCCTTACCCTTGCTTTTACCCTTAAGCTTACCCTTACCCTTACCCTTAACCTTAAGCTTACCCTTACCCTTACCCTTACCCTTACCCTTACCCTTACCCTTACCCTTACCCTTACCCTTACCCTTACCCTTACCCTTACCCTTACCCTTGCTTTACCCTTAAGCTTACCCTTACCCTTACCCTTACCCTTACCCTTACCCTTGCTTTTACCCTTAAGCTTACCCTTAAGCTTACCCTTACCCTTACCCTTACCCTTACCCTTACCCTTACCCTTACCCTTACCCTTACCCTTACCCTTACCCTTACCCTTACCCTTACCCTTACCCTTACCCTTACCCTTGCTTTTACACTTAAGCTTACCCTTACCCTTACCCTTACCCTTACCCTTAAGCTTACCCTTACCCTTACCCTTACCCTTACCCTTACCCTTAACCTTACCCTTGCTTTTACCCTTAAGCTTACCCTTACCCTTACCCTTACCCTTAAGCTTACCCTTACCCTTACCCTTACCCTTACCCTTACCCTTGCTTTTACCCTTAAGCTTACCCTTACCCTTACCCTTACCCTTACCCTTAAGCTTACCCTTACCCTTACCCTTACCCTTACCCTTACCCTCACCCTAACCCTTACCCTTACCCTTGCTTTTACCCTTAAGCTTACCCTTACCCTTACCCTTACCCTTACCCTTGCTTTTACCCTTAAGCTTACCCTTACCCTTACCCTTACCCTTACCCTTAAGCTTACCCTTACCCTTACCCTTACCCTTACCCTTACCCTTACCCTTACCCTTACCCTTACCCTTACCCTTACCCTTGCTTTTACCCTTAAGCTTACCCTTACCCTTACCCTTACCCTTACCCTTACCCTTACCCTTACCCTTACCCTTACCCTTGCTTTTACCCTTAGGCTTACCCTTACCTTTACCCTTACCCTTACCCTTACCCTTACCCTTACCTTACCCTTACCCTTACCCTTACCCTTACCCTTGCTTTTACCCTTAAGCTTACCCTTACCCTTACCCTTACCCTTACCCTTACCTTACCCTTACTTTTACCCTTAAGCTTACCCTTACCCTTACCCTTACCCTTACCCTTACCCTTGCTTTTACCCTTAGGCTTACCCTTACCCTTACCCTTACCCTTACCCTTGCTTTTACCCTTAAGCTTACCCTTACCCTTACCCTTACCCTTACCCTTACCCTTACCCTTACCCTTACCCTTACCCTTACCCTTACCCTTACCCTTAGCCTTACCCTTACCCTTACCCTTACCCTTACCCTTACCCTTACCCTTACCCTTACCCTTGCTTTTACCCTTAAGGCTTACCCTTACCTTTACCCTTACCCTTACCCTTACCCTTACCCTTACCCTTGCTTTTACCCTTAAGCTTACCCTTACCCTTACCCTTACCCTTACCCTTTACCCTTACCCTTACCCTTACCCTTACCCTTACCCTTGCTTTTACCCTTAAGCTTACCCTTACCCTTACCCTTACCCTTACCCTTACCCTTACCCTTACCCTTACCCTCACCCTTGCTTTTACCCTTAAGCTTACCCTTACCCTTACCCTTACCCTTACCCTTACCCTTACCCTTATCCTTGCTTTTACCCTTAAGCTTACCCTTACACTTACCCTTTACCCTTGCTTTTACCCTTAGGCTTACCCTTACCCTTACCCTTACCCTCATCCTTGCTTTTACCCTTAAGCTTACCCTTACCCTAACCCTTACCCTTACTCTTACCCTTACCCTTATCATTACCCTTACCCTTGCTTTTACCCTTAGGCTTAACCTTACCTTTACCTTTACCCTTACCGTTACCCTTACCCTTACCCTTACCCTTACCCTTACCCTTACCCTTACCCTTGCTTTTACCCTTAAGCTTACCCTTACCCTTACCCTTACCCTTACCCTTACCCTTACCCTTACCCTTACCCTTACCCTTACCCTTACCCTTACCCTTACCTTTACCCTTGCTTTTACCCTTAAGCTCACCCTTACCCTTACCCTTACCCTTACCCTTACCCTTACCCTTACCCTTACCCTTGCCCTTACCCTTACTCTTACCCTTACCCTTGCTTTTACCCTTAAGCTTACCCTTACCCTTACCCTTACCCTTACCCTTAAGCTTACCCTTACCCTTACCCTTACACTTACCCTTACCCTTACCCTTACCCTTGCTTTTACCCTTAAGCTTACCCTTACCCTTACCCTTACCCTTACCCTTACCCTTGCTTTTACCCTTAAGCTTACCCTTACCCTTACCCTTACCCTTACCCTTACCCTTAAGCTTACCCTTACCCTTACCCCTACCCTTACCCTTACCCTTGCTTTTACCCTTAAGCTTACCCTTACCCTTACCCTTACACTTACACTTACCCTTACCCTTACCCTTACCCTTACCCTTACCCTTGCTTTTACCCTTAGGCTTACCCTTACCTTTACCCTTACCATTACCCTTACCCTTACCCTTACCCTTACCCTTACCCTTACCCTTGCTTTTACCCTTAAGCTTACCCTTACCCTTACCCTTACCCTTACCCTTACCCTTACCCTTACCCTTACCCTTACCCTTACCCTTACCCTTACCCTTACCCTTACCCTTACCCTTACCCTTACCCTAACCCTTACCCTTACCCTTACCCTTACCCTTACCCTTACCCTTACCCTTACCCTTACCCTTGCTTTTACCCTTAAGCTTACCCTTACCCTTACCCTTACCCTTACCCTTACCCTTACCCTTGCTTTTACCCTTAAGCTTACCCTTACCCTTACTCTTACCCCTACCCTTACCCTTACCCTTACCCTTACCCTTACCCTTACCCTTACCCTTGCTTTTACCCTTAGGCTTACCCTCACCTTTACCCTTACCCTTACCCTTACCCTTACCCTTACCCTTACCCTTACCCTTACCCTTACCCTTGCTTTTACCCTTAAGCTTACCCTTACCCTTACCCTTACCCTTACCCTTAGCTTTACCCTTACCCTTGCTTTTACCCTTAAGCTTACCCTTACCCTTACCCTTACCCTTACCCTTGCTTTTACCCTTAGGCTTACCCTTACCCTTACCCTTACCCTTAAGCTTACCCTTACCCTTACCCTAACCCTTACCTATACCCTTACCCTTACCCTTACCCTTTCCCTTACCCTTACCCTTGCTCTTACCCTTACCCTTACCCTTACCCTTACCCTTACCCTTACCCTTACCCTTGCTTTTACCCTTAAGCTTACCCTTACCCTTACCCTTACCCTTACCCTTACCCTTACCCTCACCCTTACCCTTATCCTTACCCTTGCTTTTACCCTTAAGCTTACCCTTACCCTTACCCTTACACTTACCCTTACCCTTACCCTTACCCTTACCCTTACCCTTACCCTTGCTTTTACTCTTGGGCTTACCCTTACCTTTACCCTTACCCTTACCCTTACCCTTACCCTCACCCTTACCCTTACCCTTGCTTTTACCCTTAAGCTTACCCTTACCCTTACCCTTACCCTTACCCTTGCTTTTACCCTTAAGCTTACCCTTACCCTTACCCTTAACCTTACCCTTACCCTTGCTTTTACCCTTAGGCTTACCCTTACCCTTACCCTTACCCTTACCCTTGCTTTTACCCTTAAGCTTACCCTTACCCTTACCCTTACTCTTACCCTTACCCTTACCCTTACCCTTACCCTTACCCTTACCCTTACCCTTACCCTTACCCTTACCCTTACCCTTACCCTTACCCTTACCCTTGCTTTTACCCTTAGGCTTACCCTTACCTTTACCCTTACCCTAACCCTTACCCTTACCCTTACCCTTACCCTTACCCTTGCTTTTACCCTTAAGCTTACCCTTACCCTTACCCTTACCCTTACCCTTACCCTTACTCTTACCCTTACCCTTACCCTTACCCTTGCTTTTACCCTTAAGCTTACCCTTACCCTTAACCTTACCCTTACCCTTACCCTTACCCTTACCCTTACCCTTACCTTTGCTTTTACCCTTAAGCTTACCCTTACCCTTACCCTTACCCTTACCCTTACCCTTACCCTTACCCTTACCCTTACCCTTACCCTTACCCTTACCCTTACCCTTACCCTTACCCTTGCTTTTACCCTTAGGCTTACCCTTACCTTTACCCTTACCCTTACCCTTACCCTTACCCTTGCTTTTACCCTTAAGCTTACCCTTACCCTTACCCTTACCCTTAAGCTTACCCTTACCCTTACCCTTACCCTTACCCTTACCCTTACCCTTACCCTTACCCTTACCCTTACCCTTACCCTTGCTTTTACCCTTAAGCTTACCCTTACCCTTACCCTTACCCTTACCCTTACCCTTACCCTTACCCTTACCCTCACCCTTGCTTTTACCCTTAAGCTTACCCTTACCCTTACCCTTACCCTTACCCTTACCCTTACCCTTACCCTTGCTTTTACCCTTAAGCTTACCCTTACCCTTACCCTTACCCTTACCCTTGCTTTTACCCTTAGGCTTACCCTTACCCTTACCCTTACCCTCATCCTTGCTTTTACCCTTAAGCTTACCCTTACCCTTACCCTTACCCTTACTCTTACCCTTACCCTTACCATTACCCTTACCCTTGCTTTTACCCTTAGGCTTAACCTTACCTTTACCTTTACCCTTACCGTTACCCTTACCCTTACCCTTACCCTTACCCTTACCCTTACCCTTACCCTTGCTTTTACCCTTAAGCTTACCCTTACCCTTACCCTTACCCTTACCCTTACCCTTACCCTTACCCTTACCCTTACCCTTACCCTTACCCTTACCTTTACCCTTGCTTTTACCCTTAAGCTCACCCTTACCCTTACCCTTACCCTTACCCTTACCCTTACCCTTACTCTTACCCTTACCCTTGCTTTTACCCTTAAGCTTACCCTTACCCTTACCCTTACCCTTACCCTTAAGCTTACCCTTACCCTTACCCTTACCCTTACCCTTACCCTTACCCTTACCCTTGCTTTTACCCTTAAGCTTACCCTTACCCTTACCCTTACCCTTACCCTTACCCTTGCTTTTACCCTTAAGCTTACCCTTACCCTTACCCTTACCCTTACCCTTAAGCTTACCCTTACCCTTACCCCTACCCTTACCCTTACCCTTGCTTTTACCCTTAAGCTTACCCTTACCCTTACCCTTACACTTACCCTTACCCTTACCCTTACCCTTACCCTTACCCTTACCCTTGCTTTTACCCTTAGGCTTACCCTTACCTTTACCCTTACCATTACCCTTACCCTTACCCTTACCCTTACCCTTACCCTTACCCTTGCTTTTACCCTTAAGCTTACCCTTACCCTTACCCTTACCCTTACCCTTACCCTTACCCTTACCCTTACCCTTACCCTTACCCTTACCCTTACCCTTACCCTTACCCTTACCCTTACCCTTACCCTAACCCTTACCCTTACCCTTACCCTTACCCTTACCCTTACCCTTACCCTTACCCTTACCCTTGCTTTTACCCTTAAGCTTACCCTTACCCTTACCCTTACCCTTACCCTTACCCTTACCCTTGCTTTTACCCTTAAGCTTACCCTTACCCTTACTCTTACCCCTACCCTTACCCTTACCCTTACCCTTACCCTTACCCTTACCCTTACCCTTGCTTTTACCCTTAGGCTTACCCTCACCTTTACCCTTACCCTTACCCTTACCCTTACCCTTACCCTTACCCTTACCCTTGCTTTTACCCTTAAGCTTACCCTTACCCTTACCCTTACCCTTACCCTTAGCTTTACCCTTACCCTTGCTTTTACCCTTAAGCTTACCCTTACCCTTACCCTTACCCTTACCCTTGCTTTTACCCTTAGGCTTACCCTTACCCTTACCCTTACCCTTAAGCTTACCCTTACCCTTACCCTTACCCTTACCTATACCCTTACCCTTACCCTTACCCTTTCCCTTACCCTTACCCTTGCTTTTACCCTTAAGCTTACCCTTACCCTTACCCTTACCCTTACCCTTACCCTTACCCTTACCCTTACCCTTACCCTTACCCTTACCCTTACCCTTACCCTTACCCTTACCCTTACCCTTACCCTTACCCTTACCCTTACCCTTACCCTTACCCTTACCCTTACTTAGGGTAAGGGTAAGGGTAAGCTTAAGGGTAAAAGCAAGGGTAAGGGTAAGGGTAAGGGTAAGGGTAAGGGTGAGGGTAAGGGTAAGCTTAAGGGTAAGGGTAAGGGTAAGGGTAAGCTTAAGGGTAAAAGCAAGGGTAAGGGTAAGGGTAAGGGTAAGGGTAAGGGTAAGCTTAAGGGTAAGGGTAAGGGTAAGGGTAAGGGTAAGCTTAAGGGTAAAAGCAAGGGTAAGGTTAAGGGTAAGGGTAAGGGTAAGGGTAAGGGTAAGGGTAAGCTTAAGGGTAAGGGTAAGGGTAAGGGTAAGGGTAAGCTTAAGGGTAAAAGCAAGGGTAAGGGTAAGGGTAAGGGTAAGGGTAAGGGTAAGGATAAGGGTAAGGTTAAGGGTAAGGGTAAGGGTAAGGGTAAGCTTAAGGGTAAGGGTAAGGGTAAGGGTAAGCTTAAGGGTAAAAGCAAGGGTAAGGGTAAGGGTAAGGGTAAGGGTAAGGGTAAGCTTAAGGGTAAAAGCAAGGGTAAGGGTAAGGGTAAGGGTAAGGGTAAGGGTAAGGGTAAGGGTAAGGGTAAGGGTAAGGGTAAGGGTAAGGGTAAGGGTAAGGGTAAGGGTAAGGGTAAGCTTAAGGGTAAGGGTAAGGGTAAGGGTAAGCTTAAGGGTAAAGGCAAGGGTAAGGGTAAGGGTAAGGGTAAGGGTAAGGGTAAAGGTAAGGGTAAGCCTAAGGGTAAAAGCAAGGGTAAGGGTAAGGGTAAGGGTAAGGGTAAGGGTAAGGGTAAGGGTAAGGGTAAGGGTAAGGGTAAGCTTAAGGGTAAAAGCAAGGGTAAGGGTAAGGGTAAGGGTAAGGGTAAGGGTAAGGTCAAGGGTGAGCTTAAGGGTAAAAGCAAGGGTAAGGGTAAGGGTAAGGGTAAGGGTAAGGGTAAGGGTAAGGGTAAGGGTAAGGGTAAGGGTAAGGGTAAGGGTAAGCTTAAGGGTAAAAGCAAGGGTAAGGGTAAGGGTAAGGGTAAGGTAAGGGTTAGGGTAAGGGTAAAGGTAAGGGTAAGCCTAAGGGTAAAAGCAAGGGTAAGGGTAAGGGTAAGGGTAAGGGTAAGGGTAAGGGTAAGGGTAAGGGTAAGGGTAAGAGTAAGGGTAAGGGTAAGGGTAAGCTTAAGGGTAAAAGCAAGGGTAAGGGTAAGGGTAAGGGTAAGGGTAAGCCTAAGGGTAAAAGCAAGGGTAAGGGTAAGGTTAAGTGTAAGGGTAAGGGTAAGCTTAAGGGTAAAAGCAAGGGTAAGGGTAAGGGTAAGGGTAAGGGTAAGGGTAAGCTTAAGGGTAAAAGCAAGGGTAAGGGTAAGGGTGAGGGTAAGGGTAAGGGTAAGGGTAAGGGTAAAGGTAAGGGTAAGCCTAAGAGTAAAAGCAAGGGTAAGGGTAAGGGTAAGGGTAAGGGTAAGGGTAAGGGTAAGGGTAAGGGTAAGGGTAAGCTTAAGGGTAAAAGCAAGGGTAAGAATAAGGGTAAGGGTAAGGGTAAGGGTAAGGGTAAGGGTAAGGGTAAGCTTACCCTTACCCTTACCCTTACCCTTACACTTACCCTTGCTTTTACCCTTAGGCTTACCCTTACCCTTACCCTTACCCTTACCCTTAAGCTTACCCTTACCCTTACCCTTACCCTTACCCTTACCCTTACCCTTACCCTTACCCTTACCCTTACCCTTGCTTTTACCCTTAAGCTTACCCTTACCCTTACCCTTACCCTTACCCTTACCCTTACCCTTACCCTTACCCTTGCTTTGACCCTTAGGCTTACCCTTACCTTTACCCTTACCCTTACCCTTACCCTTACCCTTACCCTTACCCTTACCCTTGCTTTTACCCTTAAGCTTACCCTTACCCTTACCCTTACCCTTACCCTTACCCTTACCCTTACCCTTGCTTTTACCCTTAAGCTTACCCTTACCCTTACCCTTACCCTTACCCTTACCCTTACCCTTGCTTTTACCCTTAGGCTTACCCTTACCCTTACCCTTACCCTTGCTTTTACCCTTAGGCTTAACCTTACCTTTACCCTTACCCTTACCCTTACCCTTACCCTTACCCTTACCCTCACCCTTACCCTTACCCTTACCCTTGCTTTTACCCTTAAGCTTACCCTTACCCTTACCCTTACCCTTACCCTTACCCTTACCCTTACCCTTGCTTTTACCCTTAAGCTTACCCTTACCCTTACCCTTACCCTTACCCTCACCCTTACCCTTACCCTTACCCTTGCTTATACCCTTAAGCTTACCCTTACCCTTACCCTTACCCTCACCCTTACCCTTACCCTTACCCTTACCCTTACCCTTACCCTTACCCTTACCCTTACCCTTACCCTTGCTTTTACCCTTAGGCTTACCCTTACCTTTACCCTTACCCTTACCCTTACCCTTACCCTTACCCTTGCTTTCACCCTTAAGCTTACCCTTACCCTTACCCTTACCCTTACCCTTACCCTTACCCTTACCCTAACCCTTACCCTTGCTTTTACCCTTAAGCTTACCCTTACCCTTACTCTTACCCTTACCCTTACCCTTACCCTTACCCTTACCCTTACCCTTACCCTTGCTTTTACCCTTAAGCTTACCCTTACCCTTACCCTTACCCTTACCCTTACCCTTACCCTTACCCTCACCCTTACCCTTATCCTTACCCTTGCTTTTACCCTTAAGCTTACCCTTACCCTTACCCTTACACTTACCCTTACCCTTACCCTTACCCTTACCCTTACCCTTGCTTTTACTCTTAGGCTTACCCTTACCTTTACCCTTACCCTTACCCTTACCCTTACCCTCACCCTTACCCTTACCCTTGCTTTTACCCTTAAGCTTACCCTTACCCTTACCCTTACCCTTACCCTTACCCTTGCTTTTACCCTTAAGCTTACCCTTACCCTTACCCTTAACCTTACCCTTACCCTTGCTTTTACCCTTAGGCTTACCCTTACCCTTACCCTTACCCTTACCCTTGCTTTTACCCTTAAGCTTACCCTTACCCTTACCCTTACTCTTACCCTTACCCTTACCCTTACCATTACCCTTACCCTTACCCTTACCCTTACCCTTACCCTTGCTTTTACCCTTAGGCTTACCCTTACCTTTACCCTTACCCTAACCCTTACCCTTACCCTTACCCTTACCCTTACCCTTGCTTTTACCCTTAAGCTTACCCTTACCCTTACCCTTACCCTTACCCTTACCCTTACTCTTACCCTTACCCTTACCCTTACCCTTGCTTTTACCCTTAAGCTTACCCTTACCCTTAACCTTACCCTTACCCTTACCCTTACCCTTACCCTTACCCTTACCCTTACCTTTGCTTTTACCCTTAAGCTTACCCTTACCCTTACCCTTACCCTTACCCTTACCCTTACCCTTACCCTTACCCTTACCCTTACCCTTACCCTTACCCTTACCCTTACCCTTACCCTTACCCTTGCTTTTACCCTTAGGCTTACCCTTACCTTTACCCTTACCCTTACCCTTACCCTTACCCTTGCTTTTACCCTTAAGCTTACCCTTACCCTTACCCTTACCCTTAAGCTTACCCTTACCCTTACCCTTACCCTTACCCTTACCCTTACCCTTACCCTTACCCTTACCCTTACCCTTACCCTTGCTTTTACCCTTAAGCTTACGTTTACCCTTACCCTTACCCTTACCCTTACCCTTGCTTTTACCCTTAAGCTTACCCTTACCCTTACCC
>CAUEHS010000443.1:0-83107 GCA_958510865.1 Myrrha octodecimguttata
GTAAGGGTAAGGGTAAGGGTAAGGGTAAGCTTAAGGGTAAAAGCAAGGGTAAGGGTAAGGGTAAGGGTAAGGGTAAGGGTAAGGGTAAGGGTAAGGGTAAGCTTAAGGGTAAGGGTAAGGGTAAGGGTAAGGGTAAGCGTAAGGGTAAAAGCAAGGGTAAGGGTAAGGGTAAGGGTAAGGGTAAGGGTAAGCTTAAGGGTAAAAGCAAGGGTAGGGGTAAGGGTAAGGGTAAGGGTAAGGGTAAGGGTAAGGGTAAGCTTAAGGGTAAGGGTAAGGGTAAGGGTAAGGGTAAGCTTAAGGGTAAAAGCAAGGGTAAGGGTAAGAGTAAGGGTAAGGTTAAGGGTAAGGGTAAGGGTAAGGGTAAGGGTGAGCTTAAGGGTAAAAGCAAGGGTAAGGGTAAGGGTAAGGGTAAGGGTAAGGGTAAGGGTAAGGGTAAGGGTAAGGGTAAGGGTAAGGGTAAGGGTAAGGGTAAGGGTAAGGGTAAGCTCAAGGGTAAAAGCAAGGGTAAGGGTAAGGGTAAGGGTAAGGGTAAGGGTAAGGGTAAGGGTAAGGGTAAGGGTAAGGGTAAACGTAAGGGTAAGCCTAAGGGTAAAAGCAAGGGTAAGGGTAAGGGTAAGGGTAAGGGTAAGAGTAAGGGTAAGGGTAAGGGTAAGGGTAAGCTTAAGGGTAAAAGCAAGGGTAAGGGTAAGGGTAAGGGTAAGGGTAAGCCTAAGGGTAAAAGCAAGGGTAAGGGTAAGGGTAAGGGTAAGGGTAAGCTTAAGGGTAAAAGCAAGGGTAAGGGTGAGGGTAAGGGTAAGGGTAAGGGTAAGGGTAAGGGTAAGCTTAAGGGTAAAAGCAAGGGTGAGGGTAAGGGTAAGGGTAAGGGTAAGGGTAAGGGTAAGGGTAAGGGTAAGGGTAAGGGTAAGGGTAAGGGTAAGGGTAAGCTTAAGGGTAAAAGCAAGGGTAAGGGTAAGGGTAAGGGTAAGGGTAAGGGTAAGGGTAAGGGTAAGGGTAAGGGTAAGGGTAAGGGTAAGCTTAAGGGTAAAAGCAAGGGTAAGGGTAAGGGTAAGGGTAAGGGTAAGGGTAAAGGTAAGGGTTAGCCTAAGGGTAAAAGCAAGGGTAAGGGTAAGGGTAAGGGTAAGGGTAAGGGTAAGGGTAAGGGTAAGGGTAAGGGTAAGGGTAAGGGTAAGGGTAAGGGTAAGGGTAAGGGTAAGGGTAAGGGTAAGGGTAAGGGTAAGGGTAAGGGTAAGGGTAAGGGTAAGGGTAAGGGTAAGGGTAAGGGTAAGGGTAAGCTTAAGGGTAAAAGCAAGGGTGAGGGTAAGGGTAAGGGTAAGGGTAAGCCTAAGGGTAAAGGCAAGGGTAAGGGTAAGGGTAAGGGTAAGGGTAAGGGTAAGCTTAAGGGTAAAAGCAAGGGTAAGGGTAAGGGTAAGGGTAAGGGTAAGGGTAAGGGTAAGGGTAAGGGTAAGGGTAAGCTTAAGGGTAAAAGCAAGGGTAAGGGTAAGGGTAAGGGTAAGGGTAAGGGTAAGGGTAAGGGTAAGGGTAAGGGTAAGGGTAAGGGTAAAGGTAAGGGTAAGCCTAAGGGTAAAAGCAAGGGTAAGGGTAAGGGTAAGGGTAAGGGTAAGGGTAAGGGTAAGGGTAAGGGTAAGCTTAAGGGTAAAAGCAAGGGTAAGGGTAAGGGTAAGGGTAAGGGTAAGGGTAAGGGTAAGGGTAAGGGTAAGGGTAAGCTTAAGGGTAAGGGTAAGGGTAAGGGTAAGGGTAAGCTTAAGGGTAAAAGCAAGGGTAAGGGTAAGGGTAAGGGTAAGGGTAAGCTTAAGGGTTAAAGCAAGATTAAGGGTAAGGGTAAGGGTAAGGGTAAGGGTAAGCTTAAGGGTAAGGGTAAGGGTAAGGGTAAGGGTAAGGGTAAGCTTAAGGGTAAAAGCAAGGGTAAGGGTAAGGGTAAGGGTAAGGGTAAGGGTAAGCTTAAGGGTAAGGGTAAGGGTAAGGGTAAGGGTAAGCTTAAGGGTAAAAGCAAGGGTAAGGTTCAGGGTAAGGGTAAGGGTAAGGGTAAGGGTAAGGGTAAGGGTAAGCTTAAGGGTAAGGGTAAGGGTAAGGGTAAGGGTAAGCTTAAGGGTAAAAGCAAGGGTAAGGGTAAGGGTAAGGTAAGGGTAAGGGTAAGGGTAAGGGTAAGGGTAAGGGTGAGGGTAAGGGTAAGGGTAAGGGTAAGCTTAAGGGTAAGGGTAAGGGTAAGGGTAAGCTTAAGGGTAAAAGCAAGGGTAAGGGTAAGGGTAAGGGTAAGGGTAAGGGGAAGCTTAAGGGTAAAAGCAAGTGTAAGGGTAAGGTAAGGGTAAGGTTAAGGGTAAGGGTAAGGGTAAGGGTAAGGGTAAGGGTAAGGGTAAGGGTAAGGGTAAGGGTAAGGGTAAGGGTAAGGGTAAGGGTAAGCTTAAGGGCAAGGGTAAGGGTAAGGGTAAGGGTAAGGGTAAGGGTAAAGGTAAGGGTAAGCCTAAGGGTAAAAGCAAGGGTAAGGGTAAGGGTAAGGGTAAGGGTAAGGGTAAGGGTAAGGGTAAGGGTAAGGGTAAGGGTAAGGGTAAGGGTAAGGGTAAGGGTAAGGGTAAGCTTAAGGGTAAAAGCAAGGGTAAGGGTAAGGGTAAGGGTAAGGGTAAGGGTAAGGGTAAGGGTAAGGGTAAGGGTAAGCTTAAGGGTAAAAGCAAGGGTAAGGGTAAGGGTAAGGGTAAGGGTAAGGGTAAGGGTAAGGGTAAGGGTAAGGGTAAGGGTAAGGGTAAGGGTAAGCTTAAGGGTTAAAGCAAGGGTAAGGGTAAGGGTAAGGGTAAGGGTAAGGGTTAGGGTAAGGGTAAAGGTAAGGGTTAGCCTAAGGGTAAAAGCAAGGGTAAGGGTAAGGGTAAGGGTAAGGGTAAGGGTAAGGGTAAGGGTAAGGGTAAGAGTAAGGGTAAAGGTAAGGGTAAGCTTAAGGGTAAAAGCAAGGGTAAGGGTAAGGGTAAGGGTAAGGGTAAGCCTAAGGGTAAAAGCAAGGGTAAGGGTAAGGTTAAGGGTAAGGGTAAGGGTAAGCTTAAGGGTAAAAGCAAGGGTAAGGGTAAGGGTAAGGGTAAGGGTAAGGGTAAGCTTAAGGGTAAAAGCAAGGGTAAGGGTAAGGGTGAGGGTGAGGGTAAGGGTAAGGGTAAGGGTAAAGGTAAGGGTAAGCCTAAGAGTAAAAGCAAGGGTAAGGGTAAGGGTAAGGGTAAGGGTAAGGGTAAGGGTAAGGGTAAGGGTAAGGGTAAGGGTAAGGGTAAGGGTAAGGGTAAGGGTAAGGGTAAGGGTAAGGGTAAGGGTAAGGGTAAGGGTAAGCTTAAGGGTAAAAGCAAGGGTAAGGATAAGGGTAAGGGTAAGGGTAAGGGTAAGGGTAAGGGTAAGGGTAAGGGTAAGGGTAAGGGTAAGCTTAAGGGTAAAAGCAAGGGTAAGGGTAAGGGTAAGGGTAAGGGTAAGGGTAAGGGTAAGGGTAAGGGTAAGGGTAAGGGTAAGGGTAAGGGTAAGGGTAAGCTTAAGGGTAAAAGCAAGGGTAAGGGTTAGGGTAAGGGTAAGGGTAAGGGTAAGGGTAAGGGTAAGCTTAAGGGTAAAAGCAAGGGTAAGGGTAAGGGTAAGGGTAAGGGTAAGGGTAAGGGTAAGGGTAAGGGTAAGGGTAAAGGTAAGGGTAAGCTTAAGGGTAAAAGCAAGGGTAAGGGTAAGGGTAAGGGTAAGGGTAAGGGTAAGGGTAAGGGTAAGGGTAAGGGTAAGGGTAAGGGTAAGGGTAAGGGTAAGGGTAAGGGTAAGCTTAAGGGTAAAAGCAAGGGTAAGGGTAAGGGTAAGGGTAAGGGTAAGGGTAAGGGTAAGGGTAAGGGTAAGGGTAAGGGTAAGGGTAAGGGTAAGGGTAAGGGTTAGGGTAAGGGTAAGGGTAAGGGTAAGGGTAAGCTTAAGGGTAAGGGTAAGGGTAAGGGTAAGGGTAAGCCTAAGGATAAAAGCAAGGGTAAGGGTAAGGGTAAGGGTAAGCTTAAGGGTAAAAGCAAGGGTAAGGGAAAGGCTAAGGGTAAGGGTAAGGGTAAGGGTAAGGGTAAGCTTAAGGGTAAAAGCAAGGGTAAGGGTAAGGGTAAGGGTAAGGGTAAGGGTTGTAACGAAGCAATTTTCGTTACGTTTCAATCCTGTGAAAATTCATTTCGGGAAATTTTCGTTTCGCCTTAATAAATGCTGTTCAATATGAATCAAACTTAAAATCCATCCTATGTGGAAAAAAATTCCATACAATAATTTCAGTTCGCAATTGTCGCGATCCGCAGTTTTTTCCAGTTGTTGTTCTGGTTTTTCAGATGTTGAACAGCACAAAAAAGGGTGAAACGATTATTCTTTGTTACCGTCTCTGGAAACTTCTAGAACTTTCTAGAACACCAGAGAATTTCAAACCAACCAATCAGGGGGCATCTTCGAGCCCCACTCAGGAGAAATGACCGAAAATTTTGACACATGTCTCCCTCCTCCAACCGAGGTAATATAAGTCCCGTATGCCGCTGAAAAATTAATTCCGTCTTATTCCGAGTTTCATTCAGTTTGTTAGCTTTTAGATTCCGTCTTATTCAGTTTTCCGAATCAGTTTTCCTTAATTTTCTTGGCTTGCTTCAACGTTTGGTCATATCATATTGTGCTTTAAAAATTTTTCTTTTGTACCGAATCCTGGTAAAATTAAGTCTGCGAATAAAGTTTAACAGTGCCGAGAAAGAGACTCAAGTTTAATCGCAGTGTTCACCGTAGTGGAACCATGGTAAGAAAACCTATTTGATTGTGTCTAATTTGCCGTTTGTTAAATTCTCTTGTGTGCCGATCAGTTGTATTTTTCCTATTTCCGA
This sequence comes from Myrrha octodecimguttata, assembly GCA_958510865.1. Classification (NCBI taxonomy): domain Eukaryota; kingdom Metazoa; phylum Arthropoda; class Insecta; order Coleoptera; family Coccinellidae; genus Myrrha; species Myrrha octodecimguttata. The sequence continues at coordinate 4,824 of CAUEHS010000443.1, forward strand.
ATATATCCGTTCATAATAAATAAATTGTTCCGACCGTATCTCTTTGCACGTGGGGCGATAAAGATTGTATTACTTGGGGACCGCGGATCGAGATCAAGCCGGTCTAGCGCGTCTTAGTTCAGACGATTTTCTTCGGGAATAAATACCGCGAGCCGGGAGACCGTACAGGGGGCGTCCGAAATTGTTGAAGTGATCGAATTAATTCTGTGGGATACTTTCTTGGAGTGCTGATCTCAAACTGCTCACCGTTGGGGCTCCTCGCTTTGGGCATTTGAGGTTAGACGCGAGTGAGTGTCTTAGTGCCCTTTAGTACGTCGGGTCAGGTGCACAACTTGACTTTGAGGTCTAAGGGTGGACATCCGTGGTCACTTCTACCGGGCATCTCGAACCGTCCTTCCGACTTCGTGTTCCTTTTTTTTATTGATCACACGGATTCCTAAGGGTGCTTACTTAGTGTGCTGTTCTCAAACTACCCACCGTTGGGGCTCCTCGCTTTGGGAGTTTGAGTCAGACGTAAGTTGGTGCCTTAGTGCCTTTCAGTCCATTGGGTCAGGTTTATCGCTTGACTCGGGGTCTAAAGGTGGGTCTCCACGATCATTCTTACCGAACATCCGGAACCGTTTGTTTATCGTCGTGTTCATTTATTTTATTGATCCTACGGATCCCTAAGGGTACTTACTTGGTGTGCTGTTCTCAAACTACCCACCGTTGGGGCTCCTCGCTTTGGGGGTTTGAGTCAGACGTAAGTTGGTGCCTGAGTGCCTTTCAGTTCATTGAGTCAGGTTTATCGCTTGACTCGAGGTCTAAAGGTGGGTTCCCACGATCATTCTTGTTGAATACCCGGAACCGTGCGTTTATCGTCGTGTTTATTCATTTTCTTGATCATACCGATTCCTAGGGGTGCTTACTTGGTGTGCTGTTCTCAAACTACCCACCGTTGGGGCTCCTCGCTTTGGGAGTTTGAGTCAGACGTAAGTTAGTGCCCTGGTGCCTTTCAGTCTATTGAGTCAAGTTTGTAGCTTGACTTGAGGTCTAAAGGTGGGTCTCCACGATCATTCTTACCGGATACATCGGACAGTCTGTCCATTTTCGAGTTTGTTATTTGGCTGGTCAATATCATTTCCGCGAGACGCTTACTGGGAGTGCTGTTCTCAAACTACCCACCGTTGGGGCTCCTCGCTTTGGGAGTTTGAGTCAGACGTGAGTTGGTGTCTCGGTACCCTTTAGTCCATTGTGTCAGGTGTATCGCTTGACTCGGTGGCTGAGAGTGGATTTCCGAGATCAGTCAGGTTCCAATACCGATTTGTAGATTTAATATTTCTGATCCGGTCGCAAGTCAATTTGATAAAAGGACACAACACTCTTCACTGCTTCACCATCATTCATTTACTGTAATAACCAATCACCGCTTGCATTTTATTTCACCTTTCCGTACATTTATCACCGCTAACTATTGCTATACTCACCCTATTCTTTGCCGTTCCGTACGTAACTTTTCCGGTTGTTTATTTTGCTTGCTAGTATTCATTTTGACATTGTTGATTTCATTCATATAACATCTTGTATTTTACATTTCTTTTTGTTCATTTCACTCTTCTGTATTCATATTAACCGCACCGCTTTATTCTCCGTTCACTTCAATCATCTAATTCATTGCATATTATTACCATTGCTTATATTCACCTGCTTTGATTGTTGAGTTATTTGATTACACACCGCAGACACGGTGTTGTACATTGTGTATTTATTCGTCTTACCATTCTGACAATACAAGTGCTCATATTTATTTTGAACTCTCCTGACACTGTACCGTTGTGCTGATACTGCTCTTATAACTGTTGATTTTTCCTTTAAACCTGTACATATTGTAATAAAGTTGTATATAGACATTGTGTGTTTCACTATTATACCTGTACAGTGTCAGTATCTGTTGTGAGAAAAACTTTTACATACTAATCGCTACCAGCTCAGATTAGACAGAACTCTTCTCCAGCTGTTTAAAAGCTACTCAGGTAACACCGTAAGTGCACGATTCAACCAAGGCGTTACAACCTTGTAAAACCCATTGTAACTGGCGCCCGAGCAAAGTTTTAAGAGTTGAAATAATCAGGTAACACCGCCACCGAAAAAAGGTCGTCACAAATTGGCGCCCGAGCAGGGACTTGATTTTCATTCAACAACGAGCCGCAAAGAAGGAGAGTTTGGAAGGACCGAAATGGAAGTGAACAGACTTAGAGCAGAAGAGTTGATCTGGGAACTTGAAGCCCGTGGATGCCAAGCTGGTAGGACCGTTCACGAGAACCGAGCAGAACTACGAAGGGTGTTGGCCCGGAATCTGCCATTCCGGAATATACCCAGGAACACCGAGGAAGAACTAGACTGTGCCAATCGAATACTGGGAAATCTGATAGAGGAAGTCCGAGAATTCGACGAAGAAAATGCCGCCAACGAGGAAATCCGAATCAGAAGCCGACTTGTGCATGTCCGAAACCGAATAGAACATATCCGGCCGTCGACATTGGCACAACAGGATAGGTTGGACGACATGGAGTGCATCCTGAGGCAAACAGGTGAAATGTTGAAGGATGCTAAAATCTTGGCCGATGCGAGACTACCACTGCATGAACCACTGGAGGAGACCACTAGAAGAACCGAACACACAGATACAGGAATAAGTTCCCAGCCAGAACAATTAGTCGACCTTATTTCTTTTGAAGAATCCCCAGAGCTTCGTAGTCAGGCTAATGGAATAGAACAACTTCAGACTACTGGCACCGTTCACCGTGATACTCCAAGGATACCTAGCCTGGAAAGAGGAACCGAATATCTTTCAAGATTTACCGAACCTCTTCAGCCACCAGGGACATACCAGACACCCGGATTATCAGTAGACTTTCTCCAACGCCTGCGAGAGAGAGCATGCGATGCCGTCAGCAAACGCCTGGACCTCACAAGCCCATTGGGACAAAGAGGAGCACGAGGAAATGGACGCACCATGGCCGAGTCTACAAGAAGGATTTCCTTTCCGTTCCTGGAACCGCAAGAATCGGACTGTTCTTTCCATCCAAGCCCCGTACCGAGCAGACCAGTACCGCCGCAGACCGCCGATAACCGAATTCTGGGAGAAACCAGAACCGAGCACCGTCAGATGCCCCGACCAATGGAACAAATCGCTTCAGACCCCAGAGAAGATATACAGCACCGAACCACCGCCCACCGAATGGTTCAACCACGATCCATAGAGGTGAGAAAGTTGGATCAGGACCGGACCGAGCCGAACCGTCCCAGAGCTGACACCGCAGCCCGATCTACTTGTCCGCCTGACCATCCCTACATACCCGTTTACAAGTGGAACGTAACCTTTGATGGATCATCCAGCGTGAACACCTTCCTCGAAGAAGTCGAACAGCTATGTGAAACCCGCAAAGTGACTCACCAACAACTCTTGGATACTATTTTCGAGCTGTTAAGGAAAGATGCAAAGGACTGGTATATCCCTCGACGAGGATCTTTCAAAAGTTGGGACGATTTCAAGGACCAACTCCGTGAGGCCTTTTTGCCTCTAGACTATGAAGAGACACTGCTGGATGAAATAAGGAAGCGCACCCAAGGAAACGGAGAAAAACTATTGTTGTTTGTCACCAGGATGCAAAATCTTTTCCTGAGGCTGACGACGAGGAGACCGTCCGAGGCTGAACAAGTAAGCATCGTGAAGAAGCGTCTGTTACCGTCTCTCCAGAAGGCACTCGCTTTCCAGGATACTCCGACCTATAAGGACCTCTTAGAAAAAGGAAGGGTGTTCGAGTTGGTGCAGTGGCATGTGGATAACTACGTACCTCCGCCAAGCCGGAAGGGGTTGATCGACGAAGCACACCTGGTTTACGAAAACCCCCATCCGACGACGTCACGAAGTCTTTCTGGGAGTTCTTCACCCAAGGAACCAACAGAACCGGCCGCTCCGTCCTTGCCCGTACCGAAGACTTCCGTAGCCGAACCAGTGGAAAAGCCGAGCCAAGGAACCGTAAGACCGATCGAAGCTAAGCCCCCACCGAAAAGTGTGCGTTTCAACAACACCGGGCTGCAATGTTGGCGATGTGGAAAGATGGGGCACATGAGAAGTGAGTGCCGCTCTAAACCGAGATTATTCTGCTCTCGATGTGGGAAGGAAGGCACCTTGTCGAGAGACTGTCGCTGTTCGGGAAACTAGAACGGGACCGTCATCAAGTGGGGAAGAGACAGGTCCCGTCTAAAGCATCCCCGATAGCACCGAAACCGTATCCCCGAGAAAACCGCCCTATCGTCACCGTGTTCATCGGAGATGAACCCGTCGAAGCCTTACTGGACACCGGAGCGTCGAGGTCATTCCTGAGCCAAACCGCCGCCGAAAAATGCAGGAATGCCAGTGTACTGCCAACGAAGATACCTGACATGTTGGCCACCGTCGCAGATGGAAATGCCGTAGCCGTTGTATAATCTTACAAGCCACGCTTGAAGATTGGTGAGGAACACATTGAGGCAACGTTGTATTTGGTCCCTACCTTGCCAGTGGACGTGATTTTGGGTATGGACCTGCTGGAAAATCCCACACGTCCACCCACGAAGACTCGGAGCTCTACGATCAACGCCTTGACGTCTCAAGAACAGCGAATCCTAGAGAAGTTCTTGGAAGAAGAACTAGGAAGATTCAAAGAAGTGCGAGGACTGACCAACATGATATCCCACGAGATCAAACTGAAACCTGGAACCGAACCGATCAAACAAAGATACCGTCCGTACAACCCGAAAATGCAGGAAATTGTTAACCAGGAAGTGGATAGAATGTTGGCAGAGGGCATCATAGAACCGTCAAAGTCACCGTGGAGTTCCAACGTCGTCATCGTCAAGAAAGCCAACGGAAAGCCGAGATTTTGTATAGACTTCCGCGCCGTGAACGACGTTACCGTAAAGGACGCATACCCGTTACCACACATAGCCGGAATTCTGGATAAATTGCGACGAGCAAAGTACATCTCAACGCTGGATTTGAGGCAAGGATATTGGCAAGTTCCACTTTCCAACGCAAGCAGACCTCTGACGGCTTTCGCAGTCCCTGGACGAGGTTTCTTCCAATTTAAAGTGATGCCATTTGGCTTACACTCCGCAGGAGCCACGTTCCAGAGAGGTTTGGACCGTGTGATAGGCCCAGAAATGGATCCGATAGCCTTCGCGTACCTAGATGACATCGTGGTGTTAGCCGAAACTTTCGAGGAGCATCTAGCAAACCTGAAAACCGTATTTCACCGACTCCGGGAAGCCAATCTGCAGATCAACCCGGAGAAATGCGAGTTTGTTAGGAGCTCACTCAAATACCTAGGGCATGTGGTGACCGAAGATGGAATTGCTACCGATCCAGACAAGATTTCCGCCATAAACTCCATGACCCCACCGAAGACCGTCCATCAACTTCGTCGATTTCTAGGAGTCGCGAGTTGGTACCGCCGATTCGTGGAAGATTTCACGAAGATCGTAACGCCGCTGACCATGTTGCTGAAGAAAAAGCAACGATGGGTATGGACATCCGACCAACAACAAGCCTTTGAGTCCTTGAAGAAGAAGCTCACTGAGTCACCAGTTCTAGCATGTCCCGATTTTTCCGAGCCGTTTACACTACAGACCGACGCATCAGAGACAGGACTTGGAGCTGCTCTAACTCAGGTGTTGGAAGGTCACGAACGTGTGATAGCCTACGCTAGCCGTACGCTGAATGATGCTGAGAAGAATTATTCAGTGACCGAGAAGGAGTGTTTAGCCATAGTTTGGGCTATCGACAAGATGCGACCGTACCTAGAAGGATACCGTTTTACCGTGATGACCGACCATATGAGTCTCCGCTGGTTACAATCCATCAAGTCCCCGTCCGGAAGAATCGCACGATGGAGCGTCTTTCTGCAACAATATGACTTCGAGATCAAGTACCGAAAAGGAGCCTTAAACCGAGTGGCAGATTATCCGTTACCGTCTCAAGAAGAATCATGTTTGGCAGAGGATGTGGTGCTTTGTCCATGGTATGCGAAGAAATATCAGGAAGTCCTGAAGGATCCGGCGTTATACCCCGACTACCGTATTGAAGGTGGCAAATTATATCGTCATTTCTGGAGTTCAAACGATTTCACCGAGCCTGAAATGGGAACGCCATGGAAATGGTGTGTTCCAACCGAAAACCGTATGTCCGTACTCCGAGAAAACCATGACGAACCTGTGGCTGGCCATATGGGCATTGCGAAGACGATATCCAGGGTGGCCCAGAATTATTACTGGCCAGGGATGTTCCGAGAAGTGGCGAAATATGTCCGAAGATGTCGGCAATGCCAGAGGTATAAGGTTAGCCAACAGAAACCGCCAGGGAAAATGCAGCCTTATACCATTACCGAACCGTGGAATACCGTCAGCACCGACCTGATTGGCCCGCTACCGCGTTCTAAGAAGGGTAATACCTTCTTGGTAATGTTTCAAGACCGATTTTCCAAATGGGTCGAGTGCAAACCCCTCAGGACCGCCACTGGTAAAGGAGTTTTCCAAGCCTTCTACGACCAGGTAGTGTTGAAGTTTGGCTGTCCCAAGACCGTGATCAGCGATAATGGTTCCCAATTTGATGGACGATTATTCAAGGGAAACCTCAAGGACCTGGGCATCCGACACCGGTTCGCCCCAGTCTATTCCCCGCAGTGCAACCCCGTCGAGAGAGCAAACCGAACAATCAAGACCATGATTGCCCAATTCTGCGAGGGAGACCACCGAAATTGGGACGAACGCATCGGCGAACTGACTTTCGCCCTAAATTCAGCGAAACACGAATCAACCGCATTTACACCGGCTTTCCTGAATTTTGGGAGAGAGATTCGCTCGCCTGAAACGAACCGCAGGTTTATGTCCAGCCCAGACGAAGCCGAGGGGACTACCGAGGAACCGTCCGTACAAGGCGTTGCGCGATATGCCGACCGTCTGAAACGCCTCCGGGAAACGCACGAGTTCGTGCGTATCCAACTAGCGAGGGCATACGACCAGCAGAGCCACTATTACAACCTGCGTCGCAGGGAATGGTCCTGTAGGATCGGCGACAAGGTGTGGCGAAGAGAACATCCTTTGTCCTCAGCTGCAGATGGCTTTGCCTCCAAGCTAGCCGCAAAATACACCGGCCCGTATACCGTGATCAAGGTTATATCCCCCGTAGTGTATGACCTCAAGGATATGTCCGGAAAGTATCTGCGACATATTCATGTCAAAGATTTGAAACCGTTCCATGAAGACCTGGCAGGTCCTTCTACCGTACCGGGAGGAGACGAGATTGTGGCTGCCTCCACCATAAGTAGCTGTCCGACCGCTAGAAGCCCCTTGACTATTGGGTTAACTACTTGGAAGGGTAAGAGCTTATCGAATGAACTATTGCTAAAATCAAATAGTTTTCAGAACGCCAGAAACCGCAATTGCCGTAACGATCAAACAGGGGCCAATGTAGGGAGAAACTTCACGACCAAGGTGGGGACGCCCACCAGGAATCGTCTCGACCTACCCAGAGAAGGAACTGCATACCACCGCGAAGTGGACCTAGCAGCTAACAGAGTCGCTATCCACCCCAAGCAGCGGAATCCAAGAAGATCCATCGGCGTTCAATGCGACACTGGCGTCGCAACCTCAGCTATTTCTCCGCCGTAGAAGAGTAAGAGTAGGGTGCTTGAATAGGTAATAGGGGTGATAGGGTGTTGTAAAAAAAAAAAAACTTTCAGTTTTTTTTTGTGGAAGAGGAGGGGGTGTGTAACGAAGCAATTTTCGTTACGTTTCAATCCTGTGAAAATTCATTTCGGGAAATTTTCGTTTCGCCTTAATAAATGCTGTTCAATATGAATCAAACTTAAAATCCATCCTATGTAGAAAAAATTCCATACAATAATTTCAGTTCGCAATTGTCGCGATCCGCAGTTTTTTCCAGTTGTTGTTTTGGTTTTTCAGATGTTGAACAGCACAAAAAAGGGTGAAACGATTATTCTTTGTTACCGTCTCTGGAAACTTCTAGAACTTTCTAGAACACCAGAGAATTTCAAACCAACCAATCAGGGGGCATCTTCGAGCCCCACTCAGGAGAAATGACCGAAAATTTTGACACATGTCTCCCTCCTCCAACCGAGGTAATATAAGTCCCGTATGCCGCTGAAAAATTAATTCCGTCTTATTCCGAGTTTCATTCAGTTTGTTAGCTTTTAGATTCCGTCTTATTCAGTTTTCCGAATCAGTTTTCCTTAATTTTCTTGGCTTGCTTCAACGTTTGGTCATATTACATTGTGCTTAAAAATTTTTCTTTTGTACCGAATCCTGGTAAAATTAAGTCTGCGAATAAAGTTTAACAGTGCCGAGAAAGAGACTCAAGTTTAATCGCAGTGTTCACCGTAGTGGAACCATGGTAAGAAAACCTATTTGATTGTGTCTAATTTGCCGTTTGTTAAATTCTCTTGTGTGCCGATCAGTTGTATTTTTCCTATTTCCGAATATATCCGTTCATAATAAATAAATTGTTCCGACCGTATCTCTTTGCACGTGGGGCGATAAAGATTGTATTACTTGGGGACCGCGGATCGAGATCAAGCCGGTCTAGCGCGTCTTAGTTCAGACGATTTTCTTCGGGAATAAATACCGCGAGCCGGGAGACCGTACAGGGGGCGTCCGAAATTGTTGAAGTGATCGAATTAATTCTGTGGGATACTTTCTTGGAGTGCTGATCTCAAACTGCTCACCGTTGGGGCTCCTCGCTTTGGGCATTTGAGGTTAGACGCGAGTGAGTGTCTTAGTGCCCTTTAGTACGTCGGGTCAGGTGCACAACTTGACTTTGAGGTCTAAGGGTGGACATCCGTGGTCACTTCTACCGGGCATCTCGAACCGTCCTTCCGACTTCGTGTTCCTTTTTTTTATTGATCACACGGATTCCTAAGGGTGCTTACTTAGTGTGCTGTTCTCAAACTACCCACCGTTGGGGCTCCTCGCTTTGGGAGTTTGAGTCAGACGTAAGTTGGTGCCTTAGTGCCTTTCAGTCCATTGGGTCAGGTTTATCGCTTGACTCGGGGTCTAAAGGTGGGTCTCCACGATCATTCTTACCGAACATCCGGAACCGTTTGTTTATCGTCGTGTTCATTTATTTTATTGATCCTACGGATCCCTAAGGGTACTTACTTGGTGTGCTGTTCTCAAACTACCCACCGTTGGGGCTCCTCGCTTTGGGGGTTTGAGTCAGACGTAAGTTGGTGCCTGAGTGCCTTTCAGTTCATTGAGTCAGGTTTATCGCTTGACTCGAGGTCTAAAGGTGGGTTCCCACGATCATTCTTATTGAATACCCGGAACCGTGCGTTTATCGTCGTGTTTATTCATTTTCTTGATCATACCGATTCCTAGGGGTGCTTACTTGGTGTGCTGTTCTCAAACTACCCACCGTTGGGGCTCCTCGCTTTGGGAGTTTGAGTCAGACGTAAGTTAGTGCCCTGGTGCCTTTCAGTCTATTGAGTCAAGTTTGTAGCTTGACTTGAGGTCTAAAGGTGGGTCTCCACGATCATTCTTACCGGATACATCGGACAGTCTGTCCATTTTCGAGTTTGTTATTTGGCTGGTCAATATCATTTCCGCGAGACGCTTACTGGGAGTGCTGTTCTCAAACTACCCACCGTTGGGGCTCCTCGCTTTGGGAGTTTGAGTCAGACGTGAGTTGGTGTCTCGGTACCCTTTAGTCCATTGTGTCAGGTGTATCGCTTGACTCGGTGGCTGAGAGTGGATTTCCGAGATCAGTCAGGTTCCAATACCGATTTGTAGATTTAATATTTCTGATCCGGTCGCAAGTCAATTTGATAAAAGGACACAACACTCTTCACTGCTTCACCATCATTCATTTACTGTAATAACCAATCACCGCTTGCATTTTATTTCACCTTTCCGTACATTTATCACCGCTAACTATTGCTATACTCACCCTATTCTTTGCCGTTCCGTACGTAACTTTTCCGGTTGTTTATTTTGCTTGCTAGTATTCATTTTGACATTGTTGATTTCATTCATATAACATCTTGTATTTTACATTTCTTTTTGTTCATTTCACTCTTCTGTATTCATATTAACCGCACCGCTTTATTCTCCGTTCACTTCAATCATCTAATTCATTGCATATTATTACCATTGCTTATATTCACCTGCTTTGATTGTTGAGTTATTTGATTACACACCGCAGACACGGTGTTGTACATTGTGTATTTATTCGTCTTACCATTCTGACAATACAAGTGCTCATATTTATTTTGAACTCTCCTGACACTGTACCGTTGTGCTGATACTGCTCTTATAACTGTTGATTTTTCCTTTAAACCTGTACATATTGTAATAAAGTTGTATATAGACATTGTGTGTTTCACTATTATACCTGTACAGTGTCAGTATCTGTTGTGAGAAAAACTTTTACATACTAATCGCTACCAGCTCAGATTAGACAGAACTCTTCTCCAGCTGTTTAAAAGCTACTCAGGTAACACCGTAAGTGCACGATTCAACCAAGGCGTTACAACCTTGTAAAACCCATTGTAACTGGCGCCCGAGCAAAGTTTTAAGAGTTGAAATAATCAGGTAACACCGCCACCGAAAAAAGGTCGTCACAGGGTAAGGGTAAAGGTGAGGGTAAGCCTAAGGGTAAAAGCAAGGGTAAGGGTAAGGGTAAGGGTAAGGGTAAGGGTAAGGTTAAGGGTAAGGGTAGGGGTAAGAGTAAGGGTAAGGGTAAGCTTAAGGGTAAAAGCAAGGGTAAGGGTTAGGGTAAGGGTAAGGGTAAGGGTAAGGGTAAGCTTAAGGGTAAAAGCAAGGGTAAGGGTAAGGGTAAGGGTAAGGGTAAGGGTAAGGGTAAAGGTGAGGGTAAGGGTAAGGGTAAGGGTAAGGGTAAGGGTAAGGGTAAGGGTAAGGGTAAGGGTAAGCTTAAGGGTAAAAGCAAGGGTAAGGGTAAGGGTAAGGGTAAGGGTAAGGGTAAGGGTAATGGTAAGGGTAAAGGTAAGGGTAAGCCTAAGGGTAAAAGCAAGGGTAAGGGTAAGGGTAAGGGTAAGGGTAAGGGTAAGGGTAAGCTTAAGGGTAAAAGCAAGGGTAAGGGTAAGGGTGAGGGTAAGGGTTAGGGTAAGGGTAAGGGTAAGGGTAAGGGTAAGGGTAAGCTTAAGGGTAAGGGTAAGGGTAAGGGTAAGCTTAAGGGTAAAAGCAAGGGTAAGGGTAAGGGTAAGGGTAAGGGTAAGGGTAAGCTTAAGGGTAAAAGCAAGGGTAAGGGTAAGGGTAAGGGTAAGGGTAAGGGTAAGGGTAAGGGTAAGCTTAAGGGTAAGGGTAAGGGTAAGGGTAAGGGTAAGCTTAAGGGTAAAAGCAAGGGTAAGGGTAAGGGTAAGGGTAAGGGTAAGGGTAAGCTTAAGGGTAAGGGTAAGGGTAAGGGTAAGGGTAAGCTTAAGGGTAAAAGCAAGGGTAAGGTTAAGGGTAAGGGTAAGGGTAAGGGTAAGGGTAAGGGTAAGCTTAAGGGTAAGGGTAAGGGTAAGGGTAAGGGTAAGCTTAAGGGTAAAAGCAAGGGTAAGGGTAAGGGTAAGGGTAAGGGTAAGGGTAAGGGTAAGGGTAAGGGTAAGGGTAAGGGTAAGGGTAAGGGTAAGGGTAAGGGTAAGGGTAAGGGTAAGGGTAAGGGTAAGGGTAAGGGTAAGCTTAAGGGTAAGGGTAAGGGTAAGGGTAAGCTTAAGGGTAAAAGCAAGGGTAAGGGTAAGGGTAAGGGTAAGGGTAAGGGTAAGCTTAAGGGTAAAAGCAAGGGTAAGGGTAAGGGTAAGGGTAAGGGTAAGGGTAAGGGTAAGGGTAAGGGTAAGGGTAAGGGTAAGGGTAAGGGTAAGCTTAAGGGTAAGGGTAAGGGTAAGGTTAAGCTTAAGGGTAAAAGCAAGGGTAAGGGTAAGGGTAAGGGTAAGGGTAAGGGTAAATGTAAGGGTAAGCCTAAGGGTAAAAGCAAGGGTAAGGGTAAGGGTAAGGGTAAGGGTAAGGGTAAGGGTAAGGGTAAGGGTAAGGGTAAGGGTAAGGGTAAGCTAAAGGGTAAAAGCAAGGGTAAGGGTAAGGGTAAGGGTAAGGGTAAGGGTAAGGGTAAGGGTAAGGGTAAGCTTAAGGGTAAAAGCAAGGGTAAGGGTAAGGGTAAGGGTAAGGGTAAGGGTAAGGGTAAGGGTAAGGGTAAGCTTAAGGGTAAAAGCAAGGGTAAGGGTAAGGGTAAGGGTAAGGGTAAGGGTAAGGGTAAGGGTAAGGGTAAGGGAAAGGCTAAGGGTAAGGTTAAGCTTAAGGGTAAAAGCAAGGGTAAGGGTAAGGGTAAGGGTAAGGGTAAGGGTAAATGTAAGGGTAAGCCTAAGGGTAAAAGCAAGGGTAAGGGTAAGGGTAAGGGTAAGGGTAAGGGTAAGGGTAAGGGTAAGGGTAAGGGTAAGGGTAAGGGTAAGGGTAAGGGTAAGCTAAAGGGTAAAAGCAAGGGTAAGGGTAAGGGTAAGGGTAAGGGTAAGGGTAAGGGTAAGGGTAAGGGTAAGGGTAAGCTTAAGGGTAAAAGCAAGGGTAAGGGTAAGGGTAAGGGTAAGGGTAAGGGTAAGTGTAAGGGTAAGGGTAAGGGTAAGGGTAAGCTTAAGGGTAAAAGCAAGGGTAAGGGTAAGGGTAAGGGTAAGGGTAAGGGTTAGGGTAAGGGTAAAGGTAAGGGTAAGCCTAAGGGTAAAAGCAAGGGTAAGGGTAAGGGTAAGGGTAAGGGTAAGGGTAAGGGTAAGGGTAAGGGTAAGGGTAAGAGTAAGGGTAAGGGTAAGGGTAAGCTTAAGGGTAAAAGCAAGGGTAAGGGTAAGGGTAAGGGTAAGGGTAAGCCTAAGGGTAAAAGCAAGGGTAAGGGTAAGGTTAAGGGTAAGGGTAAGGGTAAGCTTAAGGGTAAAAGCAAGGGTAAGGGTAAGGGTAAGGGTAAGGGTAAGGGTGAGCTTAAGGGTAAAAGCAAGGGTAAGGGTAAGGGTGAGGGTGAGGGTAAGGGTAAGGGTAAGGGTAAAGGTAAGGGTAAGCCTAAGAGTAAAAGCAAGGGTAAGGGTAAGGGTAAGGGTAAGGGTAAGGGTAAGGGTAAGGGTAAGGGTAAGGGTAAGGGTAAGGGTAAGGGTAAGGGTAAGGGTAAGGGTAAGGGTAAGCTTAAGGGTAAAAGCAAGGGTAAGGATAAGGGTAAGGGTACGGGTAAGGGTAAGGGTAAGGGTAAGGGTAAGGGTAAGGGTAAGGGTAAGCTTAAGGGTAAAAGCAAGGGTAAGGGTAAGGGTAAGGGTAAGGGTAAGGGTAAGGGTAAGGGTAAGGGTAAGGGTAAGGGTAAGGGTAAGGGTAAGCTTAAGGGTAAAAGCAAGGGTAAGGGTTAGGGTAAGGGTAAGGGTAAGGGTAAGGGTAAGGGTAAGCTTAAGGGTAAAAGCAAGGGTAAGGGTAAGGGTAAGGGTAAGGGTAAGGGTAAGGGTAAGGGTAAAGGTAAGGGTAAGCTTAAGGGTAAAAGCAAGGGTAAGGGTAAGGGTAAGGGTAAGGGTAAGGGTAAGGGTAAGGGTAAGGGTAAGGGTAAGGGTAAGGGTAAGGGTAAGGGTAAGGGTAAGGGTAAGGGTAAGGGTAAGGGTAAGCTTAAGGGTATAAGCAAGGGTAAGGGTAAGGGTAAGGGTGAGGGTAAGGGTAAGGGTAAGGGTAAGGGTAAGGGTAAGCTTGAGGGTAAAAGCAAGGGTAAGGGTAAGGGTAAGGGTAAGGGTAAGGGTAAGGGTAAGGGTAAGCTTAAGGGTAAAAGCAAGGGTAAGGGTGAGGGTAAGTGTAAGGGTAAGGGTAAGGGTAAGGGTAAGGGTAAGGGTAAGGGTAAGGGTAAGGGTAAGGGTAAAGGTAAGGTTAAGCCTAAGGGTAAAAGCAAGGGTAAGGGTAAGTGTAAGGGTAAGGGTAAGGGTAAGGGTAAGGGTAAGGGTAAGGGTAAGGGTAAGGGTAAGCTTAAGGGTAAAAGCAAGGGTAAGGGTAAGGGTAAGGGTAAGGGTAAGCCTAAGGGTAAAAGCAAGGGTAAGGGTAAGGGTAAGGGTAAGGGTAAGGGTAAGCTTAAGGGTAAAAGCAAGGGTAAGGGTAAGGGTAAGGGTAAGGGTAAGGGTAAGGGTAAGGGTAAGCTTAAGGGTAAAAGCAAGGGTAAGGGTAAGGGTAAGGGTAAGGGTAAGGGTAAGGGTAAGGGTAAGGGTAAGGGTAAAGGTAAGGGTAAGCCTAAGGGTCAAAGCAAGGGTAAGGGTAAGGGTAAGGGTAAGGGTAAGGGTAAGGGTAAGGGTAAGGGTAAGGGTAAAAGCAAGGGTAAGGGTTAGGGTAAGGGTAAGGGTAAGGGTAAGGGTAAGGGTAAGCTTAAGGGTAAAAGCAAGGGTAAGGGTAAGGGTAAGGGTAAGGGTAAGGGTAAGGGTAAGGGTAAAGGTAAGGGTAAGCTTAAGGGTAAAAGCAAGGGTAAGGGTAAGGGTAAGGGTAAGGGTAAGGGTAAGGGTAAGGGTAAGGGTAAGGGTAAGGGTAAGGGTAAGGGTAAGGGTAAGGGTAAGGGTAAGGGTAAGGGTAAGGGTAAGGGTAAGGGTAAGGGTAAGCTTAAGGGTATAAGCAAGGGTAAGGGTAAGGGTAAGGGTGAGGGTAAGGGTAAGGGTAAGGGTAAGGGTAAGGGTAAGCTTGAGGGTAAAAGCAAGGGTAAGGGTAAGGGTAAGGGTAAGGGTAAGGGTAAGGGTAAGGGTAAGCTTAAGGGTAAAAGCAAGGGTAAGGGTGAGGGTAAGTGTAAGGGTAAGGGTAAGGGTAAGGGTAAGGGTAAGGGTAAGGGTAAGGGTAAGGGTAAGGGTAAAGGTAAGGTTAAGCCTAAGGGTAAAAGCAAGGGTAAGGGTAAGTGTAAGGGTAAGGGTAAGGGTAAGGGTAAGGGTAAGGGTAAGGGTAAGGGTAAGGGTAAGGGTAAGCTTAAGGGTAAAAGCAAGGGTAAGGGTAAGGGTAAGGGTAAGGGTAAGCCTAAGGGTAAAAGCAAGGGTAAGGGTAAGGGTAAGGGTAAGGGTAAGGGTAAGCTTAAGGGTAAAAGCAAGGGTAAGGGTAAGGGTAAGGGTAAGGGTAAGGGTAAGGGTAAGGGTAAGCTTAAGGGTAAAAGCAAGGGTAAGGGTAAGGGTAAGGGTAAGGGTAAGGGTAAGGGTAAGGGTAAGGGTAAGGGTAAGGGTAAGGGTAAAGGTAAGGGTAAGCCTAAGGGTCAAAGCAAGGGTAAGGGTAAGGGTAAGGGTAAGGGTAAGGGTAAGGGTAAGGGTAAGGGTAAGGGTAAGGGTAAGGGTAAGGGTAAGCTTAAGGGTAAAAGCAAGGGTAAGGGTAAGGGTAAGGGTAAGGGTAAGGGTAAGGGTAAGGGTAAGGGTAAGGGTAAGCTTAAGGGTAAGGGTAAGGGTAAGGGTAAGGGTAAGCCTAAGGGTAAAAGCAAGGGTAAGTGTAAGGGTAAGGGTAAGGGTAAGGGTAAGCTTAAGGGTAAAAGCAAGGGTAAGGGTAAGGGTAAGGGTAAGGGTAAGGGTAAGCTTAAGGGTAAAAGCAAGGGTAAGGGTAAGGGTAAGGGTAAGGGTAAGGGTTAGGCTAAAGGTAAGGGTAAGCCTAAGGGTAAAAGCAAGGGTAAGGGTAAGGGTAAGGGTAAGGGTAAGGGTAAGGGTAAGCTTAAGGGTAAAAGCAAGGGTAAGGGTAAGGGTAAGGGTAAGGGTAAGCCTAAGGGTAAAAGCAAGGGTAAGGGTAAGGGTAAGGGTAAGGGTAAGGGTAAGCTTGAGGGTAAAAGCAAGTGTAAGGGTAAGGGTAAGGGTAAGGGTAAGGGTAAGGGTAAGCTTTAGGGTAAAAGCAAGGGTAAGGGTAAGGGTAAGGGTAAGGGTAAGGGTATGGGTAAGGGTAAGGGTAAGGGTAAAGGTAAGGGTAAGCCTAAGGGTAAAAGCAAGGGTAAGGGTAAGGGTAAGGGTAAGGGTAAGGGTTAGGGTAAGGGTAAGGGTAAGGGTAAGGGTAAGGGTAAGCTTAAGGGTAAAAGCAAGGGTAAGGGTAAGGGTAAGGGTAAGGGTAAGGGTAAGGGTAAGGGTAAAGGTAAGGGTAAGCCTAAGGGTAAAAGCAAGGGTAAGGGTAAGGGTAAGGGTAAGGGTAAGGGTAAGGGTAAGGGTAAGGGTAAGCTTAAGGGTAAAAGCAAGGGTAAGGGTAAGGGTAAGGGTAAGGGTAAGGGTAAGGGTAAGGGTAAGGGTAAGGGTAAGCTTAAGGGTAAGGGTAAGGGTAAGGGTAAGGGTAAGCTTAAGGGTAAAAGCAAGGGTAAGGGTAAGGGTAAGGGTAAGGGTAAGCTTAAGGGTTAAAGCAAGATTAAGGGTAAGGGTAAGGGTAAGGGTAAGGGTAAGCTTAAGGGTAAGGGTAAGGGTAAGGGTAAGGGTAAGGGTAAGCTTAAGGGTAAAAGCAAGGGTAAGGGTAAGGGTAAGGGTAAGGGTAAGGGTAAGCTTAAGGGTAAGGGTAAGGGTAAGGGTAAGGGTAAGCTTAAGGGTAAAAGCAAGGGTAAGGTTCAGGGTAAGGGTAAGGGTAAGGGTAAGGGTAAGGGTAAGGGTAAGCTTAAGGGTAAGGGTAAGGGTAAGGGTAAGGGTAAGCTTAAGGGTAAAAGCAAGGGTAAGGGTAAGGGTAAGGTAAGGGTAAGGGTAAGGGTAAGGGTAAGGGTAAGGGTGAGGGTAAGGGTAAGGGTAAGGGTAAGCTTAAGGGTAAGGGTAAGGGTAAGGGTAAGCTTAAGGGTAAAAGCAAGGGTAAGGGTAAGGGTAAGGGTAAGGGTAAGGGGAAGCTTAAGGGTAAAAGCAAGTGTAAGGGTAAGGTAAGGGTAAGGTTAAGGGTAAGGGTAAGGGTAAGGGTAAGGGTAAGGGTAAGGGTAAGGGTAAGGGTAAGGGTAAGGGTAAGGGTAAGGGTAAGGGTAAGCTTAAGGGCAAGGGTAAGGGTAAGGGTAAGGCTAAGGGTAAGGGTAAAGGTAAGGGTAAGCCTAAGGGTAAAAGCAAGGGTAAGGGTAAGGGTAAGGGTAAGGGTAAGGGTAAGGGTAAGGGTAAGGGTAAGGGTAAGGGTAAGGGTAAGGGTAAGGGTAAGGGTAAGGGTAAGCTTAAGGGTAAAAGCAAGGGTAAGGGTAAGGGTAAGGGTAAGGGTAAGGGTAAGGGTAAGGGTAAGGGTAAGGGTAAGCTTAAGGGTAAAAGCAAGGGTAAGGGTAAGGGTAAGGGTAAGGGTAAGGGTAAGGGTAAGGGTAAGGGTAAGGGTAAGGGTAAGGGTAAGGGTAAGCTTAAGGGTTAAAGCAAGGGTAAGGGTAAGGGTAAGGGTAAGGGTAAGGGTTAGGGTAAGGGTAAAGGTAAGGGTTAGCCTAAGGGTAAAAGCAAGGGTAAGGGTAAGGGTAAGGGTAAGGGTAAGGGTAAGGGTAAGGGTAAGGGTAAGAGTAAGGGTAAAGGTAAGGGTAAGCTTAAGGGTAAAAGCAAGGGTAAGGGTAAGGGTAAGGGTAAGGGTAAGCCTAAGGGTAAAAGCAAGGGTAAGGGTAAGGTTAAGGGTAAGGGTAAGGGTAAGCTTAAGGGTAAAAGCAAGGGTAAGGGTAAGGGTAAGGGTAAGGGTAAGGGTAAGCTTAAGGGTAAAAGCAAGGGTAAGGGTAAGGGTGAGGGTGAGGGTAAGGGTAAGGGTAAGGGTAAAGGTAAGGGTAAGCCTAAGAGTAAAAGCAAGGGTAAGGGTAAGGGTAAGGGTAAGGGTAAGGGTAAGGGTAAGGGTAAGGGTAAGGGTAAGGGTAAGGGTAAGGGTAAGGGTAAGGGTAAGGGTAAGGGTAAGGGTAAGGGTAAGGGTAAGGGTAAGCTTAAGGGTAAAAGCAAGGGTAAGGATAAGGGTAAGGGTAAGGGTAAGGGTAAGGGTAAGGGTAAGGGTAAGGGTAAGGGTAAGGGTAAGCTTAAGGGTAAAAGCAAGGGTAAGGGTAAGGGTAAGGGTAAGGGTAAGGGTAAGGGTAAGGGTAAGGGTAAGGGTAAGGGTAAGGGTAAGGGTAAGGGTAAGCTTAAGGGTAAAAGCAAGGGTAAGGGTTAGGGTAAGGGTAAGGGTAAGGGTAAGGGTAAGGGTAAGCTTAAGGGTAAAAGCAAGGGTAAGGGTAAGGGTAAGGGTAAGGGTAAGGGTAAGGGTAAGGGTAAGGGTAAGGGTAAAGGTAAGGGTAAGCTTAAGGGTAAAAGCAAGGGTAAGGGTAAGGGTAAGGGTAAGGGTAAGGGTAAGGGTAAGGGTAAGGGTAAGGGTAAGGGTAAGGGTAAGGGTAAGGGTAAGGGTAAGGGTAAGCTTAAGGGTAAAAGCAAGGGTAAGGGTAAGGGTAAGGGTAAGGGTAAGGGTAAGGGTAAGGGTAAGGGTAAGGGTAAGGGTAAGGGTAAGGGTAAGGGTAAGGGTTAGGGTAAGGGTAAGGGTAAGGGTAAGGGTAAGCTTAAGGGTAAGGGTAAGGGTAAGGGTAAGGGTAAGCCTAAGGATAAAAGCAAGGGTAAGGGTAAGGGTAAGGGTAAGCTTAAGGGTAAAAGCAAGGGTAAGGGAAAGGCTAAGGGTAAGGGTAAGGGTAAGGGTAAGGGTAAGCTTAAGGGTAAAAGCAAGGGTAAGGGTAAGGGTAAGGGTAAGGGTAAGGGTTGTAACGAAGCAATTTTCGTTACGTTTCAATCCTGTGAAAATTCATTTCGGGAAATTTTCGTTTCGCCTTAATAAATGCTGTTCAATATGAATCAAACTTAAAATCCATCCTATGTGGAAAAAAATTCCATACAATAATTTCAGTTCGCAATTGTCGCGATCCGCAGTTTTTTCCAGTTGTTGTTTTGGTTTTTCAGATGTTGAACAGCACAAAAAAGGGTGAAACGATTATTCTTTGTTACCGTCTCTGGAAACTTCTAGAACTTTCTAGAACACCAGAGAATTTCAAACCAACCAATCAGGGGGCATCTTCGAGCCCCACTCAGGAGAAATGACCGAAAATTTTGACACATGTCTCCCTCCTCCAACCGAGGTAATATAAGTCCCGTATGCCGCTGAAAAATTAATTCCGTCTTATTCCGAGTTTCATTCAGTTTGTTAGCTTTTAGATTCCGTCTTATTCAGTTTTCCGAATCAGTTTTCCTTAATTTTCTTGGCTTGCTTCAACGTTTGGTCATATCATATTGTGCTTTAAAAATTTTTCTTTTGTACCGAATCCTGGTAAAATTAAGTCTGCGAATAAAGTTTAACAGTGCCGAGAAAGAGACTCAAGTTTAATCGCAGTGTTCACCGTAGTGGAACCATGGTAAGAAAACCTATTTGATTGTGTCTAATTTGCCGTTTGTTAAATTCTCTTGTGTGCCGATCAGTTGTATTTTTCCTATTTCCGAATATATCCGTTCATAATAAATAAATTGTTCCGACCGTATCTCTTTGCACGTGGGGCGATAAAGATTGTATTACTTGGGGACCGCGGATCGAGATCAAGCCGGTCTAGCGCGTCTTAGTTCAGACGATTTTCTTCGGGAATAAATACCGCGAGCCGGGAGACCGTACAGGGGGCGTCCGAAATTGTTGAAGTGATCGAATTAATTCTGTGGGATACTTTCTTGGAGTGCTGATCTCAAACTGCTCACCGTTGGGGCTCCTCGCTTTGGGCATTTGAGGTTAGACGCGAGTGAGTGTCTTAGTGCCCTTTAGTACGTCGGGTCAGGTGCACAACTTGACTTTGAGGTCTAAGGGTGGACATCCGTGGTCACTTCTACCGGGCATCTCGAACCGTCCTTCCGACTTCGTGTTCCTTTTTTTTATTGATCACACGGATTCCTAAGGGTGCTTACTTAGTGTGCTGTTCTCAAACTACCCACCGTTGGGGCTCCTCGCTTTGGGAGTTTGAGTCAGACGTAAGTTGGTGCCTTAGTGCCTTTCAGTCCATTGGGTCAGGTTTATCGCTTGACTCGGGGTCTAAAGGTGGGTCTCCACGATCATTCTTACCGAACATCCGGAACCGTTTGTTTATCGTCGTGTTCATTTATTTTATTGATCCTACGGATCCCTAAGGGTACTTACTTGGTGTGCTGTTCTCAAACTACCCACCGTTGGGGCTCCTCGCTTTGGGGGTTTGAGTCAGACGTAAGTTGGTGCCTGAGTGCCTTTCAGTTCATTGAGTCAGGTTTATCGCTTGACTCGAGGTCTAAAGGTGGGTTCCCACGATCATTCTTATTGAATACCCGGAACCGTGCGTTTATCGTCGTGTTTATTCATTTTCTTGATCATACCGATTCCTAGGGGTGCTTACTTGGTGTGCTGTTCTCAAACTACCCACCGTTGGGGCTCCTCGCTTTGGGAGTTTGAGTCAGACGTAAGTTAGTGCCCTGGTGCCTTTCAGTCTATTGAGTCAAGTTTGTAGCTTGACTTGAGGTCTAAAGGTGGGTCTCCACGATCATTCTTACCGGATACATCGGACAGTCTGTCCATTTTCGAGTTTGTTATTTGGCTGGTCAATATCATTTCCGCGAGACGCTTACTGGGAGTGCTGTTCTCAAACTACCCACCGTTGGGGCTCCTCGCTTTGGGAGTTTGAGTCAGACGTGAGTTGGTGTCTCGGTACCCTTTAGTCCATTGTGTCAGGTGTATCGCTTGACTCGGTGGCTGAGAGTGGATTTCCGAGATCAGTCAGGTTCCAATACCGATTTGTAGATTTAATATTTCTGATCCGGTCGCAAGTCAATTTGATAAAAGGACACAACACTCTTCACTGCTTCACCATCATTCATTTACTGTAATAACCAATCACCGCTTGCATTTTATTTCACCTTTCCGTACATTTATCACCGCTAACTATTGCTATACTCACCCTATTCTTTGCCGTTCCGTACGTAACTTTTCCGGTTGTTTATTTTGCTTGCTAGTATTCATTTTGACATTGTTGATTTCATTCATATAACATCTTGTATTTTACATTTCTTTTTGTTCATTTCACTCTTCTGTATTCATATTAACCGCACCGCTTTATTCTCCGTTCACTTCAATCATCTAATTCATTGCATATTATTACCATTGCTTATATTCACCTGCTTTGATTGTTGAGTTATTTGATTACACACCGCAGACACGGTGTTGTACATTGTGTATTTATTCGTCTTACCATTCTGACAATACAAGTGCTCATATTTATTTTGAACTCTCCTGACACTGTACCGTTGTGCTGATACTGCTCTTATAACTGTTGATTTTTCCTTTAAACCTGTACATATTGTAATAAAGTTGTATATAGACATTGTGTGTTTCACTATTATACCTGTACAGTGTCAGTATCTGTTGTGAGAAAAACTTTTACATACTAATCGCTACCAGCTCAGATTAGACAGAACTCTTCTCCAGCTGTTTAAAAGCTACTCAGGTAACACCGTAAGTGCACGATTCAACCAAGGCGTTACAACCTTGTAAAACCCATTGTAACTGGCGCCCGAGCAAAGTTTTAAGAGTTGAAATAATCAGGTAACACCGCCACCGAAAAAAGGTCGTCACAGGGTAAGGGTAAAGGTGAGGGTAAGCCTAAGGGTAAAAGCAAGGGTAAGGGTAAGGGTAAGGGTAAGGGTAAGGGTAAGGTTAAGGGTAAGGGTAGGGGTAAGAGTAAGGGTAAGGGTAAGCTTAAGGGTAAAAGCAAGGGTAAGGGTTAGGGTAAGGGTAAGGGTAAGGGTAAGGGTAAGCTTAAGGGTAAAAGCAAGGGTAAGGGTAAGGGTAAGGGTAAGGGTAAGGGTAAGGGTAAAGGTGAGGGTAAGGGTAAGGGTAAGGGTAAGGGTAAGGGTAAGGGTAAGGGTAAGGGTAAGGGTAAGCTTAAGGGTAAAAGCAAGGGTAAGGGTAAGGGTAAGGGTAAGGGTAAGGGTAAGGGTAATGGTAAGGGTAAAGGTAAGGGTAAGCCTAAGGGTAAAAGCAAGGGTAAGGGTAAGGGTAAGGGTAAGGGTAAGGGTAAGGGTAAGCTTAAGGGTAAAAGCAAGGGTAAGGGTAAGGGTGAGGGTAAGGGTTAGGGTAAGGGTAAGGGTAAGGGTAAGGGTAAGGGTAAGCTTAAGGGTAAGGGTAAGGGTAAGGGTAAGCTTAAGGGTAAAAGCAAGGGTAAGGGTAAGGGTAAGGGTAAGGGTAAGGGTAAGCTTAAGGGTAAAAGCAAGGGTAAGGGTAAGGGTAAGGGTAAGGGTAAGGGTAAGGGTAAGGGTAAGCTTAAGGGTAAGGGTAAGGGTAAGGGTAAGGGTAAGCTTAAGGGTAAAAGCAAGGGTAAGGGTAAGGGTAAGGGTAAGGGTAAGGGTAAGCTTAAGGGTAAGGGTAAGGGTAAGGGTAAGGGTAAGCTTAAGGGTAAAAGCAAGGGTAAGGTTAAGGGTAAGGGTAAGGGTAAGGGTAAGGGTAAGGGTAAGCTTAAGGGTAAGGGTAAGGGTAAGGGTAAGGGTAAGCTTAAGGGTAAAAGCAAGGGTAA
The DNA here is from genome assembly GCA_958510865.1 of Myrrha octodecimguttata. Lineage (NCBI taxonomy): Eukaryota > Metazoa > Arthropoda > Insecta > Coleoptera > Coccinellidae > Myrrha > Myrrha octodecimguttata. Next base: position 27,280 of record CAUEHS010000443.1, read on the forward strand.
GGGTAAGGGTAAGGGTAAGGGTAAGGGTAAGGGTAAGGGTAAGGGTAAGGGTAAGGGTAAGGGTAAGGGTAAGGGTAAGGGTAAGGGTAAGGGTAAGGGTAAGGGTAAGGGTAAGGGTAAGCTTAAGGGTAAGGGTAAGGGTAAGGGTAAGCTTAAGGGTAAAAGCAAGGGTAAGGGTAAGGGTAAGGGTAAGGGTAAGGGTAAGCTTAAGGGTAAAAGCAAGGGTAAGGGTAAGGGTAAGGGTAAGGGTAAGGGTAAGGGTAAGGGTAAGGGTAAGGGTAAGGGTAAGGGTAAGCTTAAGGGTAAGGGTAAGGGTAAGGTTAAGCTTAAGGGTAAAAGCAAGGGTAAGGGTAAGGGTAAGGGTAAGGGTAAGGGTAAATGTAAGGGTAAGCCTAAGGGTAAAAGCAAGGGTAAGGGTAAGGGTAAGGGTAAGGGTAAGGGTAAGGGTAAGGGTAAGGGTAAGGGTAAGGGTAAGGGTAAGCTAAAGGGTAAAAGCAAGGGTAAGGGTAAGGGTAAGGGTAAGGGTAAGGGTAAGGGTAAGGGTAAGGGTAAGCTTAAGGGTAAAAGCAAGGGTAAGGGTAAGGGTAAGGGTAAGGGTAAGGGTAAGGGTAAGGGTAAGGGTAAGCTTAAGGGTAAAAGCAAGGGTAAGGGTAAGGGTAAGGGTAAGGGTAAGGGTAAGGGTAAGGGTAAGGGTAAGGGAAAGGCTAAGGGTAAGGTTAAGCTTAAGGGTAAAAGCAAGGGTAAGGGTAAGGGTAAGGGTAAGGGTAAGGGTAAATGTAAGGGTAAGCCTAAGGGTAAAAGCAAGGGTAAGGGTAAGGGTAAGGGTAAGGGTAAGGGTAAGGGTAAGGGTAAGGGTAAGGGTAAGGGTAAGGGTAAGGGTAAGGGTAAGCTAAAGGGTAAAAGCAAGGGTAAGGGTAAGGGTAAGGGTAAGGGTAAGGGTAAGGGTAAGGGTAAGGGTAAGGGTAAGCTTAAGGGTAAAAGCAAGGGTAAGGGTAAGGGTAAGGGTAAGGGTAAGGGTAAGTGTAAGGGTAAGGGTAAGGGTAAGGGTAAGCTTAAGGGTAAAAGCAAGGGTAAGGGTAAGGGTAAGGGTAAGGGTAAGGGTTAGGGTAAGGGTAAAGGTAAGGGTAAGCCTAAGGGTAAAAGCAAGGGTAAGGGTAAGGGTAAGGGTAAGGGTAAGGGTAAGGGTAAGGGTAAGGGTAAGGGTAAGGGTAAGAGTAAGGGTAAGGGTAAGGGTAAGCTTAAGGGTAAAAGCAAGGGTAAGGGTAAGGGTAAGGGTAAGGGTAAGCCTAAGGGTAAAAGCAAGGGTAAGGGTAAGGTTAAGGGTAAGGGTAAGGGTAAGCTTAAGGGTAAAAGCAAGGGTAAGGGTAAGGGTAAGGGTAAGGGTAAGGGTGAGCTTAAGGGTAAAAGCAAGGGTAAGGGTAAGGGTGAGGGTGAGGGTAAGGGTAAGGGTAAGGGTAAAGGTAAGGGTAAGCCTAAGAGTAAAAGCAAGGGTAAGGGTAAGGGTAAGGGTAAGGGTAAGGGTAAGGGTAAGGGTAAGGGTAAGGGTAAGGGTAAGGGTAAGGGTAAGGGTAAGGGTAAGGGTAAGGGTAAGCTTAAGGGTAAAAGCAAGGGTAAGGATAAGGGTAAGGGTACGGGTAAGGGTAAGGGTAAGGGTAAGGGTAAGGGTAAGGGTAAGGGTAAGCTTAAGGGTAAAAGCAAGGGTAAGGGTAAGGGTAAGGGTAAGGGTAAGGGTAAGGGTAAGGGTAAGGGTAAGGGTAAGGGTAAGGGTAAGGGTAAGCTTAAGGGTAAAAGCAAGGGTAAGGGTTAGGGTAAGGGTAAGGGTAAGGGTAAGGGTAAGGGTAAGCTTAAGGGTAAAAGCAAGGGTAAGGGTAAGGGTAAGGGTAAGGGTAAGGGTAAGGGTAAGGGTAAAGGTAAGGGTAAGCTTAAGGGTAAAAGCAAGGGTAAGGGTAAGGGTAAGGGTAAGGGTAAGGGTAAGGGTAAGGGTAAGGGTAAGGGTAAGGGTAAGGGTAAGGGTAAGGGTAAGGGTAAGGGTAAGGGTAAGGGTAAGGGTAAGCTTAAGGGTATAAGCAAGGGTAAGGGTAAGGGTAAGGGTGAGGGTAAGGGTAAGGGTAAGGGTAAGGGTAAGGGTAAGCTTGAGGGTAAAAGCAAGGGTAAGGGTAAGGGTAAGGGTAAGGGTAAGGGTAAGGGTAAGGGTAAGCTTAAGGGTAAAAGCAAGGGTAAGGGTGAGGGTAAGTGTAAGGGTAAGGGTAAGGGTAAGGGTAAGGGTAAGGGTAAGGGTAAGGGTAAGGGTAAGGGTAAAGGTAAGGTTAAGCCTAAGGGTAAAAGCAAGGGTAAGGGTAAGTGTAAGGGTAAGGGTAAGGGTAAGGGTAAGGGTAAGGGTAAGGGTAAGGGTAAGGGTAAGCTTAAGGGTAAAAGCAAGGGTAAGGGTAAGGGTAAGGGTAAGGGTAAGCCTAAGGGTAAAAGCAAGGGTAAGGGTAAGGGTAAGGGTAAGGGTAAGGGTAAGCTTAAGGGTAAAAGCAAGGGTAAGGGTAAGGGTAAGGGTAAGGGTAAGGGTAAGGGTAAGGGTAAGCTTAAGGGTAAAAGCAAGGGTAAGGGTAAGGGTAAGGGTAAGGGTAAGGGTAAGGGTAAGGGTAAGGGTAAGGGTAAAGGTAAGGGTAAGCCTAAGGGTCAAAGCAAGGGTAAGGGTAAGGGTAAGGGTAAGGGTAAGGGTAAGGGTAAGGGTAAGGGTAAGGGTAAAAGCAAGGGTAAGGGTTAGGGTAAGGGTAAGGGTAAGGGTAAGGGTAAGGGTAAGCTTAAGGGTAAAAGCAAGGGTAAGGGTAAGGGTAAGGGTAAGGGTAAGGGTAAGGGTAAGGGTAAAGGTAAGGGTAAGCTTAAGGGTAAAAGCAAGGGTAAGGGTAAGGGTAAGGGTAAGGGTAAGGGTAAGGGTAAGGGTAAGGGTAAGGGTAAGGGTAAGGGTAAGGGTAAGGGTAAGGGTAAGGGTAAGGGTAAGGGTAAGGGTAAGGGTAAGGGTAAGGGTAAGGGTAAGCTTAAGGGTATAAGCAAGGGTAAGGGTAAGGGTAAGGGTGAGGGTAAGGGTAAGGGTAAGGGTAAGGGTAAGGGTAAGCTTGAGGGTAAAAGCAAGGGTAAGGGTAAGGGTAAGGGTAAGGGTAAGGGTAAGGGTAAGGGTAAGCTTAAGGGTAAAAGCAAGGGTAAGGGTGAGGGTAAGTGTAAGGGTAAGGGTAAGGGTAAGGGTAAGGGTAAGGGTAAGGGTAAGGGTAAGGGTAAAGGTAAGGTTAAGCCTAAGGGTAAAAGCAAGGGTAAGGGTAAGTGTAAGGGTAAGGGTAAGGGTAAGGGTAAGGGTAAGGGTAAGGGTAAGGGTAAGGGTAAGGGTAAGCTTAAGGGTAAAAGCAAGGGTAAGGGTAAGGGTAAGGGTAAGGGTAAGCCTAAGGGTAAAAGCAAGGGTAAGGGTAAGGGTAAGGGTAAGGGTAAGGGTAAGCTTAAGGGTAAAAGCAAGGGTAAGGGTAAGGGTAAGGGTAAGGGTAAGGGTAAGGGTAAGGGTAAGCTTAAGGGTAAAAGCAAGGGTAAGGGTAAGGGTAAGGGTAAGGGTAAGGGTAAGGGTAAGGGTAAGGGTAAGGGTAAGGGTAAGGGTAAAGGTAAGGGTAAGCCTAAGGGTCAAAGCAAGGGTAAGGGTAAGGGTAAGGGTAAGGGTAAGGGTAAGGGTAAGGGTAAGGGTAAGGGTAAGGGTAAGGGTAAGGGTAAGCTTAAGGGTAAAAGCAAGGGTAAGGGTAAGGGTAAGGGTAAGGGTAAGGGTAAGGGTAAGGGTAAGGGTAAGGGTAAGCTTAAGGGTAAGGGTAAGGGTAAGGGTAAGGGTAAGCCTAAGGGTAAAAGCAAGGGTAAGTGTAAGGGTAAGGGTAAGGGTAAGGGTAAGCTTAAGGGTAAAAGCAAGGGTAAGGGTAAGGGTAAGTGTAAGGGTAAGGGTAAGCTTAAGGGTAAAAGCAAGGGTAAGGGTAAGGGTAAGGGTAAGGGTAAGGGTTAGGCTAAAGGTAAGGGTAAGCCTAAGGGTAAAAGCAAGGGTAAGGGTAAGGGTAAGGGTAAGGGTAAGGGTAAGGGTAAGCTTAAGGGTAAAAGCAAGGGTAAGGGTAAGGGTAAGGGTAAGGGTAAGCCTAAGGGTAAAAGCAAGGGTAAGGGTAAGGGTAAGGGTAAGGGTAAGGGTAAGCTTGAGGGTAAAAGCAAGTGTAAGGGTAAGGGTAAGGGTAAGGGTAAGGGTAAGGGTAAGCTTTAGGGTAAAAGCAAGGGTAAGGGTAAGGGTAAGGGTAAGGGTAAGGGTATGGGTAAGGGTAAGGGTAAGGGTAAAGGTAAGGGTAAGCCTAAGGGTAAAAGCAAGGGTAAGGGTGAGGGTAAGGGTAAGGGTAAGGGTAAGGGTAAGGGTAAGGGTAAGCTTAAGGGTAAAAGCAAGGGTAAGGGTAAGGGTGAGGGTAAGGGTTAGGGTAAGGGTAAGGGTAAGGGTAAGGGTAAGGGTAAGCTTAAGGGTAAGGGTAAGGGTAAGGGTAAGCTTAAGGGTAAAAGCAAGGGTAAGGGTAAGGGTAAGGGTAAGGGTAAGGGTAAGCTTAAGGGTAAAAGCAAGGGTAAGGGTAAGGGTAAGGGTAAGGGTAAGGGTAAGGGTAAGCTTAAGGGTAAGGGTAAGGGTAAGGGTAAGGGTAAGCTTAAGGGTAAAAGCAAGGGTAAGGGTAAGGGTAAGGGTAAGGGTAAGGGTAAGCTTAAGGGTAAGGGTAAGGGTAAGGGTAAGGGTAAGCTTAAGGGTAAAAGCAAGGGTAAGGTTAAGGGTAAGGGTAAGGGTAAGGGTAAGGGTAAGGGTAAGGGTAAGGGTAAGGGTAAGGGTAAGGGTAAGGGTAAGGGTAAGGGTAAGGGTAAGGGTAAGGGTAAGGGTAAGGGTAAGGGTAAGGGTAAGGGTAAGGGTAAGGGTAAGGGTAAGCTTAAGGGTAAAAGCAAGGGTAAGGGTAAGGGTAAGGGTAAGGGTAAGGGTATAGGTAAGGGTAAGCCTAAGGGTAAAAGCAAGGGTAAGGGTAAGGGTAAGGGTAAGGGTAAGGGTAAGGGTAAGGGTAAGGGTAAGGGTAAGGGTAAGGGTAAGGGTAAGGGTAAGGGTAAGGGTAAGGGTAAGGGTAAGGGTAAGGGTAAGGGTAAGGGTAAGGGTAAGGGTAAGGGTAAGGGTAAGGGTAAGCTTAAGGGTAAAAGCAAGGGTAAGGGTAAGGGTAAGGGTAAGGGTAAGCCTAAGGGTAAAAGCAAGGGTAAGGGTAAGGGTAAGGGTAAGGGTAAGGGTAAGCTTAAGGGTAAAAGCAAGTGTAAGGGTAAGGGTAAGGGTAAGGGTAAGGGTAAGGGTAAGCTTTAGGGTAAAAGCAAGGGTAAGGGTAAGGGTAAGGGTAAGGGTAAGGGTAAGGGTAAGGGTAAGGGTAAGGGTAAGGGTAAAGGTAAGGGTAAGCCTAAGGGTAAAAGCAAGGGTAAGGGTGAGGGTAAGGGTAAGGGTAAGGGTAAGGGTAAGGGTAAGCTTAAGGGTAAAAGCAAGGGTAAGGGTAAGGGTGAGGGTAAGGGTTAGGGTAAGGGTAAGGGTAAGGGTAAGGGTAAGGGTAAGCTTAAGGGTAAGGGTAAGGGTAAGGGTAAGCTTAAGGGTAAAAGCAAGGGTAAGGGTAAGGGTAAGGGTAAGGGTAAGGGTAAGCTTAAGGGTAAAAGCAAGGGTAAGGGTAAGGGTAAGGGTAAGGGTAAGGGTAAGGGTAAGGGTAAGCTTAAGGGTAAGGGTAAGGGTAAGGGTAAGGGTAAGCTTAAGGGTAAAAGCAAGGGTAAGGGTAAGGGTAAGGGTAAGGGTAAGGGTAAGCTTAAGGGTAAGGGTAAGGGTAAGGGTAAGGGTAAGCTTAAGGGTAAAAGCAAGGGTAAGGTTAAGGGTAAGGGTAAGGGTAAGGGTAAGGGTAAGGGTAAGCTTAAGGGTAAGGGTAAGGGTAAGGGTAAGGGTAAGCTTAAGGGTAAAAGCAAGGGTAAGGGTAAGGGTAAGGGTAAGGGTAAGGGTAAGGGTAAGGGTAAGGGTAAGGGTAAGGGTAAGGGTAAGGGTAAGGGTAAGGGTAAGGGTAAGGGTAAGGGTAAGGGTAAGGGTAAGCTTAAGGGTAAGGGTAAGGGTAAGGGTAAGCTTAAGGGTAAAAGCAAGGGTAAGGGTAAGGGTAAGGGTAAGGGTAAGGGTAAGCTTAAGGGTAAAAGCAAGGGTAAGGGTAAGGGTAAGGGTAAGGGTAAGGGTAAGGGTAAGGGTAAGGGTAAGCTTAAGGGTAAGGGTAAGGGTAAGGTTAAGCTTAAGGGTAAAAGCAAGGGTAAGGGTAAGGGTAAGGGTAAGGGTAAGGGTAAATGTAAGGGTAAGCCTAAGGGTAAAAGCAAGGGTAAGGGTAAGGGTAAGGGTAAGGGTAAGGGTAAGGGTAAGGGTAAGGGTAAGGGTAAGGGTAAGGGTAAGGGTAAGGGTAAGCTAAAGGGTAAAAGCAAGGGTAAGGGTAAGGGTAAGGGTAAGGGTAAGGGTAAGGGTAAGGGTAAGGGTAAGGGTAAGCTTAAGGGTAAAAGCAAGGGTAAGGGTAAGGGTAAGGGTAAGGGTAAGTGTAAGGGTAAGGGTAAGGGTAAGGGTAAGCTTAAGGGTAAAAGCAAGGGTAAGGGTAAGGGTAAGGGTAAGGGTAAGGGTTAGGGTAAGGGTAAAGGTAAGGGTAAGCCTAAGGGTAAAAGCAAGGGTAAGGGTAAGGGTAAGGGTAAGGGTAAGGGTAAGGGTAAGGGTAAGGGTAAGGGTAAGAGTAAGGGTAAGGGTAAGGGTAAGCTTAAGGGTAAAAGCAAGGGTAAGGGTAAGGGTAAGGGTAAGGGTAAGCCTAAGGGTAAAAGCAAGGGTAAGGGTAAGGTTAAGGGTAAGGGTAAGGGTAAGCTTAAGGGTAAAAGCAAGGGTAAGGGTAAGGGTAAGGGTAAGGGTAAGGGTGAGCTTAAGGGTAAAAGCAAGGGTAAGGGTAAGGGTGAGGGTGAGGGTAAGGGTAAGGGTAAGGGTAAAGGTAAGGGTAAGCCTAAGAGTAAAAGCAAGAGTAAGGGTAAGGGTAAGGGTAAGGGTAAGGGTAAGGGTAAGGGTAAGGGTAAGGGTAAGGGTAAGGGTAAGGGTAAGGGTAAGGGTAAGGGTAAGCTTAAGGGTAAAAGCAAGGGTAAGGATAAGGGTAAGGGTACGGGTAAGGGTAAGGGTAAGGGTAAGGGTAAGGGTAAGGGTAAGGGTAAGCTTAAGGGTAAAAGCAAGGGTAAGGGTAAGGGTAAGGGTAAGGGTAAGGGTAAGGGTAAGGGTAAGGGTAAGGGTAAGGGTAAGCTTAAGGGTAAAAGCAAGGGTAAGGGTTAGGGTAAGGGTAAGGGTAAGGGTAAGGGTAAGGGTAAGCTTAAGGGTAAAAGCAAGGGTAAGGGTAAGGGTAAGGGTAAGGGTAAGGGTAAGGGTAAGGGTAAAGGTAAGGGTAAGCTTAAGGGTAAAAGCAAGGGTAAGGGTAAGGGTAAGGGTAAGGGTAAGGGTAAGGGTAAGGGTAAGGGTAAGGGTAAGGGTAAGGGTAAGGGTAAGGGTAAGGGTAAGGGTAAGGGTAAGGGTAAGGGTAAGCTTAAGGGTATAAGCAAGGGTAAGGGTAAGGGTAAGGGTGAGGGTAAGGGTAAGGGTAAGGGTAAGGGTAAGGGTAAGCTTGAGGGTAAAAGCAAGGGTAAGGGTAAGGGTAAGGGTAAGGGTAAGGGTAAGGGTAAGGGTAAGCTTAAGGGTAAAAGCAAGGGTAAGGGTAAGGGTAAGTGTAAGGGTAAGGGTAAGGGTAAGGGTAAGGGTAAGGGTAAGGGTAAGGGTAAGGGTAAAGGTAAGGTTAAGCCTAAGGGTAAAAGCAAGGGTAAGGGTAAGTGTAAGGGTAAGGGTAAGGGTAAGGGTAAGGGTAAGGGTAAGGGTAAGGGTAAGGGTAAGGGTAAGCTTAAGGGTAAAAGCAAGGGTAAGGGTAAGGGTAAGGGTAAGGGTAAGCCTAAGGGTAAAAGCAAGGGTAAGGGTAAGGGTAAGGGTAAGGGTAAGGGTAAGCTTAAGGGTAAAAGCAAGGGTAAGGGTAAGGGTAAGGGTAAGGGTAAGGGTAAGGGTAAGGGTAAGCTTAAGGGTAAAAGCAAGGGTAAGGGTAAGGGTAAGGGTAAGGGTAAGGGTAAGGGTAAGGGTAAGGGTAAGGGTAAAGGTAAGGGTAAGCCTAAGGGTCAAAGCAAGGGTAAGGGTAAGGGTAAGGGTAAGGGTAAGGGTAAGGGTAAGGGTAAGGGTAAGGGTAAGGGTAAGGGTAAGCTTAAGGGTAAAAGCAAGGGTAAGGGTAAGGGTAAGGGTAAGGGTAAGGGTAAGGGTAAGGGTAAGGGTAAGGGTAAGGGTAAGGGTAAGCTTAAGGGTAAGGGTAAGGGTAAGGGTAAGGGTAAGCCTAAGGGTAAAAGCAAGGGTAAGTGTAAGGGTAAGGGTAAGGGTAAGGGTAAGCTTAAGGGTAAAAGCAAGGGTAAGGGTAAGGGTAAGGGTAAGGGTAAGGGTAAGCTTAAGGGTAAAAGCAAGGGTAAGGGTAAGGGTAAGGGTAAGGGTAAGGGTTAGGCTAAAGGTAAGGGTAAGCCTAAGGGTAAAAGCAAGGGTAAGGGTAAGGGTAAGGGTAAGGGTAAGGGTAAGGGTAAGCTTAAGGGTAAAAGCAAGGGTAAGGGTAAGGGTAAGGGTAAGGGTAAGCCTAAGGGTAAAAGCAAGGGTAAGGGTAAGGGTAAGGGTAAGGGTAAGGGTAAGCTTAAGGGTAAAAGCAAGTGTAAGGGTAAGGGTAAGGGTAAGGGTAAGGGTAAGGGTAAGCTTTAGGGTAAAAGCAAGGGTAAGGGTAAGGGTAAGGGTAAGGGTAAGGGTAAGGGTAAGGGTAAGGGTAAAGGTAAGGGTAAGCCTAAGGGTAAAAGCAAGGGTAAGGGTGAGGGTAAGGGTAAGGGTAAGGGTAAGGGTAAGGGTAAGGGTAAGCTTAAGGGTAAAAGCAAGGGTAAGGGTAAGGGTGAGGGTAAGGGTTAGGGTAAGGGTAAGGGTAAGGGTAAGGGTAAGGGTAAGCTTAAGGGTAAGGGTAAGGGTAAGGGTAAGCTTAAGGGTAAAAGCAAGGGTAAGGGTAAGGGTGAGGGTAAGGGTAAGGGTAAGCTTAAGGGTAAAAGCAAGGGTAAGGGTAAGGGTAAGGGTAAGGGTAAGGGTAAGGGTAAGCTTAAGGGTAAGGGTAAGGGTAAGGGTAAGGGTAAGCTTAAGGGTAAAAGCAAGGGTAAGGGTAAGGGTAAGGGTAAGGGTAAGGGTAAGCTTAAGGGTAAGGGTAAGGGTAAGGGTAAGGGTAAGCTTAAGGGTAAAAGCAAAGGTAAGGTTAAGGGTAAGGGTAAGGGTAAGGGTAAGGGTAAGGGTAAGCTTAAGGGTAAGGGTAAGGGTAAGGGTAAGGGTAAGCTTAAGGGTAAAAGCAAGGGTAAGGGTAAGGGTAAGGGTAAGGGTAAGGGTAAGGGTAAGGGTAAGGGTAAGGGTAAGGGTAAGGGTAAGGGTAAGGGTAAGGGTAAGGGTAAGGGTAAGGGTAAGGGTAAGCTTAAGGGTAAGGGTAAGGGTAAGGGTAAGCTTAAGGGTAAAAGCAAGGGTAAGGGTAAGGGTAAGGGTAAGGGTAAGGGTAAGCTTAAGGGTAAAAGCAAGGGTAAGGGTAAGGGTAAGGGTAAGGGTAAGGGTAAGGGTAAGGGTAAGGGTAAGCTTAAGGGTAAGGGTAAGGGTAAGGTTAAGCTTAAGGGTAAAAGCAAGGGTAAGGGTAAGGGTAAGGGTAAGGGTAAGGGTAAATGTAAGGGTAAGCCTAAGGGTAAAAGCAAGGGTAAGGGTAAGGGTAAGGGTAAGGGTAAGGGTAAGGGTAAGGGTAAGGGTAAGGGTAAGGGTAAGGGTAAGGGTAAGCTAAAGGGTAAAAGCAAGGGTAAGGGTAAGGGTAAGGGTAAGGGTAAGGGTAAGGGTAAGGGTAAGGGTAAGCTTAAGGGTAAAAGCAAGGGTAAGGGTAAGGGTAAGGGTAAGGGTAAGTGTAAGGGTAAGGGTAAGGGTAAGGGTAAGCTTAAGGGTAAAAGCAAGGGTAAGGGTAAGGGTAAGGGTAAGGGTAAGGGTTAGGGTAAGGGTAAAGGTAAGGGTAAGCCTAAGGGTAAAAGCAAGGGTAAGGGTAAGGGTAAGGGTAAGGGTAAGGGTAAGGGTAAGGGTAAGGGTAAGGGTAAGAGTAAGGGTAAGGGTAAGGGTAAGCTTAAGGGTAAAAGCAAGGGTATGGGTAAGGGTAAGGGTAAGGGTAAGCCTAAGGGTAAAAGCAAGGGTGAGGGTAAGGTTAAGGGTAAGGGTAAGGGTAAGCTTAAGGGTAAAAGCAAGGGTAAGGGTAAGGGTAAGGGTAAGGGTAAGGGTAAGGGTAAGGGTGAGCTTAAGGGTAAAAGCAAGGGTAAGGGTAAGGGTGAGGGTGAGGGTAAGGGTAAGGGTAAGGGTAAAGGTAAGGGTAAGCCTAAGAGTAAAAGCAAGGGTAAGGGTAAGGGTAAGGGTAAGGGTAAGGGTAAGGGTAAGGGTAAGGGTAAGGGTAAGGGTAAGGGTAAGGGTAAGGGTAAGGGTAAGGGTAAGGGTAAGCTTAAGGGTAAAAGCAAGGGTAAGGATAAGGGTAAGGGTACGGGTAAGGGTAAGGGTAAGGGTAAGGGTAAGGGTAAGGGTAAGGGTAAGCTTAAGGGTAAAAGCAAGGGTAAGGGTAAGGGTAAGGGTAAGGGTAAGGGTAAGGGTAAGGGTAAGGGTAAGGGTAAGGGTAAGGGTAAGGGTAAGCTTAAGGGTAAAAGCAAGGGTAAGGGTTAGGGTAAGGGTAAGGGTAAGGGTAAGGGTAAGGGTAAGCTTAAGGGTAAAAGCAAGGGTAAGGGTAAGGGTAAGGGTAAGGGTAAGGGTAAGGGTAAGGGTAAAGGTAAGGGTAAGCTTAAGGGTAAAAGCAAGGGTAAGGGTAAGGGTAAGGGTAAGGGTAAGGGTAAGGGTAAGGGTAAGGGTAAGGGTAAGGGTAAGGGTAAGGGTAAGGGTAAGGGTAAGGGTAAGGGTAAGGGTAAGGGTAAGGGTAAGGGTAAGGGTAAGCTTAAGGGTATAAGCAAGGGTAAGGGTAAGGGTAAGTGTGAGGGTAAGGGTAAGGGTAAGGGTAAGGGTAAGGGTAAGCTTGAGGGTAAAAGCAAGGGTAAGGGTAAGGGTAAGGGTAAGGGTAAGGGTAAGGGTAAGGGTAAGCTTAAGGGTAAAAGCAAGGGTAAGGGTAAGGGTAAGTGTAAGGGTAAGGGTAAGGGTAAGGGTAAGGGTAAGGGTAAGGGTAAGGGTAAGGGTAAAGGTAAGGTTGAGCCTAAGGGTAAAAGCAAGGGTAAGGGTAAGTGTAAGGGTAAGGGTAAGGGTAAGGGTAAGGGTAAGGGTAAGGGTAAGGGTAAGGGTAAGGGTAAGCTTAAGGGTAAAAGCAAGGGTAAGGGTAAGGGTAAGGGTAAGGGTAAGCCTAAGGGTAAAAGCAAGGGTAAGGGTAAGGGTAAGGGTAAGGGTAAGGGTAAGGGTAAGGGTAAGGGTAAGCTTAAGGGTAAAAGCAAGGGTAAGGGTAAGGGTAAGGGTAAGGGTAAGGGTAAGGGTAAGGGTAAGCTTAAGGGTAAAAGCAAGGGTAAGGGTAAGGGTAAGGGTAAGGGTAAGGGTAAGGGTAAGGGTAAGGGTAAGGGTAAGGGTAAAGGTAAGGGTAAGCCTAAGGGTCAAAGCAAGGGTAAGGGTAAGGGTAAGGGTAAGGGTAAGGGTAAGGGTAAGGGTAAGGGTAAGGGTAAGGGTAAGGGTAAGCTTAAGGGTAAAAGCAAGGGTAAGGGTAAGGGTAAGGGTAAGGGTAAGGGTAAGGGTAAGGGTAAGGGTAAGGGTAAGGGTAAGGGTAAGCTTAAGGGTAAGGATAAGGGTAAGGGTAAGGGTAAGCCTAAGGGTAAAAGCAAGGGTAAGTGTAAGGGTAAGGGTAAGGGTAAGGGTAAGCTTAAGGGTAAAAGCAAGGGTAAGGGTAAGGGTAAGGGTAAGGGTAAGGGTAAGCTTAAGGGTAAAAGCAAGGGTAAGGGTAAGGGTAAGGGTAAGGGTAAGGGTTAGGCTAAAGGTAAGGGTAAGCCTAAGGGTAAAAGCAAGGGTAAGGGTAAGGGTAAGGGTAAGGGTAAGGGTAAGGGTAAGGGTAAGGGTAAGGGTAAGGGTAAGGGTAAGGGTAAGGGTAAAGGTAAGGGTAAGGGTAAGCTTAAGGGTAAAAGCAAGGGTAAGGGTAAGGGTAAGGGTAAGGGTAAGAGTAAGGGTAAGGGTAAGGGTAAGCTTAAGGGTAAAAGCAAGGGTAAGGGTAAGGGTAAGGGTAAGGGTAAGGGTAAGGGTAAGGGTAAGGGTAAGGGTAAGGGTAAGGGTAAGGGTAAGGGTAAGGGTAAGCTTAAGGGTAAAAGCAAGGGTAAGGGTAAGGGCAAGGATAAGGGTAAGGGTAAGGGTAAGGGTAAGGGTAAGGGTAAGGGTAAGCTTAAGGGTAAAAGCAAGGGTAAGGGTAAGGGTAAGGGTAAGGGTAAGGGTAAGGGTAATGGTAAGGGTAAAGGTAAGGGTAAGCCTAAGGGTAAAAGCAAGGGTAAGGGTAAGGGTAAGGGTAAGGGTAAGGGTAAGGTTAAGGGTAAGGGTTAGGGTAAGGGTAAGGGTAAGGGTAAGGGTAAGCTTAAGGGTAAAAGCAAGGGTAAGGGTAAGGGTAAGTGTAAGGGTAAGGGTAAGGGTAAGGGTAAGGGTAAGGGTAAGGGTAAGGGTAAGGGTAAGGGTAAGGGTAAAGGTAAGGTTAAGCCTAAGGGTAAAAGCAAGGGTAAGGGTAAGTGTAAGGGTAAGGGTAAGGGTAAGGGTAAGGGTAAGGGTAAGGGTAAGGGTAAGGGTAAGGGTAAGGGTAAACTTAAGGGTAAAAGCAAGGGTAAGGGTAAGGGTAAGGGTAAGGGTAAGCCTAAGGGTAAAAGCAAGGGTAAGGGTAAGGGTAAGGGTAAGGGTAAGGGTAAGCTTAAGGGTAAAAGCAAGGGTAAGGGTAAGGGTAAGGGTAAGGGTAAGGGTAAGGGTAAGGGTAAGCTTAAGGGTAAAAGCAAGGGTAAGGGTAAGGGTAAGGGTAAGGGTAAGGGTAAGGGTAAGGGTAAGGTTAAGGGTAAGGGTAAAGGTAAGGGTAAGCCTAAGGGTCAAAGCAAGGGTAAGGGTAAGGGTAAGGGTAAGGGTAAGGGTAAGGGTAAGGGTAAGGGTAAGGGTAAGGGTAAGCTTAAGGGTAAAAGCAAGGGTAAGGGTAAGGGTAAGGGTAAGGGTAAGGGTAAGGGTAAGGATAAGGGTAAGGGTAAGGGTAAGGGTAAGCTTAAGGGTAAGGGTAAGGGTAAGGGTAAGGGTAAGGGTAAGCCTAAGGGTAAAAGCAAGGGTAAGTGTAAGGGTAAGGGTAAGGGTAAGGGTAAGCTTAAGGGTAAAAGCAAGGGTAAGGGTAAGGGTAAGGGTAAGGGTAAGGGTAAGCTTAAGGGTAAAAGCAAGGGTAAGGGTAAGGGTAAGGGTAAGGGTAAGGGTAAGGGTTAGGCTAAAGGTAAGGGTAAGCCTAAGGGTAAAAGCAAGGGTAAGGGTAAGGGTAAGGGTAAGGGTAAGGGTAAGGGTAAGGGTAAGGGTAAGGGTAAAGGTAAGGGTAAGGGTAAGCTTAAGGGTAAAAGCAAGGGTAAGGGTAAGGGTAAGGGTAAGGGTAAGAGTAAGGGTAAGGGTAAGGGTAAGCTTAAGGGTAAAAGCAAGGGTAAGGGTAAGGGTAAGGGTAAGGGTAAGGGTAAGGGTAAGGGTAAGGGTAAGGGTAAGGGTAAGGGTGAGGGTAAGGGTAAGCTTAAGGGTAAAAGCAAGGGTAAGGGTAAGGGTAAGGATAAGGGTAAGGGTAAGGGTAAGGGTAAGGGTAAGGGTAGGGGGTTAGCTTAAGGGTAAAAGCAAGGGTAAGCGTAAGGGTAAGGGTAAGGGTAAGGGTAAGGGTAATGGTAAGGGTAAAGGTAAGGGTAAGCCTAAGGGTAAAAGCAAGGGTAAGGGTAAGGGTAAGGGTAAGGGTAAGGGTAAGGTTAAGGGTAAGGGTTAGGGTAAGGGTAAGGGTAAGGGTAAGGGTAAGCTTAAGGGTAAAAGCAAGGGTAAGGGTAAGGGTAAGGGTAAGGGTAAGGGTAAGGGTAAGCTTAAGGGTAAGGGTAAGGGTAAGGGTAAGGGTAAGGGTAAGCTTAAGGGTAAAAGCAAGGGTAAGGGTAAGGGTAAGGGTAAGGGTAAGGGTAAGCTTAAGGGTAAAAGCAAGGGTAAGGGTAAGGGTAAGGGTAAGGGTAAGGGTAAGGGTAAGGGTAAGCTTAAGGGTATGGGTAAGGGTAAGGGTAAGCTTAAGGGTAAAAGCAAGGGTAAGGGTCAGGGTAAGGGTAAGTGTAAGGGTAAGGGTAAGGGTAAGGGTAAGGGTGAGCTTAAGGGTAAAAGCAAGGGTAAGGGTAAGGTTAAGGGTAAGGGTAAGGGTAAGGGTAAGGGTAAGGGTTAGCTTAAGGGTAAAAGCAAGGGTAAGGGTAAGGGTAAGGGTAAGGGTAAGGGTAAGGGTAAGGGTAAGGGTAAGGGTAAGGGTAAGGGTAAGGGTAAAGGTAAGGGTAAGCCTAAGGGTAAAAGCAAGGGTAAGGGTAAGGGTAAGGGTAAGGGTAAGAGTAAGGGTAAGGGTAAGGGTAAGGTTAAGCTTAAGGGTAAAAGCAAGGGTAAGGGTAAGGGTAAGGGTAAGGGTAAGCCTAAGGGTAAAAGCAAGAGTAAGGGAAAGGGTAAGGGTAAGGGTAAGGGTAAGGGTAAGCTTAAGGGTAAAAGCAAGGGTAAGGGTAAGGGTAAGGGTTAGGGTAAGGGTAAGGGTAAGGGTAAGGGTAAGGGTAAGGGTAAGGGTAAGGGTAAGGGTAAGGGTAAGGGTAAGGGTAAGGGTAAGGGTAAGCTTAAGGGTATAAGCAAGGGTAAGGGTAAGGGTAAGGGTGAGGGTAAGGGTAAGGGTAAGGGTAAGGGTAAGGGTAAGCTTAAGGGTAAAAGCAAGGGCAAGGGTAAGGGTAAGGGTAAGGGTAAGGGTAAGGGTAAGCTTAAGGGTAAAAGCAAGGGTAAGGGTAAGGGTAAGGGTAAGGGTAAGGGTAAGGGTAAGGGTAAGGGTAAGGGTAAGGGTAAGGGTAAGGGTGAGGGTAAGGTTAAGGGTAAGGGTAAGGGTAAAGGTAAGGTTAAGCCTAAGGGTAAAAGCAAGGGTAAGGGTAAGGGTAAGGGTAAGGGTAAGGGTAAGGGTAAGGGTAAGGGTAAGGGTAAGGGTAAGGGTAAGGGTAAGGGTAAGGGTAAGGGTAAGCTTAAGGGTAAAAGCAAGGGTAAGGGTAAGGGTGAGGGTAAGGGTAAGCCTAAGGGTAAAAGCAAGGGTAAGGGTAAGGGTAAGGGTAAGGGTAAGGGTAAGCTTAAGGGTAAAAGCAAGGGTAAGGGTAAGGGTAAGGGTAAGGGTAAGGGTAAGGGTAAGGGTAAGCTTAAGGGTAAAAGCAAGGGTAAGGGTAAGGGTAAGGGTTAGGGTAAGGGTAAGGGTAAGGGTAAAGGTAAGGGTAAGCCTAAGGGTCAAAGCAAGGGTAAGGGTAAGGGTAAGGGTAAGGGTAAGGGTAAGGGTAAGGGTAAGGGTAAGGGTAAGGGTAAGGGTAAGGGTAAGCTTAAGGGTAAAAGCAAGGGTAAGGGTAAGGGTAAGGGTAAGGGAAAGGGTAAGGGTAAGGGTAAGGGTAAGGGTAAGGGTAAGCTTAAGGGTAAGGGTAAGGGTAAGGGTAAGGGTAAGCCTAAGGGTAAAAGCAAGGGTAAGTGTAAGGGTAAGGGTAAGGGTAAGGGTAAGCTTAAGGGTAAAAGCAAGGGTAAGGGTAAGGGTAAGGGTAAGGGTAAGGGTAAGGGTAAGGGTAAGGGTAAGGGTAAGCTTAAGGGTAAAAGCAAGGGTAAGGGTAAGGGTAAGGGTAAGGGTAAGGGTAAGGGTAAGGGTAAGGCTAAAGGTAAGAGTAAGCCTAAGGGTAAAAGCAAGGGTAAGGGTAAGGGTAAGGGTAAGGGTAAGGGTAAGGGTAAGGGTAAGGGTAAGGGTAAGTTTAAGGGTAAGGGTAAGGGTAAAGGTAAGGGTAAGGGTAAGCTTAAGGGTAAAAGCAAGGGTAAGGGTAAGGGTAAGGGTAAGGGTAAGAGTAAGGGTAAGGGTAAGGGTAAGCTTAAGGGTAAAAGCAAGGGTAAGGGTAAGGGTAAGGGTAAGGGTAAGGGTAAGGGTAAGGGTAAGGGTAAGGGTAAGGGTAAGGGTAAGGGTAAGGGTAAGGGTAAGGGTAAGCTTAAGGGTAAAAGCAAGGGTAAGGGTAAGGGTAAGGGTAAGGGTAAGGGTAAGGGTAAGGGTAAGGGTAAGGGTAAGGGTAAGGGTAAGGGTAAGCTTAAGGGTAAAAGCAAGGGTAAGGGTAAGGGTAAGGGTAAGGGTAAGGGTAAGGGTAATGGTAAGGGTAAAGGTAAGGGTAAGCCTAAGGGTAAAAGCAAGGGTAAGGGTAAGGGTAAGGGCAAGGGTAAGGGTAAGGTTAAGGGTAAGGGTTAGGGTAAGGGTAAGGGTAAGGGTAAGGGTAAGGGTAAGCTTAAGGGTAAAAGCAAGGGTAAGGGTAAGGGTAAGGGTAAGGGTAAGGGTAAGCTTAAGGGTAAGGGTAAGGGTAAGGGTAAGGGTAAGGGTAAGGGTAAGCTTAAGGGTAAAAGCAAGGGTAAGGGTAAGGGTAAGGGTAAGGGTAAGGGTAAGCTTAAGGGTAAAAGCAAGGGTAAAGGTAAGGGTAAGGGTAAGGGTAAGGGTAAGGGTAAGGGTAAGCTTAAGGCTAAGGGTAAGGGTAAGGGTAAGGGTAAGCTTAAGGGTAAAAGCAAGGGTAAGGGTCAGGGTAAGGGTAAGTGTAAGGGTAAGGGTAAGGGTAAGGGTAAGGGTGAGCTTAAGGGTAAAAGCAAGGGTAAGGGTAAGGTTAAGGGTAAGGGTAAGGGTAAGGGTAAGGGTAAGGGTTAGCTTAAGGGTAAAAGCAAGGGTAAGGGTAAGGGTAAGGGTAAGGGTAAGGGTAAGGGTAAGGGTAAGGGTAAGGGTAAGGGTAAGGGTAAGGGTAAGGGTAAGGGTAAGGGTAAAGGTAAGGGTAAGCCTAAGGGTAAAAGCAAGGGTAAGGGTAAGGGTAAGGGTAAGGGTAAGGGTAAGAGTAAGGGTAAGGGTAAGGGTGAGGGTAAGCTTAAGGGTAAAAGCAAGGGTGAGGGTAAGGGTAAGGGTAAGGGTAAGCCTAAGGGTAAAAGCAAGGGTAAGGGTAAGGGTAAGGGTAAGGGTAAGGGTAAGCTTAAGGGTAAAAGCAAGGGTAAGGGTAAGGGTAAGGGTAAGGGTAAGCTTAAGGGTAAAAGCAAGGGTGAGGGTAAGGGTAAGGGTAAGGGTAAGGGTAAGGGTAAGGGTAAGGGTAAGGGTAAGGGTAAGGGTAAGGGTAAGGGTAAAGGTAAGGGTAAGCCTAAGAGTAAAAGCAAGGGTAAGGGTAAGGGTAAGGGTAAGGGTAAGGGTAAGGGTAAGGGTAAGGGTAAGGGTAAGGGTAAGGGTAAGCTTAAGGGTAAAAGCAAGGGTAAGGATAAGGGTAAGGGTAAGGGTAAGGGTAAGGGTGAGGGTAAGGGTAAGGGTAAGGGTAAGGGTAAGCTTAAGGGTAAAAGCAAGGGTGAGGGTAAGGGTAAGGGTAAGGGTAAGGGTAAGCTTAAGGGTAAAAGCAAGGGTAAGGGTTAGGGTAAGGGTAAGGGTAAGGGTAAGGGTAAGGGTAAGCTTAAGGGTAAAAGCAAGGGTAAGGGTAAGGGTAAGGGTAAGGGTAAGGGTAAGGGTAAGGGTAAGGGTAAAGGTAAGGGTAAGCCTAAGGGTAAAAGCAAGGGTAAGGGTAAGGGTAAGGGTAAGGGTAAGGGTAAGGGTAAGGGTAAGGGTAAGGGTAAGGGTAAGGGTAAGGGTAAGCTTAAGGGTATAAGCAAGGGTAAGGGTAAGGGTAAGGGTGAGGGTAAGGGTAAGGGTAAGGGTAAGGGTGAGCTTAAGGGTAAAAGCAAGGGTAAGGGTAAGGGTAAGGGTAAGGGTAAGGGTAAGGGTAAGCTTAAGGGTAAAAGCAAGGGTAAGGGTAAGGGTAAGGGTAAGGGTAAGGGTAAGGGTAAGGGTAAGGGTAAGGGTAAGGGTAAGGGTAAGGGTGAAGGTAAGGTTAAGCCTAAGGGTAAAAGCAAGGGTAAGGGTAAGGGTAAGGGTAAGGGTAAGGGTAAGGGTAAGGGTAAGGGTAAGGGTAAGGGTAAGGGTAAGCTTAAGGGTAAAAGCAAGGGTAAGGGTAAGAAAAAGGGTAAGGGTAAGCTTAAGGGTAAAAGCAAGGGTAAGGGTAAGGGTAAGGGTAAGGGTAAGGGTGAGGGTAAGGGTAAGCTTAAGGGTAAAAGCAAGGGTAAGGGTAAGGGTAAGGGTAAGGGTAAGGGTAAGGGTAAGGGTAAGGGTAAGGGTAAGGGTAAAGGTAAGGGTAAGCCTAAGGGTCAAAGCAAGGGTAAGGGTAAGGGTAAGAGTAAGGGTAAGGGTAAGGGTAAGGGTAAGGGTAAGCTTAAGGGTAAAAGCAAGGGTAAGGGTAAGGGTAAGGGTAAGGGTAAGGGTAAGGGTAAGGGTAAGGGTAAGGGTAAGGGTAAGGGTAAGGGTAAGGGTAAGCTTAAGGGTAAGGGTAAGGGTAAGGGTAAGGGTAAGCCTAAGGGTAAAAGCAAGGGTAAGTGTAAGGGTAAGGGTAAGGGTAATGGTAAGCTTAAGGGTAAAAGCAAGGGTAAGGGTAAGGGTAAGGGTAAGGGTAAGGGTAAGGGTAAGTGTAAGCTTAAGGGTAAAAGCAAGGGTAAGGGTAAGGGTAAGGGTAAGGGTAAGGGTAAGGGTAAGGCTAAAGGTAAGGGTAAGCCTAAGGGTAAAAGCACGGGTAAGGGTAAGGGTAAGGGTAAGGGTAAGGGTAAGGGTAAGGGTAAGGGTAAGGGTAAGGGTAAGGGTAAGGGTAAGGGTAAGGGTAAAGGTAAGGGTAAGGGTAAGCTTAAGGGTAAAAGCAAGGGTAAGGGTAAGGGTAAGGGTAAGGGTAAGAGTAAGGGTAAGGGTAAGGGTAAGCTTAAGGGTAAAAGCAAGGGTAAGGGTAAGGGTAAGGGTAAGGGTAAGGGTAAGGGTAAGGGTAAGGGTAAGGGTAAGGGTAAGGGTAAGGGTAAGCTTAAGGGTAAAAGCAAGGGTAAGGGTAAGGGTAAGGGTAAGGGTAAGGGTAAGGGTAAGGGTAAGGGTAAGGGTAAGCTTAAGGGTAAAAGCAAGGGTAAGGGTAAGGGTAAGGGTAAGGGTAAGGGTAAGGGTAAGGGTAATGGTAAGGGTAAAGGTAAGGGTAAGCCTAAGGGTAAAAGCAAGGGTAAGGGTAAGGGTAAGGGTAAGGGTAAGGGTAAGGGTAAGGGTAAGGTTAAGGGTAAGGGTTAGGGTAAGGGTAAGGGTAAGGGTAAGGGTAAGCTTAAGGGTAAAAGCAAGGGTAAGGGTAAGGGTAAGGGTAAGGGTAAGGGTAAGGGTAAGGGTAAAAGCAAGGGTAAGGGTAAGGGTAAGGGTAAGGGTAAGGGTAGGCTTAAGGGTAAAAGCAAGGGTAAGGGTAAGGGTAAGGGTAAGGGTAAGGGTAAGCTTAAGGGTAAAAGCAAGGGTAAGGGTAAGGGTAAGGGTAAGGGTAAGGGTAAGGGTAAGCTTAAGGGTAAGGGTAAGGGTAAGGGTAAGGGTAAGCTTAAGGGTAAAAGCAAGGGTAAGGGTCAGGGTAAGGGTAAGTGTAAGGGTAAGGGTAAGGGTAAGGGTAAGGGTGAGCTTAAGGGTAAAAGCAAGGGTAGGGGTAAGGTTAATTGTAAGGGTAAGGGTAAGGGTAAGGGTAAGGGTAAGCTTAAGGGTAAAAGCAAGGGTAAGGGTAAGGGTAAGGGTAAGGGTAAGGGTAAGGGTAAGGGTAAGGGTAAGGGTAAGGGTAAGGGTAAAGGTAAGGGTAAGCCTAAGGGTAAAAGCAAGGGTAAGGGTAAGGGTAAGGGTAAGGGTAAGAGTAAGGGTAAGGGTAAGGGTAAGGGTAAGCTTAAGGGTAAAAGCAAGGGTAAGGGTAAGGGTAAGGGTAAGGGTAAGCCTAAGGGTAAAAGCAAGGGTAAGGGTAAGGGTAAGGGTAAGCTTAAGGGTGAAAGCAAGGGTAAGGGTAAGGGTAAGGGTAAGGGTAAGGGTAAGGGTAAGGGTAAGCTTAAGGGTAAAAGCAAGGGTGAGGGTAAGGGTAAGGGTAAGGGTAAGGGTAAGGGTAAGGGTAAGGGTAAGGGTAAGCTTAAGGGTAAAAGCAAGGGTAAGGGTAAGGGTAAGGGTAAGGGTAAGGGTAAGGGTAAGGGTAAGGGTAAGGGTAAGGGTAAGCTTAAGGGTAAAAGCAAGGGTAAGGGTAAGGGTAAGGGTAAGGGTAAGGGTAAAGGTAAGGGTAAGCCTAAGGGTAAAAGCAAGGGTAAGGGTAAGGGTAAGGGTAAGGGTAAGGGTTAGGGTAAGGGTAAGGGTAAGGGTAAGGGTAAGGGTAAGTGTAAGGGTAAGGGTAAGGGTAAGGGTAAGCTTAAGGGTAAAAGCAAGGGTAAGGGTAAGGGAAAGGGTAAGGGTAAGCCTAAGGGTAAAAGAGAGGGTAAGGGTAAGGGTAAGGGTAAGGGTAAGGGTAAGCTTAAGGGTAAAAGCAAGAGTAAGGGTAAGGGTAAGGGTAAGGGTAAGGGTAAGGGTAAGCTTAAGGGTAAAAGCAAGGGTAAGGGTAAAGGTAAGGGTAAGGGTAAGGGTAAGGGTAAGGGTAAGGGTAAGGGTAAGGGTAAGGGTAAGGGTAAGGGTAAGGGTAAAGGTAAGGGTAAGCCTAAGGGTAAAAGCAAGGGTAAGGGTAAGGGTAAGGGTAAGGGTAAGGGTAAGGTTAAGGGTAAGGGGAAGGGTAAGCTTAAGGGTAAAAGCAAGGGTAAGGGTAAGGGTAAGGGTAAGGGTAAGGGTAAGGGTAAGGGTAAGGGTAAGGGAAAGGGTAAGCTTAAGGGTAAGGGTAAGGGTAAGGGTAAGCTTAAGGGTGAAAGCAAGGGTAAGGGTAAGGGTGAGGGTAAGGGTAAGCTTAAGGGTAAAAGCAAGGGTAAGGGTAAGGGTAAGGGTAAGGGTAAGGGTAAGGGTAAGGGTAAGGGTAAGGGTAAGGGTAAGGGTAAGGGTAAGCTTAAGGGTAAGGGTAAGGGTAAGGGTAAGGGTAAGCTTAAGGGTAAAAGCAAGGGTAAGGGTAAGGGTAAGGGTAAGGGTAAGGGTAAGGGTAAGGGTTAGCTTAAGGGTAAGGGTGAGGGTAAGGGTAAGGGTAAGCTTAAGGGTAAAAGCAAGGGTAAGGGTAAGGGTGAGGGTAAGGGTAAGGGTAAGGGTAAGGGTAAGCTTAAGGGTAAGGGTAAGGGTAAGGGTAAGCTTAAGGGTAAAAGCAAGGGTAAGGGTAAGGGTAAGGGTAAAGGTAAGGGTAAGGGTAAGGGTAAGGGTAAGGGTAAGGGTAAGGGTAAGGGTAAGGGTAAGGGTAAGGGTAAGGGTAAGGGTAAGGGTAAGGGTAAGGGAAAACTTAAGGGTAAGGGTAAGGGTAAGGGTAAGGGTAAGCTTAAGGGTAAAAGCAAGGGTAAGGGTAAGGGTAAGGGTAAGGGTAAGGGTAAGCTTAAGGGTAAAAGCAAGGGTAAGGGTAAGGGTAAGGGTAAGGGTAAGGGTAAGGGTAAGGGTAAGGGTAAGGGTAAGGGTAAGGGTAAGGGTAAGCTTAAGGGTAAGGGTAAGGGTAAGGGTAAGGGTAAGCTTAAGGGTAAAAGCAAGGGTAAGGGTAAGGGTAAGGGTAAGGGTAAGGGTAAAGGTAAGGGTAAGCCTAAGGGTAAAAGCAAGGATAAGGGTTAGGGTAAGGGTAAGGTAAGGGTAAGGGTAAGGGTAAGGGTAAGGGTAAGCTTAAGGGTAAAAGCAAGGGTAAGGGTAAGGGTAAGGGTAAGGGTAAGGGTAAGGGTAAGGGTAAGGGTAAGGGTAAGGGTAAGGGTTAGGGTAAGCTTAAGGGTAAAAGCAAGGGTAAGGGTAAGGGTAAGGGTAAGGGTAAGGGTAAGGGTAAGGGTAAGCTTAAGGGTAAAAGCAAGGGTAAGGGTAAGGGTAAGGGTAAGGGTAAGGGTTGGGGTAAGGGTAAAGGTAAGGGTAAGCCTAAGGGTAAAAGCAAGGGTAAGGGTAAGGGTAAGGGTAAGGGTAAGGGTAAGGGTAAGGGTAAGGGTAAGGGTAAGGGTAAGGGTAAGGGTAAGAGTAAGGGTAAGGGTAAGGGTAAGCTTAAGGGTAAAAGCAAGGGTAAGGGTAAGGGTAAGGGTAAGGGTAAGCCTAAGGGTAAAAGCAAGGGTAAGGGTAAGGGTAAGGGTAAGGGTAAGGGTAAGCTTAAGGGTAAAAGCAAGGGTAAGGGTAAGGGTAAGGGTAAGGGTAAGGGTAAGGGTAAGCTTAAGGGTAAAAGCATGGGTAAGGGTAAGGGTAAGGGTAAGGGTAAGGGTAAGGGTAAGGGTAAAGGTAAGGGTAAGCCTAAGGGTAAAAGCAAGGGTAAGGGTAAGGGTAAGGGTAAGGGTAAGGGTAAGGGTAAGGGTAAGGGTAAGCTTAAGGGTAAAAGCAAGGCTAAGGGTAAGGGTAAAAGTAAGGGCAAGGGTAAGGGTAAGGGTAAGGGTAAGGGTAAGGGTAAGCTTAAGGGTAAAAGCAAGGGTAAGGGTAAGGGTGAGGGTAAGGGTAAGGGTAAGGGTAAGGGTAAGGGTAAGGGTAAAGGTAAGGGTAAGGGTAAGGGTAAGGGTAAGGGTAAAGGTAAGCTTAAGGGTAAAAGCAAGGGTAAGGGTTAGGGTAAGGGTAAGGGTAAGGGTAAGGGTAAGGGTAAGCTTAAGGGTAAAAGCAAGGGTAAGGGTAAGGGTAAGGGTAAGGGTAAGGGTAAGGGTAAAGGTAAGGGTAAGGGTAAGGGTAAGGGTAAGGGTAAGGGTAAGGGTAAGGGTAAGGGTAAGGGTAAGGGTAAGCTTAAGGGTAAAAGCAAGGGTAAGGGTAAGGGTAAGGGTGAGCGTAAGGGTAAGGGTAAGGGTAAGGGTAAGCTTAAGGGTAAAAGCAAGGGTAAGGGTAAGGGTAAGGGTAAGGGTAAGGGTTAGGGTAAGGGTAAAGGTAAGGGTAAGCCTAAGGGTAAAAGCAAGGGTAAGGGTAAGGGTAAGGGTAAGGGTAAGGGTAAGGGTAAGGGTAAGGGTAAGGGTAAGGGTAAGGGTAAGGGTAAGGGTAAGCTTAAGGGTGAAAGCAAGGGTAAGGGTAAGGGTAAGGGTAAGGGTAAGCCTAAGGGTAAAAGCAAGGGTAAGGGTAAGGGTAAGGGTAAGGGTAAGGGTAAGGGTAAGCTTAAGGGTAAAAGCAAGGGTAAAGGTAAGGGTAAGGGTAAGGGTAAGGGTAAGGGTAAGGGTAAGGTAAGCTTAAGGGTAAAAGCAAGGTTAAGGGTAAGGGCTAAGGGTAAGGGTAAGGGTAAGGGTAAGCTTAAGGGTAAAAGCAAGGGTAAAGGTAAGGGTAAGGGTAAGGGTTAGGGTAAGGGTAAGCTTAAGGGTAAAAGCAAGGGTAAGGGTAAGGGTAAGGGTAAGGGTAAGGGTAAGGGTAAGGGTAAGGGTAAGGGTAAGGGTAAAGGTAAGGGTAAGCCTAAGGGTAAAAGCAAGGGTAAGGGTAAGGGTAAGGGTAAGGGTAAGGGTAAGGGTAAGGGTAAGGGTAAGGGTAAGGGTAAGGGTAAGGGTAAGGGTAAGGGTAAGGGTAAGGGTAAGGGTAAGGGTAAGGGTAAGGGTAAGGGTAAGGGTAAGGGTAAGGGTAAGGGTAAGGGTAAGGGTAAGGGTAAGGGTAAGGGTAAGGGTAAGGGTAAGGGTAAGGGTAAGCTAAAGGGTAAAAGCAAGGGTAAGGGTTAGGGTAAGGGTAAGGGTAAGGGTAAGGGTAAGGGTAAGCTTAAGGGTAAAAGCAAGGGTAAGGGTAAGGGTAAGGGTAAGGGTAAGGGTAAGGGTAAGGGTAAGGGTAAGGGTAAGGGTAAAGGTAAGGGTAAGCCTAAGGGTAAAAGCAAGGGTAAGGGTAAGGGTAAGGGTAAGGGTAAGGGTAAGGGTAAGGGTAAGGGTAAGGGTAAGGGTAAGGGTAAGGGTAAGGGTAAGGGTAAGCTTAAGGGTATAAGCAAGGGTAAGGGTAAGGGTAAGGGTAAGGGTGAGGGTAAGGGTAAGGGTAAGGGTAAGGGTAAGGGTAAGGGTAAGCTTAAGGGTAAAAGCAAGGGTAAGGGTAAGGGTAAGGGTAAGGGTAAGGGTAAGGGTAAGGGTAAGCTTAAGGGTAAAAGCAAGGGTAAGGGTAAGGGTAAGGGTAAGGGTAAGGGTAAGGGTAAGGGTAAGGGTAAGGGTAAGGGTAAGGGTAAGGGTAAAGGTAAGGGTAAGCCTAAGGGTAAAAGCAAGGGTAAGGGTAAGGGTAAGGGTAAGGGTAAGGGTAAGGGTAAGGGTAAGGGTAAGGGTAAGGGTAAGGGTAAGGGTAAGGGTAAGGGTAAGGGTAAGTGTAAGGGTAAGCTTAAGGGTAAAAGCAAGGGTAAGGGTAAGGGTAAGGGTAAGGGTAAGCCTAAGGGTAAAAGCAAGGGTAAGGGTAAGGGTAAGGGTAAGGGTAAGGGTAAGCTTAAGGGTAAAAGCAAGGGTAAGGGTAAGGGTAAGGGTAAGGGTAAGGGTAAGGGTAAGCTTAAGGGTAAAAGCAAGGGTAAGGGTAAGGGTATGGGTAAGGGTAAGGGTAAGGGTAAAGGTAAGGGTAAGCCTAAGGGTAAAAGCAAGGGTAAGGGTAAGGGTAAGGGTAAGGGTAAGGGTAAGGGTAAGGGTAAGGGTAAGGGTAAGGGTAAGGGTAAGGGTAAGGGTAAGGGTAAGCTTAAGGGTAAAAGCAAGGGTAAGGGTAAGGGTAAGGGTAAGGGTAAGGGTAAGGGTAAGGGTAAGCTTAAGGGTAAAAGCAAGGGTAAGGGTAAGGGTAAGGGTAAGGGTAAGGGTAAGGGTAAGGGTAAGGGTAAGGGTAAGCTTAAGGGTAAAAGCAAGGGTAAGGGTAAGGGTAAGGGTAAACTTAAGTGTAAAAGCAAGGGTAAGGGTAAGGGTAAGGGTAAGGGTAAGGGTAAGGGTAAGGGTAAGGGTAAAGGTAAGGGTAAGCCTAAGGGTAAAAGCAAGGGTAAGGGTAAGGGTAAGGGTAAGGGTAAGGGTAAGGGTAAGGGTAAGGGTAAGGGTAAGGGTAAGGGTAAGGGTAAGGGTAAGGGTAAGGGTAAGGGTAAGGGTAAGGGTAAGGGTAAGCTTAAGGGTAAAAGCAAGGGTGAGGGTAAGGGTAAGGGTAAGGGTAAGGGTAAGGGTAAGGGTAAGGGTAAGGGTAAGGGTAAGGGTAAGGGTAAGGGTAAGGGTAAGGGTAAGGGTAAGGGTAAGGGTAAGGGTAAGCCTAAGGGTAAAAGCAAGGGTAAGGGTAAGGGTAAGGGTAAGGGTAAGGGTAAGCTTAAGGGTAAAAGCAAGGGTAAGGGTAAGGGTAAGGGTAAGGGTAAGCTTAAGGGTAAAAGCAAGGGTAAGGGTAAGGGTAAGGGTAAGGGTAAGGGTAAGGGTAAGGGTAAGGGTAAGGGTAAGGGTAAAGGTAAGGGTAAGCCTAAGGGTAAAAGCAAGGGTATGGGTAAGGGTAAGGGTAAGGGTAAGGGTAAGGGTAAGGGTAAGGGTAAGGGTAAGGGTAAGGGTAAGGGTAAGGGTAAGGGTAAGGGTAAGGGTAAGGGTAAGGGTAAGGGTAAGGGTAAGCTTAAGGGTAAAAGCAAGGGTAAGGGTAAGGGTAAGGGTAAGGGTAAGGGTAAGGGTAAGGGTAAGGGTAAGGGTAAGGGTAAGGGTAAGGGTAAGGGTAAGGGTAAGGGTAAGGGTAAGGGTAAGGGTAAGGGTAAGGGTAAGCTTAAGGGTAAAAGCAAGGGTAAGGGTAAGGGTAAGGGTAAGGGTAAGGGTAAGGGTAAGGGTAAGGGTAAGGGTAAGGGTAAGGGCAAGGGTAAGGGTAAGGGTAAGGGTAAGGGTAAGGGTAAGGGTAAGGGTAAGGGTAAGGGTAAGGGTAAGCTTAAGGGTAAAAGCAAGGTTAAGGGTAAGGGTAAGGGTAAGGGTAAGGGTAAGGGTAAGGGTAAGGGTAAGGGTAAGGGTAAGGGTAAGGGTAAGCTTAAGGGTAAAAGCAAGGGTAAGGGTAAGGGTAAGGGTAAGGGTAAGGGTAAGGGTAAGGGTAAGGGTAAGGGTAAGCCTAAGGGTAAAAGCAAGGGTAAGGGTAAGGGTAAAAGCAAGGGTAAGGGTAAGGGTAAGGGTAAGGGTAAGGGTAAGGGTAAGGGTAAGGGTAAGGGTAAGGGTAAGCTTAAGGGTAAAAGCAAGGGTAAGGGTAAGGGTAAGGGTAAGGGTAAGGGTAAGTGTAAGCTTAAGGGTAAAAGCAAGGGTAAGGGTAAGGGTAAGGGTAAAGGTAAGCCTAAGCCTTAGGGTAAAAGCAAGGGTAAGGGTAAGGGTAAGGGTAAGGGTAAGGGTAAGGGTAAGGGTAAGCTTAAGGGTAAAAGCAAGGGTAAGGGTAAGGGTAAGGGTAAGGGTAAGGGTAAGGGTAAGGGTAAGGGTAAGGGTAAGGGTAAGCTTAAGGGTAAAAGCAAGGGTAAGGGTAAGGGTAAGGGTAAGGGTAAGGGTAAGGGTAAGGGTAAGGGTAAGGGTAAGGGTAAGGGTAAGCTTAAGGGTAAAAGCAAGGGTAAGGGTTAGGGTAAGGGTAAGGGTAAGGGTAAGGGTAAGCTTGAGGGTAAAAGCAAGTGTAAGGGTAAGGGTAAGGGTGAGGGTAAAGGTAAGGGTAAGCCTAAGGGTAAAAGCAAGGGTAAGGGTAAGGGTAAGGGTAAGGGTAAGGGTAAGGGTAAGGGTAAGGGTAAGGGTAAGGGTAAGCTTAAGGGTATAAGCAAGGGTAAGGGTAAGGGTAAGGGTGAGGGTAAGGGTAAGGGTAAGGGTAAGCTTAAGGGTAAAAGCAAGGGTAAGGGTAAGGGTAAGGTTAAGGGTAAGGGTAAGGGTAAGGGTAAGCTTAAGGGTAAAAGCAAGGGTAAGGGTAAGGGTAAGGGTAAGGGTAAGGGTAAGGGTAAGGGTA
Source organism: Myrrha octodecimguttata (assembly GCA_958510865.1). NCBI lineage: Eukaryota > Metazoa > Arthropoda > Insecta > Coleoptera > Coccinellidae > Myrrha > Myrrha octodecimguttata. Next base: position 54,411 of record CAUEHS010000443.1, read on the forward strand.
AGGGTAAGGGTAAGGGTAAGGGTAAGGGTAAGGGTAAAGGTTAGGGTAAGCCTAAGGGTAAAAGCAAGGGTAAGGGTAAAGGTAAGGGTAAGGGTAAGGGTAAGGGTAAGGGTAAGGGTAAGGGTAAGCTTAAGGGTAAAAGCAAGGGTAAGGGTAAGGGTAAGGGTAAGGGTAAGCCTAAGGGTAAAACAAGGGTAAGGGTAAAGGTAAGGGTAAGGGTAAGGGTAAGCTTAAGGGTAAAAGCAAGGGTAAGGGTTAGGGTAAGGGTGAGGGTAAGGGTAAGCTTAAGGGTTAAAGCAAGGGTAAGGGTAAGGGTGAGGGTAAGGGTAAGGGTAAGGGTAAAGGTGAGGGTAAGCCTAAGGGTAAGGGTAAGGGTAAGGGTAAGGATAAGGGTAAGGGTAAGGGTAAGGGTAAGGGTAAGGGTAAGGGTAAGGGTAAGGGTAAGGGTAAGGGTAAGGGTAAGGGTAAGGGTAAGGGTAAGCTTAAGGGTAAAAGCAAGGGTAAGAGTAAGGGTAAGGGTAAGGGTAAGGGTAAGGGTAAGGGTAAGGGTAAGGGTAAGGGTAAGGGTAAGGGTAAGGGTAAGGGTAAGCTTAAGGGTAAAAGCAAGGGTAAGGGTAAGGGTAAGGGTGAGGGTAAGGGTAAGGGTAAGGGTAAGGGTAAGCTTAAGGGTAAAAGCAAGGGTAAGGGTAAGGGTAAGGGTAAGGGTAAGGGTAAGGGTAAGGGTAAGGGTAAGGGTAAGGGTAAGCTTAAGGCTAAAAGCAAGGGTAAGGGTAAGGGTAAGGGTAAGGGTAAGGGTAAGGGTAAGGGTAAGGGTAAGGGTAAGGGTAAGGGTAAGGGTAAGGGTAAAGGTAAGGGTAAGCCTAAGGGTAAAAGCAAGGGTAAGGGTAAGGGTTAGGGTAAGGGTAAGGGTAAGGGTAAGGGTAAGGGTAAGGGTAAGGGTAAGGGTAAGGGTAAGGGTAAGGGTAAGGGTAAGGGTAAGCTTAAGGGTATAAGCAAGGGTGAGGGTAAGGGTAAGGGTAAGGGTGAGGGTAAGGGTAAGGGTAAGGGTAAGGGTAAGGGTAAGGGTAAGCTTAAGGGTAAAAGCAAGGGTAAGGGTAAGGGTAAGGGTAAGGGTAAGGGTAAGGGTAAGGGTAAGCTTAAGGGTAAAAGCAAGGGTAAGGGTAAGGGTAAGGGTAAGGGTAAGGGTAAGGGTAAGGGTAAGGGTAAGGGTAAGGGTAAGGGTAAGGGTAAGGGTAAGGGTAAGGGTAAGGGTAAAGGTAAGGGTAAGCCTAAGGGTAAAAGCAAGGGTAAGGGTAAGGGTAAGGGTAAGGGTAAGGGTAAGGGTAAGGGTAAGGGTAAGGGTAAGGGTAAGGGTAAGGGTAAGGGTAAGGGTAAGTGTAAGGGTAAGCTTAAGGGTAAAAGCAAGGGTAAGGGTAAGGGTAAGGGTAAGGGTAAGCCTAAGGGTAAAAGCAAGGGTAAGGGTAAGGGTAAGGGTAAGGGTAAGGGTAAGCTTAAGGGTAAAAGCAAGGGTAAGGGTAAGGGTAAGGGTAAGGGTAAGGGTAAGGGTAAGCTTAAGGGTAAAAGCAAGGGTAAGGGTAAGGGTATGGGTAAGGGTAAGGGTAAGGGTAAAGGTAAGGGTAAGCCTAAGGGTAAAAGCAAGGGTAAGGGTAAGGGTAAGGGTAAGGGTAAGGGTAAGGGTAAGGGTAAGGGTAAGGGTAAGGGTAAGGGTAAGGGTAAGGGTAAGCTTAAGGGTAAAAGCAAGGGTAAGGGTAAGGGTAAGGGTAAGGGTAAGGGTAAGGGTAAGGGTAAGCTTAAGGGTAAAAGCAAGGGTAAGGGTAAGGGTAAGGGTAAGGGTAAGGGTAAGGGTAAGGGTAAGGGTAAGGGTAAGGGTAAGCTTAAGGGTAAAAGCAAGGGTAAGGGTAAGGGTAAGGGTAAGCTTAAGTGTGAAAGCAAGGGTAAGGGTAAGGGTAAGGGTAAGGGTAAGGGTAAGGGTAAGGGTAAGGGTAAAGGTAAGGGTAAGCCTAAGGGTAAAAGCAAGGGTAAGGGTAAGGGTAAGGGTAAGGGTAAGGGTAAGGGTAAGGGTAAGGGTAAGGGTAAGGGTAAGGGTAAGGGTAAGGGTAAGGGTAAGGGTAAGGGTAAGGGTAAGCTTAAGGGTAAAAGCAAGGGTGAGGGTAAGGGTAAGGGTAAGGGTAAGGGTAAGGGTAAGGGTAAGGGTAAGGGTAAGGGTAAGGGTAAGGGTAAGGGTAAGGGTAAGGGTAAGGGTAAGGGTAAGGGTAAGGGTAAGGGTAAGGGTAAGCCTAAGGGTAAAAGCAAGGGTAAGGGTAAGGGTAAGGGTAAGGGTAAGGGTAAGCTTAAGGGTAAAAGCAAGGGTAAGGGTAAGGGTAAGGGTAAGGGTAAGCTTAAGGGTAAAAGCAAGGGTAAGGGTAAGGGTAAGGGTAAGGGTAAGGGTAAGGGTAAGGGTAAGGGTAAGGGTAAAGGTGAGGGTAAGCCTAAGGGTAAAAGCAAGGGTATGGGTAAGGGTAAGGGTAAGGGTAAGGGTAAGGGTAAGGGTAAGGGTAAGGGTAAGGGTAAGGGTAAGGGTAAGGGTAAGGGTAAGGGTAAGGGTAAGCTTAAGGGTAAAAGCAAGGGTAAGGGTAAGGGTAAGGGTAAGGGTAAGGGTAAGGGTAAGGGTAAGGGTAAGGGTAAGGGTTAGGGTAAGGGTAAGGGTAAGGGTAAGGGTAAGCTTAAGGGTAAAAGCAAGGGTAAGGGTAAGGGTAAGGGTAAGGGTAAGGGTAAGGGTAAGGGTAAGGGTAAGGGTAAGGGTAAGGGTAAGGGTAAGGGTAAGGGTAAGGGTAAGGGTAAGGGTAAGGGTAAGGGTAAGGGTAAGGGTAAGGGTAAGCTTAAGGGTAAAAGCAAGGTTAAGGGTAAGGGTGAGGGTAAGGGTAAGGGTAAGGGTAAGGGTAAGGGTAAGGGTAAGGGTAAGGGTAAGGGTAAGCTTAAGGGTAAAAGCAAGGGTAAGGGTAAGGGTAAGAGTAAGGGTAAGGGTAAGGGAAAGGGTAAGCCTAAGGGTAAAAGCAAGGGTAAGGGTAAGGGTAAAAGCAAGGGTAAGGGTAAGGGTAAGGGTAAGGGTAAGGGTAAGGGTAAGGGTAAGGGTAAGGGTAAGGGTAAGCTTAAGGGTAAAAGCAAGGGTAAGGGTAAGGGTAAGGGTAAGGGTAAGGGTAAGGGTAAGTGTAAGCTTAAGGGTAAAAGCAAGGGTAAGGGTAAGGGTAAGGGTAAAGTAAGCCTAAGCCTTAGGGTAAAAGCAAGGGTAAGGGTAAGGGTAAGGGTAAGGGTAAGGGTAAGGGTAAGGGTAAGGGTAAGGGTAAGGGTAAGGGTAAGCTTAAGGGTAAAAGCAAGGGTAAGGGTAAGGGTAAGGGTAAGGGTAAGGGTAAGGGTAAGGGTAAGGGTAAGGGTAAGGGTAAGCTTAAGGGTAAAAGCAAGGGTAAGGGTAAGGGTAAGGGTAAGGGTAAGGGTAAGGGTAAGGGTAAGGGTAAGGGTAAGGGTAAGGGTAAGGGTAAGGGTAAGCTTAAGGGTAAAAGCAAGGGTAAGGGTTAAGGTAAGGGTAAGGGTAAGGGTAAGGGTAAGCTTGAGGGTAAAAGCAAGTGTAAGGGTAAGGGTAAGGGTAAGGGTAAAGGTAAGGGTAAGCCTAAGGGTAAAAGCAAGGGTAAGGGTAAGGGTAAGGGTAAGGGTAAGGGTAAGGGTAAGGGTAAGGGTAAGGGTAAGGGTAAGGGTAAGGGTAAGGGTAAGCTTAAGGGTATAAGCAAGGGTAAGGGTAAGGGTAAGGGTGAGGGTAAGGGTAAGGGTAAGGGTAAGCTTAAGGGTAACAGCAAGGGTAAGGGTAAGGGTAAGGTTAAGGGTAAGGGTAAGGGTAAGGGTAAGCTTAAGGGTAAAAGCAAGGGTAAGGGTAAGGGTAAGGGTAAGGGTAAGGGTAAGGGTAAGGGTAAGGGTAAGGGTAAGGGTAAGGGTAAGGGTAAGGGTAAAGGTTCGGGTAAGCCTAAGGGTAAAAGCAAGGGTAAGGGTAAAGGTAAGGGTAAGGGTAAGGGTAAGGGTAAGGGTAAGGGTAAGCTTAAGGGTAAAAGCAAGGGTAAGGGTAAGGGTAAGGGTAAGGGTAAGCCTAAGGGTAAAACAAGGGTAAGGGTAAGGGTAAGGGTAAGGGTAAGGGTAAGCTTAAGGGTAAAAGCAAGGGTAAGGGTTAGGGTAAGGGTGAGGGTAAGGGTAAGCTTAAGGGTTAAAGCAAGGGTAAGGGTAAGGGTGAGGGTAAGGGTAAGGGTAAGGGTAAAGGTAAGGGTAAGCCTAAGGGTAAAAGCAAGGGTAAGGGTAAGGGTAAGGGTAAGGGTAAGGGTAAGGGTAAGGGTAAGGGTAAGGGTAAGGGTAAGGGTAAGGGTAAGGGTAAGGGTAAGGGTAAGGGTAAGGGTAAGGGTAAGGGTAAGGGTAAGGGTAAGGGTAAGGGTAAGGGTAAGCTTAAGGGTAAAAGCAAGGGTAAGAGTAAGGGTAAGGGTAAGGGTAAGGGTAAGGGTAAGGGTAAGGGTAAGGGTAAGGGTAAGGGTAAGGGTAAGGGTAAGGGTAAGGGTAAGCTTAAGGGTAAAAGCAAGGGTAAGGGTAAGGGTAAGGGTGAGGGTAAGGGTAAGGGTAAGGGTAAGGGTAAGCTTAAGGGTAAAAGCAAGGGTAAGGGTAAGGGTAAGGGTAAGGGTAAGGGTAAGGGTAAGGGTAAGGGTAAGCTTAAGGCTAAAAGCAAGGGTAAGGGTAAGGGTAAGGGTAAGGGTAAGGGTAAGGGTAAGGGTAAGGGTAAGGGTAAGGGTAAGGGTAAGGGTAAGGGTAAAGGTAAGGGTAAGCCTAAGGGTAAAAGCAAGGGTAAGGGTAAGGGTTAGGGTAAGGGTAAGGGTAAGGGTAAGGGTAAGGGTAAGGGTAAGGGTAAGGGTAAGGGTAAGGGTAAGTGTAAGGGTAAGGGTAAGGGTAAGCTTAAGGGTAAAAGCAAGGGTAAGGGTAAGGGTAAGGGTAAGGGTAAGGGTAAGGGTAAGGGTAAGGGAAAGGGTAAGGGTAAGGGTAAGGGTAAGCTTAAGGGTAAGGGTAAGTGTAAGGGTAAAGGTAAGGGTAAGCCTAAGGGTAAAAGCAAGGGTAAGGGTAAGGGTTAGGGTAAGGGTAAGGGTAAGGGTAAGGGTAAGGGTAAGGGTAAGGGTAAGTGTAAGGGTTAGGGTAAGGGTAAGCTTAAGGGTAAAAGCAAGGGTAAGGGTAAGGGTAAGGGTAAGGGTAAGGGTAAGGGTAAGGGTAAGGGTAAGGGTAAGGGTAAGGGTAAGCTTAAGGGTAAGGGTAAGGGTAAGGGAAAGGGTAAGCCTAAGGGTAAAAGCAAGGGTAAGGGTAAGGGTAAGGGTAAGGGTAAGCTTAAGGGTAAAAGCAAGTGTAAGGGTAAGGGTAAGGGTAAGGGTAAGGGTAAGGGTAAGGGTAAGCTTAAGGGTAAAAGCAAGGGTAAGGGTAAGGGTAAGGGTAAGGGTAAGGGTAAGGGTAAGGGTAAGAATAAGGGTAAAGGTAAGGTTAAGCCTAAGGGTAAAAGCAAGGGTAAGGGTAAGGGTAAGGGTAAGGGTAAGGGTAAGGGTAAGGGTAAGGGTAAGGGTAAGGGTAAGGGTAAGGGTAAGGGTAAGGGTAAGGGTAAGGGTAAGCTTAAGGGTAAAAGCAAGGGTAAGGGTAAGGGTAAGGGTAAGGGTAAGGGTAAGGGTAAGGGTAAGGGTAAGGGTAAGGGTAAGGGTAAGGGTAAGGGTAAGGGTAAGGGTAAGGGTAAGGGTAAGGGTAAGGGTAAGGGTAAGGGTAAGGGTAAGCTTAAGGGTAAAAGCAAGGGTGAGGGTAAGGGTAAGGGTAAGGGTAAGGGTAAGGGTAAGGGTAAGGGTAAGGGTAAGGGTAAGGGTAAGCTTAAGGGTAAAAGCAAGGGTAAGGGTAAGGGTAAGGGTAAGGGTAAGGGTAAGGGTAAGGGTAAGGGTAAGGGTAAGGGTAAGGGTAAGCTTAAGGGTAAGGATAAGGGTAAGGGTAAAAGCAAGGGTAAGGGTAAGGGTAAGGGTAAGGGTAAGGGTAAGGGTAAGGGTAAGGGTAAGGGTAAGGGTAAGGGTAAGGGTAAGCTTAAGGGTAAGGGTAAGGGTAAGGGTAAGGGTAACCTTAAGGGTAAAAGCAAGGGTAAGGGTAAGGGTAAGGGTAAGGGTAAGGGTAAGGGTAAGGGTAAGGGTAAGGGTAAGTGTTAGGGTAAGGGTAAGGGTAAGCTTAAGGGTAAAAGCAAGGGTAAGGGAAAGGGTAAGGGTAAGGGTAAGGGTAAGGGTAAGGGTAAGGGTAAGGGTAAGGGTAAGCTTAAGGGTAAAAGCAAGGGTAAGGGTAAGGGTAAGGGTAAGGGTAAGGGTAAGGGTAAGGGTAAGGGTAAGGGTAAGGGTAAGGGTAAGGGTAAGGGTAAGGGTAAAGGTAAGGGTAAGCCTAAGGGTAAAAGCAAGGGTAAGGGTAAGGGTAAGGGTAAGGGTAAGGGTAAGCTTAAGGGTAAAAGCAAGGGTAAGGGTAAGGGTAAGGGTAAGGGTAAGCTTAAGGGTAAAAGCAAGGGTGAGGGTAAGGGTAAGGGTAAGGGTAAGGGTAAGGGTAAAGGTAAGGGTAAAGGTGAGGGTAAGGGTAAGCTTAAGGGTAAAAGCAAGGGTAAGGGTAAGGGTAAGGGTAAGGGTAAGGGTAAGGGTAAGGGTAAGGGTAAGGGTAAGGGTAAGGGTAAAGGTAAGGGTAAGGGTAAGGGTAAGGGTAAGGGTAAGAGTAAGGGTAAGGGTAAGGGTAAGGGTAAGCTTAAGGGTAAAAGCAAGGGTAAGGGTAAGGGTAAGGGTAAGGGTAAGCCTAAGGGTAAAAGCAAGGGTAAGGGTAAGGGTAAGGGTAAGGGTAAGGGTAAGCTTAAGGGTAAAAGCAAGGGTAAGGGTAAGGGTAAGGGTAAGGGTAAGGGTAAGGGTAAGGGTAAGCTTAAGGGTAAAAGCAAGGGTGAGGGTAAGGGTAAGGGTAAGGGTAAGGGTAAGGGTAAAGGTGAGGGTAAGGGTAAGCTTAAGGGTAAAAGCAAGGGTAAGGGTAAGGGTAAGTGTAAGGGTAAGGGTAAGGGTAAGGGTAAGGGTAAGGGTAAGGGTAAAGGTAAGGGTAAGGGTAAGGGTAAGGGTAAGGGTAAGGGTAAGGGTAAGGGTAAGGGTAAGGGTAAGCGTAAGGGTAAGGGTAAGGGTAAGGGTAAGCTTAAGGGTAAAAGCAAGGGTAAGGGTAAGGGTAAGGGTAAGGGTAAGCCTAAGTGTAAAAGCAAGGGTAAGGGTAAGGGTAAGGGTAAGGGTAAGGGTAAGGGTAAGCTTAAAGGTAAAAGCAAGGGTAAGGGTAAGGGTAAGGGAAAGGGTAAGGGTAAGGGTAAGCTTAAGGGTAAAAGCAAGGGTAAGGGTAAGGGTAAGGGTAAGGGTAAGGGTAAGGGTAAGGGTAAAGGTAAGGGTAAGCCTTAGGGTAAAAGCAAGGGTAAGGGTAAGGGTAAGGGTAAGGGTAAGGGTAAGGGTAAGGGTAAGCGTAAGGGTAAGGGTAAGCTTAAGGGTAAAAGCAAGGGTAAGGGTAAGGGTAAGGGTAAGGGTAAGGGTAAGGGTAACGGTAAGGGTAAGGGTAAGCTTAAGGGTAAGGGTAAGGGTAAGGGTAAGGGTAAGCTCAAGGGTAAAAGCAAGGGTAAGGGTAAGGGTAAGGGTAAGGGTAAGGGTAAGCTTAAGGGTAAAAGCAAGGGTATGGGTAAGGGTAAGGGTAAGGGTAAGGGTAAGGGTAAGGGTAAGGGTAAGGGTAAGGGTAAGGGTAAGGGTAAGGGTAAGGGTAAGGGTAAGGGTAAGCTTAAGGGTAAGGGTAAGGGTAAGGGTAAGGGTAAGCTTAAGGGTAAAAGCAAGGGTTAGGGTAAGGGTAAGGGTAAGGGTAAGGGTAAGGGTAAGGGTAAGGGTGAGCTTAAGGGTAAGGGTAAGGGTAAGGGTAAGGGTAAGCTTAAGGGTAAAAGCAAGGGTAAGGGTAAGGGTAAGGGTAAGGGTAAGGGTAAGCTTAAGGGTAAGGGTAAGGGTAAGGGTAAGGGTAAGCTTAAGGGTAAAAGCAAGGGTAAGGGTAAGGGTAAGGGTAAGGGTAAGGGTAAGGGTAAGGGTAAGGGTAAGGGTAAGGGTAAGGGTAAGGGTAAGGGTAAGCTTAAGGGTAAGGGTAAGGGTAAGGGTAAGGGTAAGCTTAAGGGTAAAAGCAAGGGTAAGGGTAAGGGTAAGGGTAAGGGTAAGGGTAAGCTTAAGGGTAAAAGCAAGGGTGAGGGTAAGGGTAAGGGTAAGGGTAAGGGTAAGGGTAAGGGTAAGGGTAAGGGTAAGCTTAAGGGTAAGGGTAAGGGTAAGGGTAAGGGTAAGCTTAAGGGTAAAAGCAAGGGTAAGGGTAAGGGTAAGGGTAAGGGTAAGGGTAAGGGTGAGGGTAAGGGTAAGCTTAAGGGTAAAAGTAAGGGTAAGGGTAAGGGTAAGGGTAAGGGTAAGGGTAAGCTTAAGGGTAAAAGCAAGGGTAAGGGTAAGGGTAAGGGTAAGGGTAAGGGTAAGGGTAAGGGTAAAGGTAAGGGTAAGCCTAAGTGTAAAAGCAAGGGTAAGGGTAAGGGTAAGGGTAAGGGTAAGGGTAAGGGTAAGGGTAAGGGTAAGGGTAAGGGTAAGGGTAAGGGTAAGCTTAAGGGTAAAAGCAAGGGTAAGGGTAAGGGTAAGGGTAAGGGTAAGCCTAAGGGTAAAAGCAAGGGTAAGGGTTAGGGTAAGGCTAAGTGTAAGGGTAAGGGTAAGGGTAAGCTTAAGGGTAAAAGCAAGGGTAAGGGTAAGGGTAAGGGTAAGGGTAAGGCTTACCCTTACCCTTACCCTTACCCTTGCTTTTACCCTTAAGCTTACCCTTACCCTTACCCTTACCCTTTTCCTTACCCTTACCCTTACCCTTACCCTTACCCTTACCCTTACCCTTACCTTTACCCTTACCCTTACCCTTACCCTTGCTTTTACCCTTAGGCTTACCCTTACCTTTACCCTTACCCTTACCCTTACCCTTACCCTTGCTTTTACCCTTAAGCTTACCCTTACCCTTACCCTTACCCTTACCCTTACCCTTACCCTTACCCTTACCCTTACCCTTACCCTTGCTTTTACCCTTAAGCTTACCCTTACCCTTACCCTTACCCTTACCCTTACCCTTACCCTTACACTTACCCTTACCCTTACCCTTACCCTTACCCTTACCCTTGCATTTACCCTTAGGCTTACCCTTACCTTTACCCTTACCCTTACCCTTACCCTTACCCTTACCCTTACCCTTACCCTTACCCTTACCCTTACCCTTACCCTTACCCTTACCCTTGCTTTTACCCTTAAGCTTACCCTTACCCTAACCCTTACCCTTACCCTTACCCTTACCCTTACCCTTGCTTTCACCCTAAAGCTTACCCTTACCCTTACCCTTACCCTTACCCTTACCCTTACCCTTGCTTTTACCCTTAAGCTTACCCTTACCCTCACCCTTACCCTTACCCTTACCCTTACCCTTACCCTTACCCTTGCTTTTACCCTTAAGCTTACCCTTACCCTTACCCTTACCCTCACCCTTACCCTTACCCTTACCCTTACCCTTACCCTTACCCTTACCCTTACCCTTACCCTTACCCTTGCTTTTACCCTTAGGCTTACCCTTACCTTTACCCTTACCCTTACCCTTACCCTTACCCTTACCCTTACCCTTACCCTTACCCTTACCCTTGCTTTTACCCTTAAGCTCACCCTTACCCTTACCCTTACCCTAACCCTTACCCTTACCCTTACCCTTACCCTTACCCTTACCCTTACCCTTACCCTTCCTTTTACCCTTAGGCTTACCCTTACCTTTACCCTTACCCTTACCCTTACCCTTACCCTTACCCTTACACTTACCCTTACCCTTGCTTTTACCCTTAAGCTTACCCTTACCCTTACCCTTTCCCTTACCCTTACCCTTACCCTTGCTTTTACCTTTAAGCTTACCCTTACCCTTACCCTTACCCTTACCCTTACCCTTGCTTTTACCCTTAGGCTTACCCTTACCCTTACCCTTACCCTTGCTTTTACCCTTAAGCTAACCCTTACCCTTACCCTTACCCTTACCCTTACCCTTAACCTTACCCTTACCCTTGCTTTTACCCTTAAGCTCACCCTTACCCTTACCCTTACCCTTACCCTTACACTTACCCTTACCCTGACCCTTACCCTTGCTTTTACCCTTAAGCTTACCCTTACTCTTACCCTTACCCTTACCCTTAAGCTTACCCTTACCCTTACCCTTACCCTTATCCTTACCCTTACCCTTACCCTTGCTTTTACCCTTAAGCTTACCCTTACCCTTACCCTTACCCTTACCCTTACCCTTGCTTTTACCCTTAAGCTTACCCTTACCCTTACCCTTACCCTTAAGCTTACCCTTACCCTTACCCTTACCCTTACCCTTACCCTTACCCTTACCCTTGCTTTTACCCTTAAGCTTACCCTTACCCTTACCCTTACCCTTACCCTAACCCTTACCCTTAACCTTACCCTTACCCTTACCCTTACCCTTACCCTTACCCTTACCCTTGCTTTTACCCTTAGGCTTACCCTTACCTTTACCCTTACCATTACCCTTACCCTTACCCTTACCCTTACGCTTACCCTTACCCTTACCCTTGCTTTTACCCTTAAGCTTACCCTTACCCTTACCCTTACCCTTACCCTTACCCTTACCCTTACCCTTACCCTTGCTTTTACCCTTAAGCTTACCCTTACCCTTACCCTTACCCTTACCCTTACCCTTACCCTTACCCTTACCCTTACCCTTACCCTTACCCTTACCCTTACCCTTACCCTTACCCTTACCCTTACCCTTACCCTTGCTTTTACCCTTAAGCTTACCCTTACCCTTACCCTTACTCTTACCCTTACCCTTACCCTTACCCTTACCCTTGCTTTTACCCTTAAGCTTACCCTTACCCTTACCTTTACCCTTACCCTTACCCTTACCCTTACCCTTACTCTTACTCTTACCCTTACCCTAACCCTTACCCTTGCTTTTACCCTTAGGCTTACCCTTACCTTTAGCCTTACCCTTACCCTTATCCTTACCCTTACCCTTACCCTTACCCTTACCCTTGCTTTTACCCTTAAGCTTACCCTTACCCTTACCCTTACCCTTACCCTTACCCTTACCCTTACCCTTACCCTTACCCTTACCCTTGCTTTTACCCTTAAGCTTACCCTTACCCTTACCCTTACCCTTACCCTTACCCTTACTCTTACCCTTAAGCTTACCCTTACCCTTACCCTTACCCTTACCCTTACCCTTACCCTTACCCTTACCCTTACCCTTACCCTTACCCTTACCCTTACCCTTACCCTTACCCTTACCCTTACCCTTACCCTTGCTTTTACCCTTAAGCTTACCCTTACCCTTACCCTTACTCTTACCCTTACCCTTACCCTTACCCTTACCCTTACCCTTACCCTTGCTTTGACCCTTAGGCTTACCCTTACCTTTACCCTTACCCTTACCCTTACCCTTACCCTTACCCTTACCCTTACCCTTACCCTTACCCTTACCCTTACCCTTACCCTTACCCTTACCCTTACCCTTGCTTTTACCCTTAATCTTACCCTTACCCTTACCCTTACCCTTACCCTTACCCTTACCCTTACCCTTACCCTTACCCTTGCTTTTACCCTTAAGCTTACCCTTACCCTTACCCTTACCCTTACCCTTACCCTTGCTTTTACCCTTAGGCTTACCCTTACCCTTACCCTTACCCTTACCCTTGCTTTTACCCTTAAGCTTACCCTTACCCTTACCCTTACCCTTACCCTTACCCTTACCCTTACCCTTACCCTTACCCTTACCCTTACCCTTACCCTTACCCTTGCTTTTACCCTTAGGCTTAACCTTACCTTTACCCTTACCCTTACCCTTACCCTTACCCTTACCCTTACTCTTACCCTTACCCTTACCCTTACCCTTACCCTTACCCTTACCCTTACCCTTACCCTTACCCTTACCCTTACCCTTACCCTTACCCTTACCCTTACCCTTACCCTTACCCTTACCCTTGCTTTTACCCTTAAGCTTACCCTTACCCTTACCCTTACCCTTACCCTTACCCTTACCCTTACCCTTACCCTTGCTTTTACCCTTAAGCTTACCCTTACACTTACCCTTACCCTTACCCTCACCCTTACCCTTACCCTTACACTTGCTTATACCCTTAAGCTTACCCTTACCCTTACCCTTACCCTTACCCTTACCCTTACCCTTACCCTTACCCTTACCCTTACCCTTACCCTTACCCTTACCCTTACCCTTGCTTTTACCCTTAAGCTTACCCTTACCCTTACCCTTACCCTTACCCTAACCCTTACCCTTAACCTTACCCTTACCCTTACCCTTACCCTTACCCTTACCCTTACCCTTGCTTTTACCCTTAGGCTTACCCTTACCTTTACCCTTACCATTACCCTTACCCTTACCCTTACCCTTACGCTTACCCTTACCCTTACCCTTGCTTTTACCCTTAAGCTTACCCTTACCCTTACCCTTACCCTTACCCTTACCCTTACCCTTACCCTTACCCTTGCTTTTACCCTTAAGCTTACCCTTACCCTTACCCTTACCCTTACCCTTACCCTTACCCTTACCCTTACCCTTACCCTTACCCTTACCCTTACCCTTACCCTTACCCTTACCCTTACCCTTACCCTTACCCTTACCCTTACCCTTGCTTTTACCCTTAAGCTTACCCTTACCCTTACCCTTACTCTTACCCTTACCCTTACCCTTACCCTTACCCTTGCTTTTACCCTTAAGCTTACCCTTACCCTTACCTTTACCCTTACCCTTACCCTTACCCTTACCCTTACTCTTACTCTTACCCTTACCCTAACCCTTACCCTTGCTTTTACCCTTAGGCTTACCCTTACCTTTAGCCTTACCCTTACCCTTACCCTTACCCTTACCCTTACCCTTACCCTTACCCTTACCCTTGCTTTTACCCTTAAGCTTACCCTTACCCTTACCCTTACCCTTACCCTTACCCTTACCCTTACCCTTACCCTTACCCTTACCCTTGCTTTTACCCTTAAGCTTACCCTTACCCTTACCCTTACCCTTACCCTTACCCTTACCCTTACCCTTAAGCTTACCCTTACCCTTACCCTTACCCTTACCCTTACCCTTACCCTTACCCTTACCCTTACCCTTACCCTTACCCTTACCCTTACCCTTACCCTTACCCTTACCCTTACCCTTACCCTTACCCTTACCCTTGCTTTTACCCTTAAGCTTACCCTTACCCTTACCCTTACTCTTACCCTTACCCTTACCCTTACCCTTACCCTCACCCTTACCCTTGCTTTGACCCTTAGGCTTACCCTTACCTTTACCCTTACCCTTACCCTTACCCTTACCCTTACCCTTACCCTTACCCTTACCCTTACCCTTACCCTTACCCTTACCCTTACCCTTGCTTTTACCCTTAATCTTACCCTTACCCTTACCCTAACCCTTACCCTTACCCTTACCCTTACCCTTACCCTTGCTTTTACCCTTAAGCTTACCCTTACCCTTACCCTTACCCTTACCCTTACCCTTGCTTTTACCCTTAGGCTTACCCTTACCCTTACCCTTACCCTTACCCTTGCTTTTACCCTTAAGCTTACCCTTACCCTTACCCTTACCCTTACCCTTACCCTTACCCTTACCCTTACCCTTACCCTTACCCTTACCCTTGCTTTTACCCTTAGGCTTAACCTTACCTTTACCCTTACCCTTACCCTTACCCTTACCCTTACCCTTACTCTTACCCTTACCCTTACCCTTACCCTTACCCTTACCCTTACCCTTACCCTTACCCTTACCCTTACCCTTACCCTTACCCTTACCCTTACCCTTACCCTTACCCTTACCCTTACCCTTGCTTTTACCCTTAAGCTTACCCTTACCCTTACCCTTACCCTTACCCTTACCCTTGCTTTTACCCTTAGGCTTAACCTTACCTTTACCCTTACCCTTACCCTTACCCTTACCCTTACCCTTACTCTTACCCTTACCCTTACCCTTACCCTTACCCTTACCCTTACCCTTACCCTTACCCTTACCCTTACCCTTGCTTTTACCCTTAGGCTTACCCTTACCTTTACCCTTACCCTTACCCTTACCCTTACCCTTACCCTTACCCTTGCTTTTACCCTTAAGCTTACCCTTACCCTTACCCTTACTCTTACCCTTACCCTAACCCTTACCCTTGCTTTTACCCTTAAGCTTACCCTTACCCTTACCCTTACCCTTACCCTTACCCTTACCCTTACCCTTACCCTTACCCTTACCCTTACCCTTACCCTTACCCTTACCCTTACCCTTACCCTTGCTTTTACCCTTAAGCTTACCCTTACCCTTACCCTTACCCTTACCCTTACCCTTACCCTTATCCTTACCCTTGCTTTTACCCTTAAGCTTACCCTTACCCTTACCCTTACCCTTACCCTTACCCTTACCCTTACCCTTACCCTTACCCTTACCCTTACCCTTACCCTTACCCTTGCTTTTACTCTTAGGCTTACCCTTACCTTTACCCTTACCCTTACCCTTACCCTTACCCTTACCCTTACCCTTACCCTTACCCTCACCCTTACCCTTACCCTTGCTTTTACCCTTAAGCTTACCCTTACCCTTACCCTTACCCTCACCCTTACCCTTGCTTTTACCCTTAAGCTTACCCTTACCCTTACCCTTAACCTTACCCTTACCCTTGCTTTTACCCTTAGGCTTAACCTTACCCTTACCCTTACCCTTACCCTTGCTTTTACCCTTAAGCTTACCCTTACCCTTACCCTTACTCTTACCCTTACCCTTACCCTTACCCTTACCCTTACCCTTACCCTTACCCTTACCCTTACCCTTGCTTTTACCCTTAGGCTTACCCTTACCTTTACCCTTACCCTAACCCTTACCCTTACCCTTACCCTTACACTTACCCTTGCTTTTACCCTTAAGCTTACCCTTACCCTTACCCTCACCCTTACCCTTACCCTTACCCTTACCCTTACCCTTACCCTTACCCTTACCCTTGCTTTTACCCTTAAGCTCACCCTTACCCTTACCCTTACCCTTACCCTTACCCTTACCCTTACCCTTACCCTTACCCTTGCTTTTACCCTTAAGCTTACCCTTACCCTTACCCTTACCCTTACCCTTACCCTTACCCTTACCCTTACCCTTACCCTTACCCTTACCCTTACCCTTGCTTTTACCCTTAGGCTTACCCTTACCTTTACCCTTACCCTTACCCTTACCCTTACCCTTACCCTTGCTTTTACCCTTAAGCTTACCCTTACCCTTACCCTTACCCTTAAGCTTACCCTTACCCTTACCCTTACCCTTACCCTTACCCTTACCCTTACCCTTACCCTTACCCTTACCCTTACCCTTACCCTTGCTTTTACCCTTAAGCTTACCCTTACCCTTACCCTTACCCTTACCCTTACCCTTGCTTTTACCCTTAAGCTTACCCTTACCCTTACCCTTACCCTTAAGCTTACCCTTACCCTTACCCTTACCCTTACCCTTACCTTTACCCTTACCCTTACCCTTACCCTTACCCTTACCCTTACCCTTACCCTTACCCTTACCCTTGCTTTTACCCTTAAGCTTACCCTTACCCTTACCCTTACCCTAACCCTTAAGCTTACCCTTACCCTTACCCTTACCCTTACCCTTACCCTTACCCTTAACCTTACCCTTGCTTTTACCCTAAAGCTTACCCTTACCCTTACCCTTACCCTTAAGCTTACCCTTAACCTTACCCTTACCCTTACCCTTACCCTTGCTTTTACCCTTAAGCTTACCCTTACCCTTACCCTTACCCTTACCCTTAAGCTTACCCTTACCCTTACCCTTACCCTTACCCTTACCCTTACCCTTACCCTTACCCTTACCCTTACCCTTACCCTTACCCTTACCCTTACCCTTGCTTTTACCCTTAAGCTTACCCTTACCCTTACCCTTACCCTTACCCTTGCTTTTACCCTTAAGCTTACCCTTAACCTTACCCTTACCCTTACCCTTAAGCTCACCCTTACCCTTACCCTTACCCTTACCCTTACCCTTACCCTTACCCTTACCCTTACCCTTACCCTTGCTTTTACCCTTAAGCTTACCCTTACCCTTACCCTTACCCTTACCCTTACCCTTACCCTTACCCTTGCTTTTACCCTTAGGCTTACCCTTACCTTTACGCTTACCCTTACCCTTACCCTTACCCTTACCCTTACCCTTACCCTTGCTTTTACCCTTAAGCTTACCCTTACCCTTACCCTTACCCTTACCCGTACCCTTACCCTTACCCTTGCTTTTACCCTTAAGCTTACCCTTACCCTTACCCTTACCCTTACCCTTACCCTTGCTTTTACCCTTAGGCTTACCCTTACCCTTACCCTTACCCTTACCCTTGCTTTTACCCTTAAGCTCACCCTTACCCTTACCCTTACCCTTACCCTTACCCTTACCCTTACCCTTACCCTTACCCTTACCCTTACCCTTGCTTTTACCCTTAAGCTTACCCTTACCCTTACCCTTACCCTTACCCTTACCCTTACCCTTACCCTTACCCTTACCCTTACCCTCACCCTTGCTTTTACCCTTAAGCTTACCCTTACCCTTACCCTTACCCTTACCCTTACCCTTACCCTTACCCTTGCTTTTACCCTTAAGCTTACCCTTACCCTTACCCTTACCCTTACCCTTACCCTTGCTTTTACCCTTAGGCTTACCCTTACCCTTACCCTTACCCTTACCCTTACCCTTACCCTTACCCTTGCTTTTACCCTTAAGCTTACCCTTACCCTTACCCTTACCCTTACCCTTACCCTTACCCTTACCCTTACCCTTACCCTTACCCTCACCCTTGCTTTTACCCTTAAGCTTACCCTTACCCTTACCCTTACCCTTACCCTTACCCTTACCCTTACCCTTACCCTTGCTTTTACCCTTAAGCTTACCCTTACCCTTACCCTTACCCTTACCCTTGCTTTTACCCTTAGGCTTACCCTTACCCTTACCCTTACCCTTACCCTTGCTTTTACCCTTAAGCTTACCCTTACCCTTACCCTTACTCTTACCCTTACCCTTACCCTTACCCTTACCCTTGCTTTTACCCTTAGGCTTACCCTTACCTTTACCCTTACCCTTACCCTTACCCTTACCCTTACCCTTACCCTTACCCTTACCCTTACCCTTACCCTTACCCTTGCTTTTACCCTTAAGCTTACCCTTACCCTTACCCTTACCCTTACCCTTACCCTTACCCTTACCCTTACCCTTACCCTTACCCTTACCCTTACCCTTACCCTTACCCTTGCTTTTACCCTTAAGCTCACCCTTACCCTTACCCTTACCCTTACCCTTACCCTTACCCTTACTCTTACCCTTACCCTTGCTTTTACCCTTAAGCTTAGCCTTACCCTTACCCTTACCCTTAAGCTTACCCTTACACTTACCCTTACCCTTACCCTTACCCTTACCCTTACCCTTGCTTTTACCCTTAAGCTTACCCTTACCCTTACCCTTACCCTTACCCTTACCCTTGCTTTTACCCTTAAGCTTACCCTTACCCTTACCCTTACCCTTAAGCTTACGCTTACCCTTACCCTTACCCTTACCCTTACCCTTACCCTTACCCTTGCTTTTACCCTTAAGCTTACCCTTACCCTTACCCTTACCCTTACCCTTACCCTTACCCTTACCCTTACCCTTACCCTTACCCTTACCCTTACCCTTACCCTTGCTTTTACCCTTAGGCTTACCCTTACCTTTACCCTTACCATTACCCTTACCCTTACCCTTACCCTTACCCTTACCCTTACCCTTGCTTTTACCCTTAAGCTTACCCTTACCCTTACCCTTACCCTAACCCTTACCCTTACCCTTGCTTTTACCCTTAAGCTTACCCTTACCCTTACTCTTACCCCTACCCTTACCCTTACCCTTACCCTTACCCTTACCCTTACCCTTACCCTTGCTTTTACCCTTAAGCTCACCCTTACCCTTACCCTTACCCTTACCCTTACCCTTACCCTTACCCTTACTCTTACCCTTACCCTTGCTTTTACCCTTAAGCTTACCCTTACCCTTACCCTTACCCTTAAGCTTACCCTTACCCTTACCCTTACCCTTACCCTTAACCTTACCCTTACCCTTGCTTTTACCCTAAAGCTTACCCTTACCATTACCCTTACCCTTATCCTTACCCTTGCTTTTACCCTTAAGCTTACCCTTACCCTTACCCTTACCCTTACCCTTAAGCTTACGCTTACCCTTACCCTTACCCTTACCCTTACCCTTACCCTTACCCTTGCTTTTACCCTTAAGCTTACCCTTACCCTTACCCTTACCCTTACCCTTACCCTTACCCTTACCCTTACCCTTACACTTGCTTTTACCCTTAGGCTTACCCTTACCTTTACCCTTACCATTACCCTTACCCTTACCCTTACCCTTACCCTTACCCTTACCCTTGCTTTTACCCTTAAGCTTACCCTTACCCTTACCCTTACCCTTACCCTTACCCTTACCCTTACCCTTGCTTTTACCCTTAAGCTTACCCTTACCCTTACCCTTACACTTACCCTTACCCTTACCCTTACCCTTACCCTTACCCTTACCCTTACCCTTACCCTTACCCTTACCCTTACCCTTACCCTTACCCTTACCCTTACCCTTACCCTTGCTTTTACCCTTAAGCTTACCCTTACCCTTACCCTTACCCTTACCCTTATCCTTGCTTTTACCCTTAAGCTTACCCTTACCCTTACTCTTACCCCTACCCTTACCCTTACCCTTACCCTTACCCTAACCCTTTCCCTTACCCTTGCTTTTACCCTTAGGCTTACCCTCACCTTTACCCTTACCCTTACCCTTACCCTTACCCTTACCCTTACCCTTACCCTTACCCTTACACTTACCCTTACCCTTGCTTTTACCCTTAAGCTTACCCTTACCCTTACCCTTACCCTTACCCTTAGCCTTACCCTTACCCTTGCTTTTACCCTTAAGCTTACCCTTACCCTTACCCTTACCCTTACCCTTACCCTTGCTTTTACCCTTAGGCTTACCCTTACCCTTACCCTTACCCTTACCCTTAAGCTTACCCTTACCCTTACCCTTACCCTTACCCTTACCCTTACCCTTACCCTTACCCTTACCCTTACCCTTACCCTTACCCTTACCCTTACCCTTGCTTTTACCCTTAAGCTTACCCTTACCCTTACCCTTACCTTTACCCTTACCCTTACCCTTACCCTTACCCTTACCCTTACCCTTACCCTTACCCTTACCCTTACCCTTACTTAGGGTAAGGGTAAGGGTAAGCTTAAGGGTAAAAGCAAGGGTAAGGGTAAGGGTAAGGGTAAGGGTAAGGGTAAGGGTAAGGGTAAGGGTAAGCTTAAGGGTAAGGGTGAGGGTAAGGGTAAGGGTAAGCTTAAGGGTAAAAGCAAGGGTAAGGGTAAGGGTAAGGGTAAGGGTAAGGGTAAGCTTAAGGGTAAGGGTAAGGGTAAGGGTAAGGGTAAGCTTAAGGGTAAAAGCAAGGGTAAGGTTAAGGGTAAGGGTAAGGGTAAGGGTAAGGGTAAGGGTAAGCTTAAGGGTAAGGGTATGGGTAAGGGTAAGGGTAAGCTTAAGGGTAAAAGCAAGGGTAAGGGTAAGGGTAAGGGTAAAGGCAAGGGTAAGGGTAAGGGTAAGGGTAAGGGTAAGGGTAAGGGTAAGGGTAAGGGTAAGGGTAAGGGTAAGGGTAAGGGTAAGCTTAAGGGTAAGGGTAAGGGTAAGGGTAAGCTTAAGGGTAAAAGCAAGGGTAAGGGTAAGGGTAAGGGTAAGGGTAAGGGTAAGCTTAAGGGTAAAAGCAAGGGTAAGGGTAAGGGTAAGGGTAAGGGTAAGGGTAAGGGTAAGGGTAAGGGTAAGGGTAAGGGTAAGGGTAAAGGTAAGGGTAAGGGTAAGGGTAAGCTTAAGGGTAAGGGTAAGGGTAAGGGTAAGCTTAAGGGTAAAAGCAAGGGTAAGGGTAAGGGTAAGGGTAAGGGTAAAGGTAAGGGTAAGCCTAAGGGTGAAAGCAAGGGTAAGGGTAAGGGTAAGGGTAAGGATAAGTTAAGGGTAAGGGTAAGGGTAAGGGTAAGGGTAAGGGTTAGGGTAAGGGTAAGCTTAAGGGTAAAAGCAAGGGTAAGGGTAAGGGTAAGGGTAAGGGTAAGGGTAAGGGTAAGGGTAAGGGTAAGGGTAAGCTTAAGGGTAAAAGCAAGGGTAAGGGTAAGGGTAAGGGTAAGAGTAAGGGTAAGGGTAAGGGTAAGGGTAAGGGTAAGGGTAAGCTTAAGGGTAAAAGCAAGGGTAAGGGTAAGGGTAAGGGTAAGGGTAAGGGTAAGGGTAAGGGTAAGGGTTAGGGTAAGGGTAAAGGTAAGGGTAAGCCTAAGGGTAAAAGCAAGGGTAAGGGTAAGGGTAAGGGTAAGGGTAAGGGTAAGGGTAAGGGTAAGGGTAAGGGTAAGGGTAAGGGTAAGAGTAAGGGTAAGGGTAAGGGTAAGCTTAAGGGTAAAAGCAAAGTAAGGGTAAGGGTAAGGGTAAGGGTAAGCCTAAGGGTAAAAGCAAGGGTAAGGGTAAGGTTAAGGGTAAGGGTAAGGGTAAGCTTAAGGGTAAAAGCAAGGGTAAGGGTAAGGGTAAGGGTAAGGGTAAGGGTAAGCTTAAGGGTAAAAGCAAGGGTAACGGTAAGGGTGAGGGTAAGGGTAAGGGTAAGGGTAAGGGTAAGGGTAAAGGTAAGGGTAAGCCTAAGAGTAAAAGCAAGGGTAAGGGTAAGGGTAAGGGTAAGGGTAAGGGTAAGGGTAAGGGTAAGGGTAAGGGTAAGGGTAAGGGTAAGGGTAAGGGTAAGCTTAAGGGTAAAAGCAAGGGTAAGGATAAGGGTAAGGGTAAGGGTAAGGGTAAGGGTAAGGGTAAGGGTAAGGGTAAGCTTAAGGGTAAAAGCAAGGGTAAGGGTAAGGGTAAGGGTAAGGGTAAGGGTAAGGGTAAGGGTAAGGGTAAGGGTAAGGGTAAGCTTAAGGGTGAAAGCAAGGGTAAGGGTTAGGGTAAGGGTAAGGGTAAGGGTAAGGGTAAGGGTAAGCTTAAGGGTAAAAGCAAGGGTAAGGGTAAGGGTAAGGGTAAGGGTAAGGGTAAGGGTAAAGGTAAGGGTAAGCCTTAGGGTAAAAGCAAGGGTAAGGGTAAGGGTAAGGGTAAGGGTAAGGGTAAGGGTAAGGGTAAGGGTAAGGGTGAGGGTAAGGGTAAGGGTAAGGGTAAGCTTAAGGGTATAAGCAAGGGTAAGGGTAAGGGTAAGGGTGAGGGTAAGGGTAAGGGTAAGGGTAAGGGTAAGCTTAAGGGTAAAAGCAAGGGTAAGGGTAAGGGTAAGGGTAAGGGTAAGGGTAAGGGTAAGGGTAAGGGTAAGCTTAAGGGTAAAAGCAAGGGTAAGGGTAAGGGTAAGGGTAAGGGTAAGGGTAAGGGTAAGGGTAAGGGTAAGGGTAAGGGTAAGGGTAAAGGTAAGGTTAAGCCTAAGGGTAAAAGCAAGGGTAAGGGTAAGGGTAAGGATAAGGGTAAGGGTAAGGGTAACGGTAAGGGTAAGGGTAAGGGTAAGGGTAAGGGTAAGGGTAAGCTTAAGGGTAAAAGCAAGGGTAAGGGTAAGGGTAAGGGTAAGGGTAAGCCTAAGGGTAAAAGCAAGGGTAAGGGTAAGGGTAAGGGTAAGGGTAAGGGTAAAAGCAAGGGTAAGGGTAAGGGTAAGGGTAATGGTAAGGGTAAGGGTAAGGGTAAGGGTAAGCTTAAGGGTAAAAGCAAGGGTAAGGGTAAAGGTAAGGGTAAGGGTAAGGGTAAGGGTAAGGGTAAGGGTAAGGGTAAAGGTAAGGGTAAGCCTAAGGGTCAAAGCAAGGGTAAGGGTAAGGGTAAGGGTAAGGGTAAGGGTAAGGGTAAGGGTAAGGGTAAGGGTAAGCTTAAGGGTAAAAGCAAGGGTAAGGGTAAGGGTAAGGGTAAGGGTAAGGGTAAGGGTAAGGGTAAGGGTAAGGGTAAGGGTAAGCTTAAGGGTAAGGGTGAGGGTAAGGGTAAGGGTAAGCCTAAGGGTAAAAGCAAGGGTAAGTGTAAGGGTAAGGGTAAGGGTAAGGGTAAGCTTACCCTTACCCTTACCCTTACCCTTACCCTTGCTTTTACCCTTAAGCTTACCCTTACCCTTACCCTTACCCTTACCCTTACCCTTACCCTTACCCTTACCCTTACCCTTATCCTTACCCTTGCTTTTACCCTTAAGCTTACCCTTACCCTTACCCTTACCCTCACCCTTACCCTTACCCTTACCCTTGCTTTTACTTTTAGGCTTACCCTTACCTTTACCCTTACCCTTACCCTTACCCTTACCCTCACCCTTACCCTTACCCTTGCTTTTACCCTTAAGCTTACCCTTACCCTTACCCTTACCCTTACCCTCACCCTTGCTTTTACCCTTAAGCTTACCCTTACCCTTACACTTAACCTTACCCTTACCCTTGATTTTACCCTTAGGCTTACCCTTACCCTTACCCTTACCCTTACCTTTGCTTTTACCCTTAAGCTTACCCTTACCCTTACCCTTACTCTTACCCTTACCCTTACCCTTACCCTTACCCTTACCCTTACCATTACCCTTACCCTTGCTTTTACCCTTAGGCTTACCCTTACCTTTACCCTTACCCTAACCCTTACCCTTACCCTCACCCTTACCCTTACCCTTGCTTTTACCCTTAAGCTTACCCTTACCCTTACCCTTACCCTTACCCTTACCCTTATCCTTACCCTTACCCTTACCCTTACCCTTACCCTTACCCTTACCCTTACCCTTACCCTTGCTTTTACCCTTAAGCTCACCCTTACCCTTACCCTTACCCTTACCCTTACCCTTACCCTTACCCTTACCCTTACCCTTACCCTTGCTTTTACCCTTAAGCTTACCCTTACCCTTACCCTTACCCTTACCCTTACCCTTACCCTTACCCTTACCCTTACCCTTGCTTTTACCCTTAGGCTTACCCTTACCTTTACCCTTACCCTTACCCTTACCCTTACCCTTACCCTTGCTTTTACCCTTAAGCTTACCCTTACCCTTACCCTTACCCTTAAGCTTACCCTTACCCTTACCCTTACCCTTACCCTAACCCTTACCCTTACCCTTACCCTTACCCTTGCTTTTACCCTTAAGCTTACCCTTACCCTTACCCTTACCCTTACCCTTGCTTTTACCCTTAAGCTTACCCTTACCCTTACCCTTACCCTTAAGCTTACCCTTACCCTTACCCTTACCCTTACCCTTACCCTTATCCTTACCCTTACCCTTACCCTTACCCTTACCCTTGCTTTCACCCTTAAGCTTACCCTTACCCTTACCCTTACCTTTACCCTTAAGCTTACCCTTACCCTTACCCTTACCCTTACCCTTACCCTTAACCTTACCCTTGCTTTTACCCTTAAGCTTACCCTTACCCTTACCCTTACCCTTACCCTTAAGCTTACCCTTACCCTTACCCTTACCCTTACCCTTACCCTTGCTTTTACCCTTGAGCTTACCCTTACCCTTACCCTTACCCTTACCCTTAAGCTTACCCTTACCCTTACCCTTACCCTTACCCTTACCCTTACCCTTACCCTCACCCTTACCCTTACCCTTGCTTTTACCCTTAAGCTTACCCTTACCCTTACCCTCAAGCTTACCCTTACCCTTACCCTTACCCTTACCCTTACCCTTATCCTTACCCTTACCCTTACCCTTACCCTTACCCTTACCCTTACCCTTACCCTTGCTTTTACCCTTAAGCTTACCCTTACCCTTACCCTTACCCTTACCCTTAAGCTTACCCTTACCCTTACCCTTACCCTTACCCTTAACCTTACCCTTGCTTTTACCCTTAAGCTTACCCTTACCCTTACCCTTACCCTTAAGCTTACCCTTACCCTTACCCTTACCCTTACCCTTACCCTTGCTTTTACCCTTAAGCTTACCCTTACCCTTACCCTTACCCTTACCCTTAAGCTTACCCTTACCCTTACCCTTACCCTTACCCTTACCCTTACCCTTACCCTTACCCTTACCCTTGCTTTTACCCTTAAGCTTACCCTTACCCTTACCCTAAGTAAGGGTAAGGGTAAGGGTAAGGGTAAGGGTAAGGGTAAGGGTAAGGGTAGGGGTAAGGGTAAGGGTAAGGGTAAGGGTAAGCTTAAGGGTAAAAGCAAGGGTAAGGGTAAGGGTAAGGGTAAGGGTAAGGGTAAGGGTAAGGGTAAGGGTAAGGGTAAGGGTAAGGGTAAGCTTAAGGGTAAGGGTAAGGGTAAGCCTAAGTGTAAAAGCAAGGGTAAGGGTAAGGGTAAGGGTAAGGGTAAGGGTAAGCTTAAGGGTAAGGGTAAGGGTAAGGGTAAGCTTAAGGGTAAGGGTAAGGGTAAGGGTAAGGGTAAGCTTAAGGGTAAAAGCAAGGGTAAGGGTAAGGGTAAGGGTAAGGGTAAGGGTAAGGGTAAGGGTAAAGGTGAGGGTAAGCCTAACGGTAAAAGCAAGGGTAAGGGTAAGGGTAAGGGTAAGGGTAAGGGTAAGGGTAAGGGTAAGGGTAGGGGTAAGAGTAAGGGTAAGGGTAAGCTTAAGGGTAAAAGCAAGGGTAAGGGTAAGGGTAAGGGTAAGGGTAAGGGTAAGGGTAAGCTTAAGGGTAAAAGCAAGGGTAAGGGTAAGGGTAAGGGTAAGGGTAAGGGTAAGGGTAAGGGTAAGGGTAAGGGTAAGGGTAAGGGTAAGGGTAAGGGTAAGGGTAAGGGTAAGGGTAAGGGTAAGGGTAAGGGTAAGGGTAAGGGTAAGGGTAAGGGTAAGGGTAAGGGTAAGGGTAAGGGTAAGGGTAAGGGTAAGGGTAAGGGTAAGGGTAAGGGTAAGGGTAAGGGTAAGCTTAAGGGTAAAAGCAAGGGTAAGGGTAAGGGTAAGGGTAAGGGTAAGGGTAAGGGTAATGGTAAGGGTAAAGGTAAGGATAAGCCTAAGGGTAAAAGCAAGGGTAAGGGTAAGGGTAAGGGTAAGGGTAAGGGTAAGGGTAAGGGTAAGGGTAAGCTTAAGGGTAAGGGTAAGGGTAAGGGTAAGGGTAAGCTTAAGGGTAAAAGCAAGGGTAAGGGTAAGGGTAATGGTAAGGGTAAGGGTAAGCTTAAGGGTAAAAGCAAGGGTAAGGGTAAGGGTAAGGGTAAGGGTAAGGGTAAGCTTAAGGGTAAAAGCAAGGGTAAGGGTAAGGGTAAGGGTAAGGGTAAGGGTAAGCTTAAGGGTAAGGGTAAGGGTAAGGGTAAGGGTAAGCTTAAGGGTAAAAGCAAGGGTAAGGGTAAGGGTAAGGGTAAGTGTAAGCTTAAGGGTAAAAGCAAGGGTAAGGGTAAGGGTAAGGGTAAGGGTAAGGGTAAGGGTAAGGGTAAGCTTAAGGGTAAGGGTAAGGGTAAGGGTAAGGGTAAGCTTAAGGGTAAAAGCAAGGGTAAGGGTAAGAGTAAGGGTAAGGGTAAGGGTAAGGGTAAGGGTAAGGGTAAGGGTAAGGGTAAGGGTAAGGGTAAGGGTGAGCTTAAGGGTAAAAGCAAGGGTAAGGGTAAGGGTAAGGGTAAGGGTAAGGGTAAGGGTAAGGGTAAGGGTAAGGGTAAGGGTGAGCTTAAGGGTAAAAGCAAGGGTAAGGGTAAGGGTAAGGGTAAGGGTAAGGGTAAAGGTAAAGGTAAGGGTAAGCCTAAGGGTAAAAGCAAGGGTAAGGGTAAGGGTAAGGGTAAGGGTAAGAGTAAGGGTAAGGGTAAGGGTAAGGGTAAGCTTAAGGGTAAAAGCAAGGGTAAGGGTAAGGGTAAGGGTAAGGGTAAGCCTAAGGGTTAAAGCAAGGGTAAGGGTAAGGGTAAGGGTAAGGGTAAGCTTAAGGGTAAAAGCAAGGGTAAGGGTAAGGGTAAGGGTAAGGGTAAGGGTAAGGGTAAGCTTAAGGGTAAAAGCAAGGGTGAGGGTAAGGGTAAGGGTAAGGGTAAGGGTAAGGGTAAGGGTAAGGGTAAGGGTAAGGGTAAGCTTAAGGGTAAAAGCAAGGGTAAGGGTAAGGGTAAGGGTAAGGGTAAGGGTAAGGGTAAGGGTAAGGGTAAGGGTAAGCTTAAGGGTAAAAGCAAGGGTAAGGGTAAGGGTAAGGGTAAGGGTAAGGGTAAGGGTAAAGGTAAGGGTATGCCTAAGGGTAAAAGCAAGGGTAAGGGTAAGGGTAAGGGTAAGGGTAAGGGTAAGGGTAAGGGTAAGGGTAAGGGTAAGGGTAAGGGTAAGGGTAAGGGTAAGGGTAAGGGTAAGGGTAAGGGTAAGGGTAAGGGTAAGGGTAAGGGTAAGGGTAAGGGTAAGGGTAAGCTTAAGGGTAAAAGCAAGGGTAAGGGTAAGGGTAAGGGTAAGGGTAAGCCTAAGGGTAAAAGCAAGGGTAAGGGTAAGGGTAAGGGTAAGGGTAAGGGTAAGCTTAAGGGTAAAAGCAAGGGTAAGGGTAAGGGTAAGGGTGAGGGTAAGGGTAAGGGTAAGCTTAAGGGTAAAAGCAAGGGCAAGGGTAAGGGTAAGGGTAAGGGTAAGGGTAAGGGTAAGGCTAAAGGTAAGGGTAAGCCTAAGGGTAAAAGCAAATGTAAGGGTAAGGGTAAGGGTAAGGGTAAGGGTAAGGGTAAGGGTAAGGGTAAGGGTAAGGGTAAGGGTAAGCTTAAGGGTAAAAGCAAGGGTAAGGGTAAGGGTAAGGGTAAGGGTAAGGGTAAGGGTAAGGGTAAGGGTAAGGGTAAGGGTAAGGGTAAGGGTAAGCTTAAGGGTAAGGGTAAGGGTAAGGGTAAGGGTAAGCTTAAGGGTAAAAGCAAGGGTAAGGGTAAGGGTAAGGGTAAGGGTAAGGGTAAGCTTAAGGGTAAAAGCAAGGGTAAGGGTAAGGGTAAGGGTAAGGGTAAGGGTAAGGGTAAGGGTAAGGGTAAGGGTAAGGGTAAGGGTAAGGGTAAGGGTAAGGGTAAGCTTAAGGGTAAGGGTAAGGGTAAGGGTAAGGGTAAGCTTAAGGGTAAAAGCAAGGGTAAGTGTAAGGGTAAGGGTAAGGGTAAGGGTAAGCTTAAGGGTAAGGGTAAGGGTAAGGGTAAGCTTAAGGGTAAAAGCAAGGGTAAGGTTAAGGGTAAGGGTAAGGGTAAGGGTAAGGGTAAGGGTAAGCTTAAGGGTAAGGGTAAGGGTAAGGGTAAGGGTAAGCTTAAGGGTAAAAGCAAGGGTAAGGGTAAGGGTAAGGGTAAGGGTAAGGGTAAGTGTAAGGGTAAGGGTAAGGGTAAGGGTAAGGGTAAGGGTAAGGGTAAGGGTAAGCTTAAGGGTAAGCTTAAGGGTAAAAGCAAGGGTAAGGGTAAGGGTAAGGGTAAGGGTAAGGGTAAGCTTAAGGGTAAAAGCAAGGGTAAGGGTAAGGGTAAGGGTAAGTGTAAGGGTAAGGGTAAGGCTAAGGGTAAGGGTAAGGGTAAGCTTAAGGGTAAGGGTAAGGGTAAGGGTAAGCTTAAGGGTAAAAGCAAGGGTAAGGGTAAGGGTAAGGGTAAGGGTAAGGGTGAAGGTAAGGGTAAGCCTAAGGGTAAAAGCAAGGGTAAGGGTAAGGGTAAGGGTAAGGGTAAGGGTAAGGGTAAGGGTAAGGGTAAGGGTAAGGGTAAGGGTAAGGGTAAGCTTAAGGGTAAAAGCAAGGGTAAGGGTAAGGGTAAGGGTAAGGGTAAGGGTAAGGGTAAGGATAAGGGTAAGGGTAAGGGTAAGGGTAAGCTTAAGGGTAAAAGCAAGGGTAAGGGTAAGGGTAAGGGTAAGGGTAAGGGTAAGGTTAAGGGTAAGGGTAAGGGTATAGGTAAGGGTAAGGGTAAGGGTAAGGGTAAGGGTAAGCTTAAGGGTAAAAGCAAGGGTAAGGGTAAGGGTAAGGGTAAGGGTTAGGGTAAGGGTAAAGGTAAGGGTAAGCCTAAGGGTAAAAGCAAGGGTAAGGGTAAGGGTAAGGGTAAGGGTAAGGGTAAGGGTAAGGGTAAGGGTAAGGGTAAGGGTAAGGGTAAGGGTAAGAGTAAGGGTAAGGGTAAGGGTAAGCTTAAGGGTAAAAGCAAGGGTAAGGGTAAGGGTAAGGGTAAGGGTAAGCCTAAGGGTAAAAGCAAGGGTAAGGGTAAGGTTAAGGGTAAGGGTAAGGGTAAGCTTAAGGGTAAAAGCAAGGGTAAGGGTAAGGGTAAGGGTAAGGGTAAGGGTAAGCTTAAGGGTAAAAGCAAGGGTAAGGGTAAGGGTGAGGGTAAGGGTAAGGGTAAGGGTAAGGGTAAAGGTAAGGGTAAGCCTAAGAGTAAAAGCAAGGGTAAGGGTAAGGGTAAGGGTAAGGGTAAGGGTAAGGGTAAGGGTAAGGGTAAGGGTAAGGGTAAGGGTAAGGGTAAGGGTAAGCTTAAGGGTAAAAGCAAGGGTAAGGATAAGGGTAAGGGTAAGGGTAAGGGTAAGGGTAAGGGTAAGGGTAAGGGTAAGGGTAAGGGTAAGCTTAAGGGTAAAAGCAAGGGTAAGGGTAAGGGTAAGGGTAAGGGTAAGGGTAAGGGTAAGGGTTAGGTTAAGGGTAAGGGTAAGCTTAAGGGTAAAAGCAAGGGTAAGGGTTAGGGTAAGGGTAAGGGTAAGGGTAAGGGTAAGGGTAAGGGTAAGTGTAAGCTTAAGGGTAAAAGCAAGGGTAAGGGTAAGG
>CAUEHS010000444.1:0-45685 GCA_958510865.1 Myrrha octodecimguttata
TTACCCTTACCCTTACCCTTACCCTTACCCTTACCCTTGCTTTTACCCTTAAGCTTACCCTTACCCTTACCCTTACCCTTACCCTTACCCTTGCTTTTACCCTTAAGCTTACCCTTACCCTTACCCTTACCCTTAAGCTTACCCTTACCCTTACCCTTACCCTTACCCTTACCCTTACCCTTGCTTTTACCCTTAAGCTTACCCTTACCCTTACCCTTACCCTTACCCTAACCCTTACCCTTAGCCTTACCCTTACCCTTACCCTTACCCTTACCCTTACCCTTGCTTTTACCCTTAGGCTTACCCTTACCTTTACCCTTACCATTACCCTTACCCTTACCCTTACCCTTACCCTTACCCTTACCCTTACCCTTGCTTTTACCCTTAAGCTTACCCTTACCCTTACCCTTACCCTTACCCTTACCCTTACCCTTACCCTTACCCTTACCCTTACCCTTACCCTTACCCTTACCCTTACCCTTACCCTTACCCTTGCTTTTACCCTTAAGCTTACCCTTACCCTTACCCTTACCCTTACCCTTACCCTTACCCTTACCCTTACCCTTACCCTTACCCTTACCCTTACCCTTACCCTTACCCTTACCCTTACCCTTGCTTTTACCCTTAAGCTTACCCTTACCCTTACCCTTACTCTTACCCTTACCCTTACCCTTACCCTTACCCTTGCTTTTACCCTTAAGCTTACCCTTACCCTTACCTTTACCCTTACCCTTACCCTTACCCTTACCCTTACCCTTACTCTTACCCTTACCCTTACCCTTACCCTTGCTTTTACCCTTAGGCTTACCCTTACCTTTAGCCTTACCCTTACCCTTACCCTTACCCTTACCCTTAACCTTACCCTTGCTTTTACCCTTAAGCTTACCCTTACCCTTACCCTTACCCTTACCCTTACCCTTACCCTTACCCTTACCCTTACCCTTACCCTTGCTTTTACCCTTAAGCTTACCCTTACCCTTACCCTTACCCTTACACTTACCCTTGCTTTTACCCTTAGGCTTACCCTTACCCTTACCCTTACCCTTACCCTTAAGCTTACCCTTACCCTTACCCTTACCCTTACCCTCACCCTTACCCTTACACTTACCCTTACCCTTACCCTTACCCTTGCTTTTACCCTTAAGCTTACCCTTACCCTTACCCTTACTCTTACCCTTACCCTTACCCTTACCCTTACCCTTACCCTTGCTTTGACCCTTAGGCTTACCCTTACCTTTACCCTTACCCTTACCCTTACCCTTACCCTTACCCTTACCCTTACCCTTACCCTTACCCTTACCCTTGCTTTTACCCTTGAGCTTACCCTTACCCTTACCCTTACCCTTACCCTTACCCTTACCCTTACCCTTGCTTTTACCCTTAAGCTTACCCTTACCCTTACCCTTACCCTTACCCTTACCCTTGCTTTTACCCTTAGGCTTACCCTTACCCTTACCCTTACCCTTACCCTTGCTTTTACCCTTAAGCTTACCCTTACCCTTACCCTTACCCTTACCCTTACCCTTACCCTTACCCTTACCCTTACCCTTACCCTTACCCTTACCCTTACCCTTACCCTTACCCTTGCTTTTACCCTTAGGCTTAACCTTACCTTTACCCTTACCCTTACCCTTACCCTTACCCTTACTCTTACCCTTACCCTTACCCTTACCCTTACCCTTACCCTTACCCTTACCCTTACCCTTGCTTTTACCCTTAAGCTTACCCTTACCCTTACCCTTACCCTTACCCTTACCCTTACCCTTACCCTTACCCTTGCTTTTACCCTTAAGCTTACCCTTACCCTTACCCTTACCCTTACCCTCACCCTTACCCTTACCCTTACACTTGCTTATACCCTTAAGCTTACCCTTACTCTTACCCTTACCCTTACCCTTACCCTTACCCTTACCCTTACCCTTAACCTTACCCTTACCCTTACCCTTACCCTTGCTTTTACCCTTAGGCTTACCCTTACCTTTACCCTTACCCTTACCCTTACCCTTACCCTAACCCTTACCCTTACCCTTACCCTTACCCTTGCTTTTACCCTTAAGCTTACCCTTACCCTTACCCTTACTCTTACCCTTACCCTAACCCTTACCCTTGCTTTTACCCTTAAGCTTACCCTTACCCTTACCCTTACCCTTACCCTTACCCTTACCCTTACCCTTACCCTTACCCTTACCCTTACCCTTACCCTTACCCTTACCCTCACCCTTTCTTTTACCCTTAAGCTTACCCTTACCCTTACCCTTACCCTTACCCTTACCCTTACCCTTACCCTTATCCTTACCCTTGCTTTTACCCTTAAGCTTACCCTTACCCTTACCCTTACCCTTACCCTTACCCTTACCCTTACCCTTACCCTTACCCTTACCCTTGCTTTTACTCTTAGGCTTACCCTCACCTTTACCCTTACCCTTACCCTTACCCTTACCCTTACCCTCACCCTTACCCTTACCCTTGCTTTTACCCTTAAGCTTACCCTTACCCTTACCCTTACCCTTACCCTTACCCTTACCCTTACCCTTACCCTTACCCTTACCCTTACCCTTACCCTTACCCTTACCCTTGCTTTTACCCTTAGGCTTACCCTTACCTTTACCCTTACCCTAACCCTTACCCTTACCCTTACCCTTACACTTACCCTTGCTTTTACCCTTAAGCTTACCCTTACCCTTACCCTTACCCTTACCCTTACCCTTACCCTTACCCTTACCCTTACCCTTACCCTTACCCTTACCCTTGCTTTTACCCTTAAGCTCACCCTTACCCTTTCCCCTAACCCTTACCCTTACCCTTACCCTTACCCTTACCCTTACCCTTACCCTTGCTTTTACCCTTAAGCTTACCCTTACCCTTACCCTTACCCTTACCCTTACCCTTACCCTTACCCTTACCCTTACCCTTACCCTTACCCTTACCCTTACCCTTACCCTTACCCTTACCCTTGCTTTTACCCTTAGGCTTACCCTTACCTTTACCCTTACCCTTACCCTTACCCTTACCCTTACCCTTACCCTTACCCTTGCTTTTACCCTTAAGCTTACCCTTACCCTTACCCTTACCCTTAAGCTTACCCTTACCCTTACCCTTACCCTTACCCTTACCCTTACCCTTACCCTTACCCTTACCCTTACCCTTACCCTTACCCTTACCCTTACCCTTACCCTTACCCTTACCCTTACCCTTACCCTTGCTTTTACCCTTAAGCTTACCCTTACCCTTACCCTTACCCTTACCCTTACCCTTGCTTTTACCCTTAAGCTTACCCTTACCCTTACCCTTACCCTTAAGCTTACCCTTACCCTTACCCTTACCCTTACCCTTACCTTTACCTTTACCCTTACCCTTACCCTTACCCTTACCCTTACCCTTACCCTTGCTTTTACCCTTAAGCTTACCCTTACCCTTACCCTTACCCTTACCCTTAAGCTTACCCTTACCCTTACCCTTAACCTTACCCTTTCCCTCAACCTTACCCTTGCTTTTACCCTTAAGCTTACCCTTACCCTTACCCTTACCCTTACCCTCACCCTTACCCTTACCCTTACACTTGCTTATACCCTTAAGCTTACCCTTACCCTTACCCTCACCCTTACCCTTACCCTTACCCTTACCCTTACCCTTACCCTCACCCTTACCCTTGCTTTTACCCTTAGGCTTACCCTTACCTTTACCCTTACCCTTGCCCTTACCCTTACCCTTACCCTTACCCTTACCCTTGCTTTTACCCTTAAGCTTACCCTTACCCTTACCCTTACTCTTACCCTTACCCTAACCCTTACCCTTGCTTTTACCCTTAAGCTTACCCTTACCCTTACCCTTACCCTTACCCTTACCCTTACCCTTACCCTTACCCTTACCCTTACCCTTACCCTTACCCTTACCCTTGCTTTTACCCTTAAGCTTACCCTTACCCTTACCCTTACCCTTACCCTTACCCTTACCCTTACCCTTATCCTTACCCTTGCTTTTACCCTTAAGCTCACCCTTACCCTTACCCTTACCCTTACCCTTACCCTTTCCCTTACCCTTACCCTTACCCTTACCCTTGCTTTTACTCTTAGGCTTACCCTTACCTTTACCCTTACCCTTACCCTTACCCTTACCCTTACCCTTACCCTCACCCTTACCTTTACCCTTGCTTTTACCCTTAAGCTTACCCTTACCCTTACCCTTACCCTCACCCTTACCCTTGCTTTTACCCTTAAGCTTACCCTTACCCTTACCCTTAACCTTACCCTTACCCTTGCTTTTACCCTTAGGCTTATCCTTACCCTTACCCTTACCCTTACCCTTGCTTTTACCCTTAAGCTTACCCTTACCCTTACCCTTACCCTTACCCTTACCCTTACCCTTACCCTTACCCTTACCCTTACCCTTGCTTTTACCCTTAAGCTTACCCTTACCCTTACCCTTACCCTTACCCTTACCCTTACCCTTACCCTTAACCTTACCCTTACCCCTGCTTTTACCCTTAAGCTTACCCTTACCCTTACCCTTACCCTTGCTTTTACCCTTAAGCTTACACTTACCCTTACCCTTACCCTTACCCTTAAGCTTACCCTTACCCTTACCCTTACCCTTACCCTTACCCTTACCCTTACCCTTACCCTTACCCTTACCCTTACCCTTACCCTTACCCTTACCCTTGCTTTTACCCTTAAGCTTACCCTTACCCTTACCCTTAACCTTACCCTTACCCTTACCCTTACCCTTACCCTTACCCTTGCTTTTACCCTTAGGCTTACCCTTACCTTTACCCTTACCCTTACCCTTATCCTTACCCTTACCCTTACCCTTACCCTTACCCTTACCTTTACCCTTACCCTTGCTTTTACCCTTAAGCTTACCCTTACCCTTACCCTTACCCTTACCCTTACCCTTACTCTTGCTTTTACCCTTAAGCTTACCCTTACCCTTACCCTTACCCTTGCTTTTACCCTTAGGCTTACCCTTACCCTTTCCCTCACCCTTACCCTTGCTTTTACCCTTAAGCTTACCCTTACCCTTACCCTTACCCTTACCCTTACCCTTACCCTTACCCTTACCCTTACCCTTACCCTTACCCTTACCCTTACCCTTACCCTTACCCTAACCCTTACCCTTACCCTTACCCTTACCCTTACCCTTACCCTTACCCTTGCTTTTACACTTAGGCTTACCCTTACCTTTACCCTTACCCTTACCCTTACCCTTACCCTTACCCTTGCTTTTACCCTTAAGCTTACCCTTACCCTTACCCTTACCCTTACCCTTACCCTTACCCTTACCCTTACCCTTACCCTTACCCTTACCCTTACCCTTGCTTTTACCCTTAAACTTACCCTTACCCTTACCCTTACCCTTACCCTTACCCTTACCCTTACCCTTACCCTTACCCTTACCCTCACCCTTGCTTTTATCCTTAAGCTTACCCTTACCCTTACCCTTACCCTTACCCTCACCCTTACCCTTGCTTTTACCCTTAAGCTTACCCTTACCCTTACCCTTACCCTTACCCTTACCCTTGCTTTTACCCTTAGGCTTACCCTTACCCTTACCCTTACCCTTACCCCTGCTTTTACCCTTAAGCTTACCCTTACCCTTACCCTTACTCTTACCCTTACCCTTACCCTTACCCTTACCCTTGCTTTTACCCTTAGGCTTACCCTTACCTTTACCCTTACCCTTACCCTTACCCTTACCCTTACCCTTACCCTTACCCTTACCCTTACCCTTACCCTTGCTTTTACCCTTAAGCTAACCCTTACCCTTACCCTTACCCTTACCCTTACCCTTACCCTTACCCTTAACCTTACCCTTACCCTTGCTTTTACCCTTAAGCTCACCCTTACCCTTACCCTTACCCTTACCCTTACACTTACCCTTACCCTGACCCTTACCCTTGCTTTTACCCTTAAGCTTACCCTTACTCTTACCCTTACCCTTACCCTTAAGCTTACCCTTACCCTTACCCTTACCCTTACCCTTACCCTTACCCTTACCCTTACCCTTACCCTTGCTTTTACCCTTAAGCTTACCCTTACCCTTACCCTTACCCTTACCCTTACCCTTGCTTTTACCCTTAAGCTTACCCTTACCCTTACCCTTACCCTTAAGCTTACCCTTACCCTTACCCTTACCCTTACCCTTACCCTTACCCTTGCTTTTACCCTTAAGCTTACCCTTACCCTTACCCTTACCCTTACCCTAACCCTTACCCTTAGCCTTACCCTTACCCTTACCCTTACCCTTACCCTTACCCTTGCTTTTACCCTTAGGCTTACCCTTACCTTTACCCTTACCATTACCCTTACCCTTACCCTTACCCTTACCCTTACCCTTACCCTTACCCTTACCCTTGCTATTACCCTTAAGCTTACCCTTACCCTTACCCTTACCCTTACCCTTACCCTTACCCTTACCCTTACCCTTACCCTTACCCTTACCCTTACCCTTACCCTTACCCTTGCTTTTACCCTTAAGCTTACCCTTACCCTTACCCTTACCCTTACCCTTACCCTTACCCTTACCCTTACCCTTACCCTTACCCTTACCCTTACCCTTACCCTTGCTTTTACCCTTAAGCTTACCCTTACCCTTACTCTTACCCTTACCCTTACCCTTACCCTTACCCTTGCTTTTACCCTTAAGCTTACCCTTACCCTTACCTTCACCCTTACCCTTACCCTTACCCTTACCTTTACTCTTACCCTTACCCTTACCCTTACCCTTGCTTTTACCCTTAGGCTTACCCTTACCTTTAGCCTTACCCTTACCCTTACCCGTACCCTTACCCTTACCCTTACCCTTGCTTTTACCCTTAAGCTTACCCTTACCCTTACCCTAACCCTTACCCTTACCATTACCCTTACCCTTACCCTTACCCTTACCCTTGCTTTTACCCTTAAGCTTACCCTTACCCTTACCCTTACCCTTACACTTACCCTTGCTTTTACCCTTAGGCTTACCCTTACCCTTACCCTTACCCTTACCCTTAAGCTTACCCTTACCCTTACCCTTACCCTTACCCTCACCCTTACCCTTACCCTTACCCTTACCCTTACCCTTACCCTTACCCTTACCCTTGCTTTTACCCTGAAGCTTACCCTTACCCTTACCCTTACTCTTACCCTTACCCTTACCCTTACCCTTACCCTTACCCTTGCTTTGACCCTTAGGCTTACCCTTACCTTTACCTTACCCTTACCCTTACCCTTACCCTTACCCTTACCCTTACCCTTACCCTTACCCTTACCCTTACCCTTGCTTTTACCCTTAAGCTTACCCTTAACCTTACCCTTACCCTTACCCTTACCCTTACCCTTACCCTTACCCTTGCTTTTACCCTTAAGCTTACCCTTACCCTTACCCTTACCCTTACCCTTACCCTTGCTTTTACCCTTAGGCTTACCCTTACCCTTACCCTTACCCTTACCCTTGCTTTTACCCTTAAGCTTACCCTTACCCTTACCCTTACCCTTACCCTTACCCTTACCCTTACCCTTACCCTTACCCTTACCCTTACCCTTACCCTTGCTTTTACCCTTAAGCTTACCCTTACCCTTACCCTTACCCTTACCCTCACCCTTACCCTTACCCTTACACTTGCTTATACCCTTAAGCTTACCCTTACCCTTACCCTTACCCTTACCCTTACCCTTACCCTTACCCTTACCCTTACCCTTACCCTTACCCTTACCCTTACCCTTGCTTTTACCCTTAGGCTTACCCTTACCTTTACCCTTACCCTTACCCTTACCCTTACCCTTACCCTTACCCTTACCCTTGCTTTTACCCTTAAGCTTACCCTTACCCTTACCCTTACTCTTACCCTTACCCTAACCCTTACCCTTGCTTTTACCCTTAAGCTTACCCTTACCCTTACCCTTACCCTTACCCTTACCCTTACCCTTACCCTTACCCTTACCCTTACCCTTACCCTTACCCTTACCCTTACCCTTGCTTTTACCCTTAAGCTTACCCTTACCCTTACCCTTACCCTTACCCTTACCCTTACCCTTACCCTTACCCTTACCCTTACCCTTATCCTTACCCTTGCTTTTACCCTTAAGCTTACCCTTACCCTTACCCTTACCCTTACCCTTACCCTTACCCTTACCCTTACCCTTACCCTTACCCTTGCTTTTACTCTTAGGCTTACCCTTACCTTTACCCTTACCCTTACCCTTACCCTTACCCTTACCCTCACCCTTACCCTTACCCTTGCTTTTACCCTTAAGCTTACCCTTACCCTTACCCTTACCCTCACCCTTACCCTTGCTTTTACCCTTAAGCTTACCCTTACCCTTACCCTTAACCTTACCCTTACCCTTGCTTTTACCCTTAGGCTTACCCTTACCCTTACCCTTACCCTTACCCTTGCTTTTACCCTTAAGCTTACCCTTACCCTTACCCTTACTCTTACCCTTACCCTTACCCTTACCCTTAACCTTACCCTTACCCTTGCTTTTACCCTTACCCTTACCCTTACCCTTACCCTTACCCTTGCTTTTACCCTTAGGCTCACCCTTACCTTTACCCTTACCCTAACCCTTACCCTTACCCTTACCCTTACACTTACCCTTGCTTTTACCCTTAAGCTTACCCTTACCCTTACCCTTACCCTTACCCTTACCCTTACCCTTACCCTTACCCTTACCCTTACCCTTACCCTTAACCTTACCCTTACCCTTGCTTTTACCCTTAAGCTCACCCTTACCCTTACCCTTACCCTTACCCTTACCCTTACCCTTACCCTTACCCTTACCCTTGCTTTTACCCTTAAGCTTACCCTTACCCTTACCCTTACCCTTACCCTTACCCTTACCCTTACCCTTACCCTTACCCTTACCCTTACCCTTGCTTTTACCCTTAGGCTTACCCTTACCTTTACCCTTACCCTTACCCTTACCCTTACCCTTACCCTTGCTTTTACCCTTAAGCTTACCCTTACCCTTACCCTTACCCTTAAGCTTACCCTTACCCTTACCCTTACCCTTACCCTTACCCTTACCCTTACCCTTACCCTTACCCTTACCCTTACCCTTACCCTTACCCTTACCCTTACCCTTACCCTTGCTTTTACCCTTAAGCTTACCCTTACCCTTACCCTTACCCTTACCCTTGCTTTTACCCTTAAGCTTACCCTTACCCTTACCCTTACCCTTAAGCTTACCCTTACCCTTACCCTTACCCTTACCCTTACCTTTACCCTTACCCTTACCCTTACCCTTACCCTTACCCTTACCCTTACCCTTACCCTTGCTTTTACCCTTAAGCTTACCCTTACCCTTACCCTTACCCTTACCCTTAAGCTTACCCTTACCCTTACCCTTACCCTTACCCTTACCCTTAACCTTACCCTTGCTTTTACCCTTAAGCTTACCCTTAC
Organism: Myrrha octodecimguttata; assembly: GCA_958510865.1. Taxonomy (NCBI): domain Eukaryota; kingdom Metazoa; phylum Arthropoda; class Insecta; order Coleoptera; family Coccinellidae; genus Myrrha; species Myrrha octodecimguttata. Next base: position 9,383 of record CAUEHS010000444.1, read on the forward strand.
CCTTACCCTTACCCTTACCCTTACCCTTAAGCTTACCCTTACCCTTACCCTTACCCTTACCCTTACCCTTGCTTTTACCCTTAAGCTTACCCTTACCCTTAGCCTTACCCTTACCCTTAAGCTTACCCTTACCCTTACCCTTACCCTTACCCTTACCCTTACCCTTACCCTTACCCTTACCCTTACCCTTACCCTTACCCTTACCCTTACCCTTACCCTTACCCTTACCCTTACCCTTGCTTTTACCCTTAAGCTTACCCTTACCCTTACCCTTTCCCTTACCCTTGCTTTTACCCTTAAGCTTACCCTTAAACTTACCCTTACCCTTACCCTTAAGCTTACCCTTACCCTTACCCTTACCCTTATCCTTACCCTTACCCTTACCCTTACCCTTACCCTTACCCTTACCCTTACCCTTGCTTTTACCCTTAAGCTTACCCTTACCCTTACCCTTACCCTTACCCTTACCCTTACCCTTACCCTTACCCTTACCCTTACCCTTGCTTTTACCCTTAGGCTTACCCTTACCTTTACCCTTACCCTTACCCTTACCCTTACCCTTACCCTTACCCTTGCTTTTACCCTTAAGCTTACCCTTACCCTTACCCCTACCCTTACCCTTACCCTTACCCTTACCCTTACCCTTGCTTTTACCCTTAAGCTTACCCTTACCCTTACCCTTACCCTTACCCTTACCCTTGCTTTTACCCTTAGGCTTACCCTTACCCTTACCCTTACCCTTACCCTTGCTTTTACCCTTAAGCTTACCCTTACCCTTACCCTTACCCTTACCCTTACCCTTACCCTTACCCTTACCCTTACCCTTACCCTTACCCTTACCCTTACCCTTACCCTTACCCTTGCTTTTACCCTTAAGCTTACCCTTACCCTTACCCTTACCCTTACCCTTACCCTTACCCTTACCCTTACCCTTACCCTTACCCTTACCCTCACCCTTGCTTTTACCCTTAAGCTTACCCTTACCCTTACCCTTACCCTTACCCTTACCCTTACCCTTGCTTTTACCCTTAAGCTTACCCTTACCCTTACCCTTACCCTTACCCTTACCCTTGCTTTTACCCTTAGGCTTACCCTTACCCTTACCCTTACCCTTACCCTTACCCTTACCCTTACCCTTACCCTTGCTTTTACCCTTAAGCTTACCCTTACCCTTACCCTTACCCTTACCCTTACCCTTACCCTTACCCTTACCCTTACCCTCACCCTTGCTTTTACCCTTAAGCTTACCCTTACCCTTACCCTTACCCTTACCCTTACCCTTACCCTTGCTTTTACCCTTAAGCTTACCCTTACCCTTACCCTTACCCTTACCCTTACCCTTGCTTTTACCCTTAGGCTTACCCTTACCCTTACCCTTACCCTTACCCTTGCTTTTACCCTTAAGCTTACCCTTACCCTTACCCTTACCCTTACTCTAACCCTTACCCTTACCCTTACCCTTACCCTTGCTTTTACCCTTAGGCTTACCCTTACCTTTACCCTTACCCTTACCCTTACCCTTACCCTTACCCTTACCCTTACCCTTACCCTTACCCTTGCTTTTACCCTTAAGCTTACCCTTACCCTTACCCTTACCCTTACCCTTACCCTTACCCTTACCCTTACCCTTACCCTTACCCTTACCCTTACCCTTACCCTTACCCTTACCCTTACCCTTACCCTTACCCTTACCCTTACCCTTGCTTTTACCCTTAAGCTCACCCTTACCCTTACCCTTACCCTTACCCTTACCCTTACCCTTACTCTTACCCTTACACTTGCTTTTACCCTTAAGCTTACCCTTACCCTTACACTTACCCTTAAGCTTACCCTTACACTTACCCTTACCCTTACCCTTACCCTTACCCTTGCTTTTACCCTTAAGCTTACCCTTACCCTTACCCTTGCTTTTACCCTTAAGCTTACCCTTACCCTTACCCTTAAGCTTACGCTTACCCTTACCCTTACCCTTACCCTTACCCTTACCCTTACCCTTACCCTTACCCTTACCCTTACCCTTACCCTTACCCTTGCTTTTACCCTTAGGCTTACCCTTACCTTTACCCTTACCATTACCCTTACCCTTACCCTTACCCTTACCCTTACCCTTACCCTTACCCTTACCCTTACCCTTGCTTTTACCCTTAGGCTTACCCTTACCTTTACCCTTACCATTACCCTTACCCTTACCCTTACCCTTACCCTTACCCTTACCCTTGCTTTTACCCTTAAGCTTACCCTTCCCTTACCCTTACCCTTACCCTTACCCTTACCCTTACCCTTGCTTTTACCCTTAAGCTTACCCTTACCCTTACCCTTACCCTTACCCTTACCCTTACCCTTGCTTTTACCCTTAAGCTTACCCTTACCCTTACTCTTACCCCTACCCTTACCCTTACCCTTACCCTTACCCTTACCTTTACCCTTACCCTTACCCTTGCTTTTACCCTTAGGCTTACCCTCACCTTTACCCTTACCCTTACCCTTACCCTTACCCTTACCCTTACCCTTACCCTTGCTTTTACCCTTAAGCTTACCCTTACCCTTACCCTAACCCTTACCCTTAGCCTTACCCTTACCCTTGCTTTTACCCTTAAGCTTACCCTTACCCTTACCCTTACCCTTACCCTTACCTTTACCCTTACCCTTACCCTTACCCTTGCTTTTACCCTTAAGGGTAAGGGTAAGCTTAAGGGTAAGGGTAAGGGTAAGGGTAAGCTTAAGGGTAAAAGCAAGGGTAAGGGTAAGGGTAAGGGTAAGGGTAAAGGTAAGGGTAAGCCTAAGGGTAAAAGCAAGGGTAAGGGTAAGGGTAAGGGTAAGGGTAAGGGTAAGGGTAAGGGTAAGGGTAAGGGTAAGGGTAAGGGTAAGGGTAAGGGTAAGGGTAAGGGTAAGGGTAAGCTTAAGGGTAAAAGCAAGGGTAAGGGTAAGGGTAAGGGTAAGGGTAAGGGTAAGGGTAAGGGTAAGGGTAAGGGTAAGGGTAAGCTTAAGGGTAAAAGCAAGGGTAAGGGTAAGGGTAAGGGTAAGAGTAAGGGTAAGGGTAAGGGTAAGGGTAAGGGTAAGGGTAAGCTTAAGGGTAAAAGCAAGGGTAAGGGTAAGGGTAAGGGTAAGGGTAAGGGTTAGGGTAAGGGTAAAGGTAAGGGTAAGCCTAAGGGTAAAAGCAAGGGTAAGGGTAAGGGTAAGGGTAAGGGTAAGGGTAAGGGTAAGGGTAAGGGTAAGGGTAAGGGTAAGGGTAAGGGTAAGGGTAAGGGTAAGGGTAAGAGTAAGGGTAAGGGTAAGGGTAAGCTTAAGGGTAAAAGCAAGGGTAAGGGTAAGGGTAAGGGTAAGGGTAAGCCTAAGGGTAAAAGCAAGGGTAAGGGTAAGGTTAAGGGTAAGGGTAAGGGTAAGCTTAAGGGTAAAAGCAAGGGTAAGGGTAAGGGTAAGGGTAAGGGTAAGGGTAAGCTTAAGGGTAAAAGCAAGGGTAAGGGTAAGGGTGAGGGTAAGGGTAAGGGTAAGGGTAAGGGTAAGGGTAAGGGTAAAGGTAAGGGTAAGCCTAAGAGTAAAAGCAAGGGTAAGGGTAAGGGTAAGGGTAAGGGTAAGGGTAAGGGTAAGGGTAAGGGTAAGGGTAAGGGTAAGGGTAAGCTTAAGGGTAAAAGCAAGGGTAAGGATAAGGGTAAGGGTAAGGGTAAGGGTAAGGGTAAGGGTAAGGGTAAGGGTAAGGGTAAGAGTAAGGGTAAGGGTAAGCTTAAGGGTAAAAGCAAGGGTAAGGGTTAGGGTAAGGGTAAGGGTAAGGGTAAGGGTAAGGGTAAGGGTAAGGGTAAGGGTAAGCTTAAGGGTAAAAGCAAGGGTAAGGGTAAGGGTAAGGGTAAGGGTAAGGGTAAAGGTAAGGGTAAGCCTAAGGGTAAAAGCAAGGGTAAGGGTAAGGGTAAGGGTAAGGGTAAGGGTAAGGGTAAGGGTAAGGGTGAGGGTAAGGGTAAGGGTAAGGGTAAGCTTAAGGGTAAAAGCAAGGGTAAGGGTAAGGGTAAGGGTAAGGGTAAGGGTAAGGGTAAGGGTAAGAGTAAGGGTAAGGGTAAGCTTAAGGGTAAAAGCAAGGGTAAGGGTTAGGGTAAGGGTAAGGGTAAGGGTAAGGGTAAGGGTAAGGGTAAGGGTAAGGGTAAGCTTAAGGGTAAAAGCAAGGGTAAGGGTAAGGGTAAGGGTAAGGGTAAGGGTAAAGGTAAGGGTAAGCCTAAGGGTAAAAGCAAGGGTAAGGGTAAGGGTAAGGGTAAGGGTAAGGGTAAGGGTAAGGGTAAGGGTGAGGGTAAGGGTAAGGGTAAGGGTAAGCTTAAGGGTATAAGCAAGGGTAAGGGTAAGGGTAAGGGTGAGGGTAAGGGTAAGGGTAAGGGTAAGGGTAAGCTTAAGGGTAAAAGCAAGGGTAAGGGTAAGGGTAAGGGTAAGGGTAAGGTTAAGGGTAAGGGTAAGCTTAAGGGTAAAATCAAGGGTAAGTGTAAGGGTAAGGGTGAGGGTAAGGGTAAGGGTAAGGGTAAGGGTAAGGGTAAGGGTAAAGGTAAGGTTAAGCCTAAGGGTAAAAGCAAGGGTAAGGGTAAGGGTAAGGGTAAGGGTAAGCCTAAGGGTAAAAGCAAGGGTAAGGGTAAGGGTAAGGGTAAGGGTAAGGGTAAGCTTAAGGGTAAAAGCAAGGGTAAGGGTAAGGGTAAGGGTAAGGGTAGGGGTAAGGGTAAGGGTAAGCTTAAGGGTAAAAGCAAGGGTAAGGGTAAGGGTAAGGGTAAGTGTAAGGGTAAGGGTAAGGGTAAGGGTAAAGGTAAGGGTAAGCCTAAGGGTCAAAGCAAGGGTAACGGTAAGGGTAAGGGTAAGGGTAAGGGTAAGGGTAAGGGTAAGGGTAAGGGTAAGCTTAAGGGTAAAAGCAAGGGTAAGGGTAAGGGTAAGGGTAAGGGTGAGGGTAAGGGTAAGGGTAAGGGTAAGGGTAAGGGTAAGGGTAAGGGTAAGCTTAAGGGTAAGGGTAAGGGTAAGGGTAAGGGTAAGCCTAAGGGTAAAAGCAAGGGTAAGTGTAAGGGTAAGGGTAAGGGTAAGGGTAAGCTTACCCTTACCCTTACCCTTACCCTTACCCTTACCCTTGCTTTTACCCTTAAGCTTACCCTTACCCTTACCCTTACCCTTACCCTTACCCTTACCCTTACCCTTATCCTTACCCTTGCTTTTACCCTTAAGCTTACCCTTACCCTTACCCTTACCCTTACCCTTACCCTTACCCTTACCCTTGCTTTTACTCTTAGGCTTACCCTTACCTTTACCCTTACCCTTACCCTTACCCTTACCCTCACCCTTACCCTTACCCTTGCTTTTACCCTTAAGCTTACCCTTACCCTTACCCTTACCCTTACCCTTACCCTTGCTTTTACCCTTAAGCTTACCCTTACCCTTACCCTTAACCTTACCCTTACCCTTGCTTTTACCCTTAGGCTTACCCTTACCCTTACCCTTACCCTTACCCTTGCTTTTACCCTTAAGCTTACCCTTACCCTTACCCTTACTCTTACCCTTACCCTTACCCTTACCCTTACCCTTACCCTTACCCTTACCCTTACCCTTACCCTTACCCTTGCTTTTACCCTTAGGCTTACCCTTACCTTTACCCTTACCCTAACCCTTACCCTAACCCTTACCCTTACCCTTACCCTTGCTTTTACCCTTAAGCTTACCCTTACCCTTACCCTTACCCTTACCCTTACCCTTACCCTTACCCTTACCCTTACCCTTACCCTTACCCTTACCCTTACCCTTACCCTTACCCTTACCCTTGCTTTTACCCTTAAGCTCACCCTTACCCTTACCCTTACCCTTACCCTTACCCTTACCCTTACCCTTACCCTTACCCTTACCCTTGCTTTTACCCTTAAGCTTACCCTTACCCTTACCCTTACCCTTACCCTTACCCTTACCCTTACCCTTACCCTTACCCTTACCCTTGCTTTTACCCTTAGGCTTACCCTTACCTTTACCCTTACCCTTACCCTTACCCTTACCCTTACCCTTGCTTTTACCCTTAAGCTTACCCTTACCCTTACCCTTACCCTTAAGCTTACCCTTACCCTTACCCTTACCCTTACCCTTACCCTTACCCTTACCCTTACCCTTACCCTTACCCTTACCCTTACCCTTGCTTTTACCCTTAAGCTTACCCTTACCCTTACCCTTACCCTTACCCTTACCCTTGCTTTTACCCTTAAGCTTACCCTTACCCTTACCCTTACCCTTAAGCTTACCCTTACCCTTACCCTTACCCTTACCCTTACCCTTATCCTTACCCTTACCCTTACCCTTACCCTTACCCTTACCCTTGCTTTTACCCTTAAGCTTACCCTTACCCTTACCCTTACCCTTACCCTTAAGCTTACCCTTACCCTTACCCTTACCCTTACCCTTAACCTTACCCTTGCTTTTACCCTTAAGCTTACCCTTACCCTTACCCTTACCCTTACCCTTAAGCTTACCCTTACCCTTACCCTTACCCTTACCCTTACCCTTGCTTTTACCCTTAAGCTTACCCTTACCCTTACCCTTACCCTTAAGCTTACCCTTACCCTCACCCTTACCCTTACCCTTACCCTTACCCTTACCCTTACCCTTGCTTTTACCCTTAAGCTTACCCTTACCCTTACCCTAAGTAAGGGTAAGGGTAAGGGTAAGGGTAAGGGTAAGGGTAAGGGTAAGGGTAAGGGTAAGGGTAAGGGTAAGGGTAAGGGTAAGGGTAAGGGTAAGGGTAAGCTTAAGGGTAAAAGCAAGGGTAAGGGTAAGGGAAAGGGTAAGGGTAAGGGTAAGGGTAAGGGTAAGGGTAAGGGTAAGGGTAAGGGTAAGCTTAAGGGTAAGGGTAAGGGTAAGGGTAAGGGTAAGCCTAAGGGTAAAAGCAAGGGTAAGGGTAAGGGTAAGGGTAAGGGTAAGGGTAAGCTTAAGGGTAAAAGCAAGGGTAAGGGTAAATCTAAGGGTAAGGGTAAGGGTAAGGGTAAGGGTAAGCTTAAGGGTAAAAGCAAGGGTAAGGGTAAGGGTAAGGGTAAGGGTAAGGGTAAGGGTAAAGGTGAGGGTAAGCCTAAGGGTAAAAGCAAGGGTAAGGGTAAGGGTAAGGGTAAGGGTAAGGGTAAGGGTAAGGGTAAGGGTAGGGGTAAGAGTAAGGGTAAGGGTAAGCTTAAGGGTAAAAGCAAGGGTAAGGGTAAGGGTAAGGGTAAGGGTAAGGGTAAGGGTAAGCTTAAGGGTAAAAGCAAGGGTAAGGGTAAGGGTAAGGGTAAGGGTAAGGGTAAGGGTAAGGGTAAGGGTAAGGGTAAGGGTAAGGGTAAGGGTAAGGGTAAGGGTAAGGGTAAGGGTAAGGGTAAGGGTAAGGGTAAGGGTAAGGGTAAGGGTAAGGGTAAGGGTAAGGGTAAGGGTAAGGGTAAGGGTAAGCTTAAGGGTAAAAGCAAGGGTAAGGGTAAGGGTAAGGGTAAGGGTAAGGGTAAGGGTAAGGGTAATGGTAAGGGTAAAGGTAAGGGTAAGCCTAAGGGTAAAAGCAAGGGTAAGGGTAAGGGTAAGGGTAAGGGTAAGGGTAAGGGTAAGGGTAAGGGTAAGGGTAAGGGTAAGCTTAAGGGTAAAAGCAAGGGTAAGGGTAAGGGTAAGGGTAAGGGTAAGGGTAAGCTTAAGGGTAAGGGTAAGGGTAAGGGTAAGGGTAAGCTTAAGGGTAAAAGCAAGGGTAAGGGTAAGGGTAAGGGTAAGGGTAAGGGTAAGCTTAAGGGTAAAAGCAAGGGTAAGGGTAAGGGTAAGGGTAAGGGTAAGGGTAAGGGTAAGGGTAAGGGTAAGCTTAAGGGTAAGGGTAAGGGTAAGGGTAAGGGTAAGCTTAAGGGTAAAAGCAAGGGTAAGGGTAAGAGTAAGGGTAAGGGTAAGGGTAAGGGTAAGGGTAAGGGTAAGGGTGAGCTTAAGGGTAAAAGCAAGGGTAAGGGTAAGGGTAAGGGTAAGGGTAAGGGTAAGGGTAAGGGTAAGGGTAAGGGTAAGGGTAAGGGTTAGCTTAAGGGTAAAAGCAAGGGTAAGGGTAAGGGTAAGGGTAAGGGTAAGGGTAAGGGTAACGGTAAGGGTAAAGGTAAAGGTAAGGTTAAGCCTAAGGGTAAAAGCAAGGGTAAGGGTAAGGGTAAGGGTAAGGGTAAGAGTAAGGGTAAGGGTAAGGGTAAGGGTAAGCTTAAGGGTAAAAGCAAGGATAAGGGTAAGGGTAAGGGTAAGGGTAAGCCTAAGGGTAAAAGCAAGGGTAAGGGTAAGGGTAAGGGTAAGGGTAAGCTTAAGGGTAAAAGCAAGGGTAAGGGTAAGGGTAAGGGTAAGGGTAAGGGTAAGGGTAAGCTTAAGGGTAAAAGCAAGGGTGAGGGTAAGGGTAAGGGTAAGGGTAAGGGTAAGGGTAAGGGTAAGGGTAAGGGTAAGGGTAAGGGTAAGGGTAAGCTTAAGGGTAAAAGCAAGGGTAAGGGTAAGGGTAAGGGTAAGGGTAAGGGTAAGGGTAAGGGTAAGGGTAAGGGTAAGGGTAAGCTTAAGGGTAAAAGCAAGGGTAAGGGTAAGGGTAAGGGTAAGGGTAAGGGTAAAGGTAAGGGTAAGCCTAAGGGTAAAAGCAAGGGTAAGGGTAAGGGTAAAGGTAAGGGTAAGGGTAAGGGTAAGGGTAAGGGTAAGGGTAAGGGTAAGGGTAAGGGTAAGGGTAAGGGTAAGGGTAAGGGTAAGGGTAAGGGTAAGGGTAAGGGTAAGTGTAAGGGTAAGGGTAAGCTTAAGGGTAAAAGCAAGGGTAAGGGTAAGGGTAAGGGTAAGGGTAAGCCTAAGGGTAAAAGCAAGGGTAAGGGTAAGGGTAAGGGTAAGGGTAAGGGTAAGCTTAAGGGTAAAAGCAAGGGTAAGGGTAAGGGTAAGGGTAAGGGTAAGGGTAAGGGTAAGCTTAAGGGTAAAAGCAAGGGTAAGGGTAAGGGTAAGGGTAAGGGTAAGGGTAAGGGTAAGGGTAAGGGTAAGGGTAAGGGTAAGGGTAAGGGTAAGGGTAAAGGTAAGGGTAAGCCTAAGGGTAAAAGCAAGGGTAAGGGTAAGGGTAAGGGTAAGGGTAAGGGTAAGGGTAAGGGTAAGGGTAAGGGTAAGGGTAAGGGTAAGGGTGAGGGTAAGGGTAAGCTTAAGGGTAAAAGCAAGGGTAAGGGTAAGGGTAAGGGTAAGGGTAAGGGTAAGGGTAAGGGTAAGGGTAAGGGTAAGGGTAAGCTTAAGGGTAAGGGTAAGGGTAAGGGTAAGGGTAAGCTTAAGGGTAAAAGCAAGGGTAAGGGTAAGGGTAAGGGTAAGGGTGAGCTTAAGGGTAAAAGCAAGGGTAAGGGTAAGGGTAAGGGTAAGGGTAAGGGTAAGGGTAAGGGTAAGGGTAAGCTTAAGGGTAAGGGTAAGGGTAAGGGTAAGGGTAAGCTTAAGGGTAAAAGCAAGGGTAAGGGTAAGGGTAAGGGTAAGGGTAAGGGTAAGCTTAAGGGTAAGGGTAAGGGTAAGGGTAAGATTAAGGGTAAAAGCAAGGGTAAGGTTAAGGGTAAGGGTAAGGGTAAGGGTAAGGGTAAGGGTAAGCTTAAGGGTAAGGGTAAGGGTAAGGGTAAGGGTAAGCTTAAGGGTAAAAGCAAGGGTAAGGGTAAGGGTAAGGGTAAGGGTAAGGGTAAGGGTAAGGGTAAGGATAAGGGTAAGGGTAAGGGTAAGGGTAAGGGTAAGCTTAAGGGTAAGCTTAAGGGTAAAAGCAAGGGTAAGGGTAAGGGTAAGGGTAAGGGTAAGGGTAAGCTTAAGGGTAAAAGCAAGGGTAAGGGTAAGGGTAAGGGTAAGGGTAAGGGTAAGGGTAAGGGTAAGGGTAAGGGTAAGGGTAAGGGTAAGGGTAAGCTTAAGGGTAAGGGTAAGGGTAAGGGTAAGCTTAAGGGTAAAAGCAAGGGTAAGGGTAAGGGTAAGGGTAAGGGTAAAGGTAAGGGTAAGCCTAAGGGTAAAAGCAAGGGTAAGGGTAAGGGTAAGGGTAAGGGTAAGGGTAAGGGTAAGGGTAAGGGTAAGGGTAAGGGTAAGCTTAAGGGTAAAAGCAAGGGTAAGGGTAAGGGTAAGGGTAAGGGTAAGGGTAAGGGTAAGGGTAAGGGTAAGGGTAAGCTTAAGGGTAAAAGCAAGGGTAAGGGTAAGGGTAAGGGTAAGGGTAAGGGTAAGGGTAAGGGTAAGGGTAAGGGTAAGGGTAAGGGTAAGGGTAATGGTAAGGGTAAGCTTGAGGGTAAAAGCAAGGGTAAGGGTAAGGGTAAGGGTAAGGGTAAGGGTAAGGGTTAGGGTAAGGGTAAAGGTAAGGGTAAGCCTAAGGGTAAAAGCAAGGGTAAGAGTAAGGGTAAGGGTAAGAGTAAGGGTAAGGGTAAGGGTAAGGGTAAGGGTAAGGGTAAGGGTAAGGGTAAGGGTAAGAGTAAGGGTAAGGGTAAGGGTAAGCTTAAGGGTAAAAGCAAGGGTAAGGGTAAGGGTAAGGGTAAGGGTAAGCCTAAGGGTAAAAGCAAGGGTAAGGGTAAGGTTAAGGGTAAGGGTAAGGGTAAGCTTAAGGGTAAAAGCAAGGGTAAGGGTAAGGGTAAGGGTAAGGGTAAGGGTAAGCTTAAGGGTAAAAGCAAGGGTAAGGGTAAGGGTGGGGGTAAGGGTAAGGGTAAGGGTAAGGGTAAAGGTAAGGGTAAGCCTAAGAGTAAAAGCAAGGGTAAGGGTAAGGGTAAGGGTAAGGGTAAGGGTAAGGGTAAGGGTAAGGGTAAGGGTAAGGGTAAGGGTAAGCTTAAGGGTAAAAGCAAGGGTAAGGATAAGGGTAAGGGTAAGGGTAAGGGTAAGGGTAAGGGTAAGGGTAAGGGTAAGGGTAAGGGTAAGGGTAAGGGTAAGCTTAAGGGTAAAAGCAAGGGTAAGGGTAAGGGTAAGGGTAAGGGTAAGGGTAAAGGTAAGGGTAAGCCTAAGGGTAAAAGCAAGGGTAAGGGTAAGGGTAAGGGTAAGGGTAAGGGTAAGGGTAAGGGTAAGGGTAAGGGTAAGGGTAAGGGTAAGCTTAAGGGTAAAAGCAAGGGTAAGGGTAAGGGTAAGTGTAAGGGTAAGGGTAAGGGTAAGGGTAAGGGTAAGGGTAAGCTTAAGGGTAAAAGCAAGGGTAAGGGTAAGGGTAAGGGTAAGGGTAAGGGTAAGGGTAAGGGTAAGGGTAAGGGTAAGGGTAAGGGTAAGGGTAAGGGTAAGGGTAATGGTAAGGGTAAGCTTAAGGGTAAAAGCAAGGGTAAGGGTAAGGGTAAGGGTAAGGGTAAGGGTTAGGGTAAGGGTAAAGGTAAGGGTAAGCCTAAGGGTAAAAGCAAGGGTAAGGGTAAGGGTAAGGGTAAGGGTAAGGGTAAGGGTAAGGGTAAGGGTAAGGGTAAGGGTAAGGGTAAGGGTAAGTGTAAGGGTAAGGGTAAGGGTAAGCTTAAGGGTAAAAGCAAGGGTAAGGGTAAGGGTAAGGGTAAGGGTAAGCCTAAGGGTAAAAGCAAGGGTAAGGGTAAGGTTAAGGGTAAGGGTAAGGGTAAGCTTAAGGGTAAAAGCAAGGGTAAGGGTAAGGGTAAGGGTAAGGGTAAGCTTAAGGGTATAAGCAAGGGTAAGGGTAAGGGTGAGGGTAAGGGTAAGGGTAAGGGTAAGGGTAAGGGTAAAGGTAAGGGTAAGCCTAAGAGTAAAAGCAAGGGTAAGGGTAAGGGTAAGGGTAAGGGTAAGGGTAAGGGTAAGGGTAAGGGTAAGGGTTAGCTTAAGGGTAAAAGCAAGGGTAAGGATAAGGGTAAGGGTAAGGGTAAGGGTAAGGGTAAGGGTAAGGGTAAGGGTAAGGGTAAGCTTAAGGGTAAAAGCAAGGGTAAGGGTGAGGGTAAGGGTAAGGGTAAGGGTAAGGGTAAGGGTAAGGGTAAGGGTAAGGGTAAGGGTAAGCTTAAGGGTAAAAGCAAGGGTAAGGGTTAGGGTAAGGGTAAGGGTAAGGGTAAGGGTAAGTGTAAGCTTAAGGGTAAAAGCAAGGGTAAGGGTAAGGGTAAGGGTAAGGGTAAGGGTAAGGGTAAGGGTAAAGGTAAGGGTAAGCCTAAGGGTAAAAGCAAGGGTAAGGGTAAGGGTAAGGGTAAGGGTAAGGGTAAGGGTAAGGGTAAGGGTAAGGGTAAGGGTAAGGGTAAGGGTAAGGGTAAGGGTAAGGGTAAGGGTAAGCTTAAGTGTATAAGCAAGGGTAAGGGTAAGGGTAAGGGTGAGGGTAAGGGTAAGGGTAAGGGTAAGGGTAAGCTTAAGGGTTAAAGCAAGGGTAAGGGTAAGGGTAAGGGTAAGAGTAAGGGTAAGGGTAAGGGTAAGGGTAAGCTTAAGAGTAAAAGCAAGGGTAAGGGTAAGGGTAAGGGTAAGGGTAAGGGTAAGGGTAAGGGTAAGGGTAAGGGTAAGGGTAAAGGTAAGGTTGAGCCTAAGGGTAAAAGCAAGGGTAAGGTTAAGGGTAAGGGTAAGGGTAAGGGTAAGGGTAAGGGTAAGGGTAAGGGTAAGGGTAAGGGTAAGGGTAAGCTTAAGGGTAAAAGCAAGGGTAAGGGTAAGGGTAAGGGTAAGGGTAAGTCTAAGGGTAAAAGCAAGGGTAAGGGTAAGGGTAAGGGTAAGGGTAAGGGTGCCCTTACCCTTACCATTACCCTCACCCTTACCCTTGCTTTTACCCTTGAGCTTACCCCTACCGTTACCCTTACCCTTACCCTTACCCTTACCCCTAACCTTACCCTTACCCTTACCCTTACCCTTGCTTTTACCCTTAGGCTTACCCTTACCTTTACCCTCACCCTTACCCTTACCCTTACCCTTACCCTTGCTTTTACCCTTAAGCTTACCCTCACCCTTACCCTTACCCTTACCCTTACCCTTTCCCTTTCCCTTACCTTTACCCTTACCCTTTCCCTTGCTTTTACCCTTAAGCTTACCCTTACCCTTACCCTTACCCTTACCCTTACCCTTACCCTTACCCTTGCTTTTACCCTAAAGCTTACCCTTACCCTTACCCTTACCCTTACCCTTACCCTTACCCTTGCTTTTACCCTAAAGCTTACCCTTACCCTTACCCTTACCCTTACCCTTACCCTTACCCTTACCCTTACCCTTACCCTTACCCTTACCCTTACCCTTACCCTTACCCTCACCCTTATCCTTGCTTTTACCCTTAAGCTTACCCTTACCCTTACCCTTACCCTTACCCTTACCCTTACCCTTACCCTTACCCTTGCTTTTACCCTTAAGCTTACCCTTACCCTTACCCTTACCCTTACCCTTACCCTTACCCTTACCCTTACCCTTACCCTTGCCCTTACCCTTACCCTTACCCTTACCCTTACCCTTACCCTTGCTTTTACCCTTAGGCTTACCCTTACCTTTACCCTTACCCTTACCCTTACCCTTACCCTTACCCTTACCCTTACCCTTACCCTTGCTTTTACCCTTAAGCTTACCCTTACCCTTACCCTTACCCTTACCCTTACCCTTACCCTTGCTTTTACCCTTAAGCTTACCCTTACCCTTACCCTTACCCTTACCCTTACCCTTGCTTTTACCCTTAGGCTTACCCTTACCCTTACCCTTACCCTTACCCTTGCTTTTACCCTTAAGCTTACCCTTACCCTTACCCTTACCCTTACCCTTACCCTTACCCTTACCCTTACCCTTACCCTTACCCTTACCCTTACCCTTACCCTTACCCTTACCCTTACCCTTACCCTTACCCTTACCCTTACCCTTACCCTTGCTTTTACCCTTAGGCTTACCCTTACCTTTACCCTTACCCTTACCCTTACCCTTACCCTTACCCTTACCCTTACCCTTACCCTTACCCTTGCTTTTACCCTTAAGCTTACCCTTACCCTTACCCTTACCCTTACCCTTACCCTTACCCTTACCCTTACCCTTGCTTTTACCCTTAAGCTTACCCTTACCCTTACCCTTACCCTTACCCTTACCCTTACCCTCACCCTTACCCTCACCCTTGCTTTTAACCTTAAGCTTACCCTTACCCTTACCCTTACCCTTACCCTTGCTTAGGGTAAAAGCAAGGGTAAGGGTAAGGGTAAGGTTAAGGGTAAGGGTAAGGGTAAGGGTAAGGGTAAGGGTAAGCTTAAGGGTAAAAGCAAGGGTAAGGGTAAGGGTAAGGGTAAGGGTAAGGGTAAGGGTAAGGGTAAGGGTAAGGGTAAGGGTAAGTGTAAGGGTAAGGGTAAGGGTAAGCTTAAGGGTAAAAGCAAGGGTAAGGGTAAGGGTAAGGGTAAGGGTAAGGGTAAGGGTAAGGGTAAGGGTAAGGGTAAGGGTAAGGGTAAGCTTAAGGGTAAAAGCAAGGGTAAGGGTTAGGGTAAGGGTAAGGGTAAGGGTAAGGGTAAGCTTGAGGGTAAAAGCAAGGGTAAGGGTAAGGGTAAGGGTAAGGGTAAAGGTAAGGGTAAGCCTAAGGGTAAAAGCAAGGGTAAGGGTAAGGGTAAGGGAAAGGGTAAGGGTAAGGGTAAGGGTAAGGGTAAGGGTAAGGGTAAGGGTAAGGGTAAGGGTAAGGGTAAGGGTAAGGGTAAGGGTAAGCTTAAGGGTATAAGCAAGGATAAGGGTAAGGGTGAGGGTAAGGGTAAGGGTAAGGGTAAGCTTAAGGGTAAAAGCAAGGGTAAGGGTAAGGGTAAGGGTAAGGGTAAGGGTAAGGGTAAGGGTAAGGGTAAGGGTAAGGGTAAGCTTAAGGGTAAAAGCAAGGGTAAGGGTAAGGGTAAGGGTAAGGGTGAGGGTAAGGGTAAAGGTTAGGGTAAGCCTAAGGGTTAAAGCAAGGGTAAGGGTAAAGGTAAGGGTAAGGGTAAGGGTAAGGGTAAGGGTAAGGGTAAGGGTAAGGGTAAGGGTAAGCTTAAGGGTAAAAGCAAGGGTAAGGGTAAGGGTAAGGGTAAGGGTAAGCCTAAGGGTAAAACAAGGGTAAGGGTAAGGGTAAGGGTAAGGGTAAGGGTAAGCTTAAGGGTAAAAGCAAGGGTAAGGGTAAGGGTAAGGGTGAGGGTAAGGGTAAGCTTAAGGGTTAAAGCAAGGGTAAGGGTAAGGGTAAGGGTAAGGGTAAGGGTAAGGGTAAAGGTAAGGGTAAGCCTAAGGGTAAAAGCAAGGGTAAGGGTAAGGGTAAGGGTAAGGGTAAGGGTAAGGGTAAGGGTAAGGGTAAGGGTAAGGGTAAGGGTAAGGGTAAGGGTAAGGGTAAGGGTAAGGGTAAGGGTAAGCTTAAGGGTAAAAGCAAGGGTAAGGGTAAGGGTAAGGGTAAGGGTAAGGGTAAGGGTAAGGGTAAGGGTAAGGGTAAGGGTAAGCTTAAGGGTAAAAGCAATGGTAAGGGTAAGGGTAAGGGTGAGGGTAAGGGTAAGGGTAAGGGTAAGCTTAAGGGTAAAAGCAAGGGTAAGGGTAAGGGTAAGGGTAAGGGTAAGGGTAAGGGTAAGGGTAAGGGTAAGCTTAAGGGTAAAAGCAAGGGTAAGGGTAAGGGTTAGGGTAAGGGTAAGGGTAATTGTAAGGGTAAGGGTAAAGGTAAGGGTAAGCCTAAGGGTAAAAGCAAGGGTAAGGGTAAGGGTTAGGTTAAGGGTAAGGGTAAGGGTAAGGGTAAGGGTAAGGGTAAGGGTAAGGGTAAGGGTAAGTGTAAGGGTAAGGGTAAGGGTAAGCTTAAGGGTAAAAGCAAGGGTAAGGGTAAGGGTAAGGGTAAGGGTAAGGGTAAGGGTAAGGGTAAGGGTAAGGGTAAGGGTAAGGGTAAGGGTAAGCTCAAGGGTAAGGGTAAGGGTAAGGGTAAAGGTAAGGGTAAGCCTAAGGGTAAAAGCAAGGGTAAGGGTAAGGGTTAGGGTAAGGGTAAGGGTAAGGGTAAGGGTAAGGGTAAGGGTAAGGGTAAGGGTAAGTGTAAGGGTAAGGGTAAGGGTAAGCTTAAGGGTAAAAGCAAGGGTAAGTGTAAGGGTAAGGGTAAGGGTAAGCTTAAGGGTAAAAGCAAGGGTAAGGGTAAGGGTAAGGGTAAGGGTAAGGGTAAGGGTAAGGGTAAGGGTAAGGGTAAGGGTAAGCTTAAGGGTAAGGGTAAGGGTAAGGGTAAGGGTAAGCCTAAGGGTAAAAGCAAGGGTAAGGGTAAGGGTAAGGGTAAGGGTAAGGGTAAGGGTAAGCTTAAGGGTAAAAGCAAGGGTAAGGGTAAGGGTAAGGGTAAGGGTAAGGGTAAGGGTAAGCTTAAGGGTAAAAGCAAGGGTAAGGGTAAGGGTAAGGGTAAGGGTAAGGGTAAGGGTAAAGGTAAGGGTAAGCCTAAGGGTAAAAGCAAGGGTAAGGGTAAGGGTAAGGGTAAGGGTAAGGGTAAGGGTAAGGGTAAGGGTAAGGGTAAGGGTAAGGGTAAGGGTAAGGGTGAGGGTAAGGGTAAGCTTAAGGGTAAAAGCAAGGGTGAGGGTAAGGGTAAGGGTAAGGGTAAGGGTAAGGGTAAGGGTAAGGGTAAGGGTAAGGGTAAGGGTAAGCTTAAGGGTAAAAGCAAGGGTAAGGGTAAGGGTAAGGGTAAGAGTAAGGGTAAGGGTAAGGGTAAGGGTAAAGGTAAGGGTAAGCCTAAGGGTAAAAGCAAGGGTAAGGGTAAGGGTAAGGGTAAGGGTAAGGGTAAGGGTAAGCTTAAGGGTAAAAGCAAGGGTAAGGGTAAGGGTAAGGGTAAGGGTAAGGGTAAGGGTAAGGGTAAGGGTAAGGGTAAGGGTAAGGGTAAGCTTAAGGGTAAGGATAAGGGTAAGGGTAAAAGCAAGGGTAAGGGTAAGGGTAAGGGTAAGGGTAAGCTTAAGGGTAAAAGCAAGGGTAAGGGTAAGGGTAAGGGTAAGGGTAAGGGTAAGGGTAAGGGTAAGCTTAAGGGTAAGGGTAAGGGTAAGGGTAAGGGTAAGCTTAAGGGTAAAAGCAAGGGTAAGGGTAAGGGTAAGGGTAAGGGTAAGGGTAAGGGTAAGGGTAAGGGTAAGGGTAAGGGTAAGGGTAAGGGTAAGGGTAAGGGTAAGGGTAAGGGTAAGCTTAAGGGTAAAAGCAAGGGTAAGGGTAAGGGTAAGGGTAGGGGTAAGGGTAAGGGTAAGGGTAAGGGTAAGGGTAAGGGTAAGGGTAAGGGTAAGCTTAAGGGTAAAAGCAAGGGTAAGGGTAAGGGTAAGGGTAAGGGTAAGGGTAAGGGTAAGGGTAAGGGTAAGGGTAAGGGTAAAGGTAAGGGTAAGCCTAAGGGTAAAAGCAAGGGTAAGGGTAAGGGTAAGGGTAAGGGTAAGAGTAAGGGTAAGGGTAAGGGTAAGGGTAAGCTTAAGGGTAAAAGCAAGGGTAAGGGTAAGGGTAAGGGTAAGGGTAAGCCTAAGGGTAAAAGCAAGGGTAAGGGTAAGGGTAAGGGTAAGGGTAAGCTTGAGGGTAAAAGCAAGGGTAAGGGTAAGGGTAAGGGTAAGGGTAAGGGTAAGGGTAAGCTTAAGGGTAAAAGCAAGGGTGAGGGTAAGGGTAAGGGTAAGGGTAAGGGTAAGGGTAAGGGTAAGGGTAAGGGTAAGGGTAAGCTTAAGGGTAAAAGCAAGGGTAAGGGTAAGGGTAAGGGTAAGGGTAAGGGTAAGGGTAAGGGTAAGGGTAAGGGTAAGGGTAAGGGTAAGGGTAAAGGTAAGGGTAAGGGTAAGGGTAAGGGTAAGGGTAAGGGTAACTTAAGCTTTTACACTTAAGCTTACCCTAAGGGTAAGGGTAAGGGTAAGGGTAAGCTTAAGGGTAAAAGCAAGGGTAAGGGTAAGGGTAAGGGTAAGCCTAAGGGTAAAAGCAAGGGTAAGGGTAAGGGTAAGGGTAAGGGTAATGGTAAGCTTAAGGGTAAAAGCAAGGGTAAGGGTAAGGGTAAGGGTAAGGGTAAGGGTAAGGGTAAGGGTAAGGGTAAGCTTAAGGGTAAAAGCAAGGGTGAGGGTAAGGGTAAGGGTAAGGGTAAGGGTAAGGGTAAGGGTAAGGGTAAGCTTAAGGGTAAAAGCAAGGGTAAGGGTAAGGGTAAGGGTAAGGGTAAGGGTAAGAGTGAGGGTAAGGGTAAAGGTAAGGGTAAGGGTAAGAGTAAGGGTAAGGGTAAGGGTAAGGGTAAGGGTAAGGGTAAGGGTAAGGGTAAGGGTAAGGGTAAGGGTAAGGGTTAGGGTAAGGGTAAGCTTAAGGGTAAAAGCAAGGGTAAGGGTAAGGGTAAGGGTAAGGGTAAGCCTAAGGGTAAAAGCAAGGGTAAGGGTAAGGGTAAGGGTAAGGGTAAGGGTAAGCTTAAAGGTAAAAGCAAGGGTAAGGGTAAGGGTAAGGGAAAGGGTAAGGGTAAGGGTAAGCTTAAGGGTAAAAGCAAGGGTAAGGGTAAGGGTAAGGGTAAGGGTAAGGGTAAGGGTAAGGGTAAGGGTAAGGGTAAAGGTAAGGGTAAGCCTAAGGGTAAAAGCAAGGGTAAGGGTAAGGGTAAGGGTAAGGGTAAGGGTAAGGGTAAGGGTAAGGGTAAGGGTAAGGGTAAGGGTAAGGGTAAGGGTAAGGGTAAGGGTAAGCTTAAGGGTAAAAGCAAGGGTAAGGGTAAGGGTAAGGGTAAGGGTAAGGGTAAGGGTAAGGGTAAGGGTAAGGGTAAGGGTAAGGGTAAGGGTAAGCTTAAGGGTAAGGGTAAGGGTAAGGGTAAGGGTAAGCTCAAGGGTAAAAGCAAGGGTAAGGGTAAGGGTAAGGGTAAGGGTAAGGGTAAGCTTAAGGGTAAAAGCAAGGGTAAGGGTAAGGGTAAGGGTAAGGGTAAGGGTAAGGGTAAGGGTAAGGGTAAGGGTAAGGGTAAGGGTAAGGGTAAGGGTAAGGGTAAGGGTAAGCTTAAGGGTAAGGGTAAGGGTAAGGGTAAGGGTAAGCTTAAGGGTAAAAGCAAGGGTAAGGGTAAGGGTAAGGGTATGGGTAAGGGTAAGGGTAAGGGTAAGGGTAAGCTTAAGGGTAAGGGTAAGGGTAAGGGTAAGGGTAAGCTTAAGGGTAAAAGCAAGGGTAAGGGTAAGGGTAAGGGTAAGGGTAAGCTTAAGGGTAAGGGTAAGGGTAAGGGTTAGGGTAAGGGTAAGGGTAAGGGTAAGCTTAAGGGTAAAAGCAAGGGTAAGGGTAAGGGTAAGGGTAAGGGTAAGTGTAAGGGTAATGGTAAGGGTAAGGGTAAGGGTAAGGGTAAGGGTAAGGGTAAGGGTAAGCTTAAGGGTAAGGGTAAGGGTAAGGGTAAGGGTAAGCTTAAGGGTAAAAGCAAGGGTAAGGGTAAGGGTAAGGGTAAGCTTAAGGGTAAAAGCAAGGGTAAGGGTAAGGGTAAGGGTAAGGGTAAGGGTAAGGGTAAGGGTAAGGGTAAGGGTAAGGGTAAGGGTAAGCTTAAGGGTAAGGGTAAGGGTAAGGGTAAGGGTAAGGGTAAGCTTAAGGGTAAAAGCAAGGGTAAGGGTAAGGGTAAGGGTAAGGGTAAGGGTAAGGGTAAGGGTAAGGGTAAGGGTAAGGGTAAGGGTAAGGGTAAGGGTAAGGGTAAGGGTAAGGGTAAGGGTAAGGGTAAGGGTAAGGGTAAGGGTAAGGGTAAGGGTAAGGGTAAGCTTAAGGGTAAAAGTAAGGGTAAGGGTAAGGGTAAGGGTAAGGGTAAGGGTAAGGGTAAGGGTAAGCTTAAGGGTAAAAGCAAGGGTAAGGGTAAGGGTAAGGGTAAGGGTAAGGGTAAGGGTAAAGGTAAGGGTAAGCCTAAGGGTAAAAGCAAGGGTAAGGGTAAGGGTAAGGGTAAGGGTAAGGGTAAGGGTAAGGGTAAGGGTAAGGGTAAGGGTAAGGGTAAGGGTAAGCTTAAGGGTAAAAGCAAGGGTAAGGGTAAGGGTAAGGGTAAGGGTAAGGGTAAGGGTAAGCCTAAGGGTAAAAGCAAGGGTAAGGGTAAGGGTAAGGGTAAGGGAAAGGGTAAGCTTAAGGGTAAAAGCAAGGGTAAGGGTAAGAGTAAGGGTAAGGCTTACCCTTACCCTTACCCTTACCCTTGCTTTTACCCTTAAGCTTACCCTTACCCTTACCCTTACCCTCACCCTTACCCTTACCCTTACCCTTACCCTTACCCTTACCCTTACCCTTACCCTTACTCTTACCCTTACCCTTGCTTTTACCCTTAGGCTTACCCTCACCTTTACCCTTACCCTAACCCTTACCCTTACCCTTACCCTTACCCTTGCTTTTACCCTTAAGCTTACCCTTACCCTTACCCTTACCCTTACCCTTACCCTTACCCTTACCCTTACCCTTACCCTTACCCTTGCTTTTACCCTTAAGCTTACCCTTACCCTTACCCTCACCTTTACCCTTACCCTTACCCTTACCCTTACCCTTACCCTTGCTTTTACCCTTAAGCTTACCCTTACCCTTACCCTTACCCTTACCCTTACCCATACCCTCACCCTTACCCTTACCCTTACCCTTACCCTTACCCTTACCCTCACCCTTACCCTTACCCTTGCTTTTACCCTTAGGCTTACCCTTACCTTTACCCTCACCCTTACCCTTACCCTTACCCTTACCCTTGCTTTTACCCTTAAGCCTACCCTTACCCTTACCCTTACCCTTAAGCTTACCCTTACCCTTACCCTTAACCTTACCCTTTCCCTTACCCTTACCCTTACCCTTACCCTTACCCTTGCTTTTACCCTTAAGCTTACCCTTACCCTTACCCTTACCCTTACCCTTACCCTTGCTTTTACCCTTAAGCTTACCCTTACCCTTACCCTTACCCTTAAGCTTACCCTTACCCTTACCCTTACCCTTACCCTTACCCTTACCCTTACCCTTACCCTTACCCTTGCTTTTACCCTTAAGCTTACCCTTACCCTTACCCTTACCCTTACCCTTAAGCTTACCCTTACCCTTACCCTTACCCTTACCCTTACCCTTAACCTTACCCTTGCTTTTACCCTTAAGCTTACCCTTACCCTTACCCTTACCCTTACCCTTAAGCTTACCCTTACCCTTACCCTTACCCTTACCCTTACCCTTGCTTTTACCCTTAAGCTTACCCTTACCCTTACCCTTACCCTTACCCTTAAGCTTACCCTTACCCTTACCCTTACCCTTACCCTTACCCTTACCCTTACCCTTACCCTTGCTTTTACCCTTAAGCTTACCCTTACCCTTACCCTTACCCTTAACCTTGCTTTTACCCTTAAGCTTACCCTTACCCTTACCCTTACCCTTACCCTTAAGCTTACCCTTACCCTTACCCTTACCCTTACCCTTACCCTTACCCTTACCCTTGCTTTTACCCTTAAGCTTACCCTTACCCTTACCCTTACCCTTACCCTTACCCTTACCCTTACCCTTGCTTTTACCCTTAGGCTTACCCTTACCTTTACCCTTACCCTTACCCTTACCCTTACCCTTACCCTTACCCTTACCCTTACCCTTACCCTTACCCTTGCTTTTACCCTTAAGCTTACCCTTACCCTTACCCTTACCCTTACCCTTACCCTTACCCTTACCCTTACCCTTACCCTTACCCTTACCCTTACCCTTGCTTTTACCCTTAAGCTTACCCTTACCCTTACCCTTACCCTTACCCTTACCCTTGCTTTTACCCTTAGGCTTACCCTTACCCTTACCCTTGCTTTTACCCTTAAGCTTACCCTTACCCTTACCCTTACCCTTACCCTTACCCTTACACTTACCCTTACCCTTACCCTTACCCTTACCCTTACCCTTACCCTTACCCTTACCCTTACCCTTACCCTTACCCTTACCCTTACCCTTACCCTTACCCTTACCCTTACCCTTACCCTTACCCTTACCCTTACCCTTACCCTTACCCTTACCCTTACCCTTACCCTTGCTTTTACCCTTAGGCTTACCCTTACCTTTACCCTTACCCTTACCCTTACCCTTACCCTTACCCTTGCTTTTACCCTTAAGCTTACCCTTACCCTTACCCTTACCCTTACCCTTACCCTTACCCTTACCCTTACCCTTACCCTTACCCTTACCCTTACCCTTACCCTTACCCTTGCTTTTACCCTTAAGCTTACCCTTACCCTTACCCTTACCCTTACCCTTACCCTTACCCTTACCCTTACCCTTACCCTTACCCTTACCCTTACCCTCACCCTTGCTTTTACCCTTAAGCTTACCCTTACCCTTACCCTTACCCTTACCCTTACCCTTACCCTTGCTTTTATCCTTAAGCTTACCCTTACCCTTACCCTTACCCTTACCCTTGCTTTTACCCTTAGGCTTACCCTTACCCTTACCCTTACCCTTACCCTTGCTTTTACCCTTAAGCTTACCCTTACCCTTACCCTTACCCTTACTCTTACCCTTACCCTTACCCTTACCATTACCCTTGCTTTTACCCTTAGGCTTACCCTTACCTTTACCCTTACCCTTACCCTTACCCTTACCCTTACCCTTACCCTTACCCTTACCCTTACCCTTACCCTTACCCTTACCCTTACCCTTACCCTTACCCTTGCTTTTACCCTTAAGCTTACCCTTACCCTTACCCTTACCCTTACCCTTACCCTTACCCTTACCCTTACCCTTACCCTTACCCTTACCCTCACCCTTGCTTTTACCCTTAAGCTCACCCTTACCCTTACCCTTACCCTTACCCTTACCCTTACCCTTACTCTTACCCTTACCCTTGCTTTTACCCTTAAGCTTACCCTTACCCTTACCCTTACCCTTACCCTTAAGCTTACCCTTACCCTCACCCTTACCCTTACCCTTACCCTTACCCTTACCCTTGCTTTTACCCTTAAGCTTACCCTTACCCTTACCCTTACCCTTACCCTTACCCTTGCTTTTACCCTTAAGCTTACCCTTACCCTTACCCTTACCCTTACCCTTAAGCTTACCCTTACCCTTACCCTCACCCTTACCCTTACCCCTACCCTTACCCTTGCTATTACCCTTAAGCTTACCCTTACCCTTACCCTTACCCTTACCCTTACCCTTACCCTTACCCTTACCCTTACCCTTACCCTTACCCTTACCCTTACCCTTGCTTTTACCCTTAGGCTTACCCTTACCTTTACCCTTACCATTACCCTTACCCTTACCCTTACCCTTACCCTTACCCTTGCTTTTACCCTTAAGCTTACCCTTACCCTTACCCTTACCCTTACCCTTACCCTTACCCTTACCCTTACCCTTACCCTTACCCTTACCCTTACCCTTACCCTTACCCTTACCCTTACCCTTACCCTTACCCTTACCCTTACCCTTACCCTTACCCTTACCCTTACCCTTACCCTTACCCTTACCCTTACCCTTACCCTTACCCTTGCTTTTACCCTTAAGCTTACCCTTACCCTTACCCTTACCCTTACCCTTACCCTTGCTTTTACCCTTAAGCTTACCCTTACCCTTACTCTTACCCCTACCCTTACCCTTACCCTTACCCTTACCCTTACCCTTACCCTTACCCTTGCTTTTACCCCTAGGCTTACCCTCACCTTTACCCTTACCCTTACCCTTACCCTTACCCTTACCCTTACCCTTACCCTTGCTTTTACCCTTAAGCTTACCCTTACCCTTACCCTTACCCTTACCCTTAGCCTTACCCTTACCCTTGCTTTTACCCTTAAGCTTACCCTTACCCTTACCCTTACCCTTACCCTTACCCTTACCCTTACCCTTACCCTTGCTTTTACCCTTAGGCTTACCCTCACCTTTACCCTTACCCTTACCCTTACCCTTACCCTTACCCTTACCCTTACCCTTGCTTTTACCCTTAAGCTTACCCTTACCCTTACCCTTACCCTTACCCTTACCCTTACCCTTACCCTTACCCTTACCCTTACCCTTACCCTTACCCTTACCCTTACCCTTACTTAGGGTAAGGGTAAGGGTAAGCTTAAGGGTAAAAGCAAGGGTAAGGGTAAGGGTAAGCGTAAGGGTAAGGGTAAGGGTAAGGGTAAGGGTAAGGGTAAGGGTAAGGGTAAGCTTAAGGGTAAGGGTAAGGGTAAGGGTAAGGGTAAGCTTAAGGGTAAAAGCAAGGGTAAGGGTAAGGGTAAGGGTAAGGGTAAGGGTAAGCTTAAGGGTAAGGGTAAAAGTAAGGGTAAGGGTAAGCTTAAGGGTAAAAGCAAGGGTAAGGTTAAGGGTAAGGGTAAGGGTAAGGGTAAGGGTAAGGGTAAGCTTAAGGGTAAGGGTAAGGGTAAGGGTAAGGGTAAGCTTAAGGGTAAAAGCAAGGGTAAGGGTAAGGGTAAGGGTAAGGGAAAGGGTAAGGGTAAGGGTAAGGGTAAGGATAAGGGTAAGGGTAAGGGTAAGCTTAAGGGTAAGGGTAAGGGTAAGGGTAAGCTTAAGGGTAAAAGCAAGGGTAAGGGTAAGGGTAAGGGTAAGGGTAAGGGTAAGCTTAAGGGTAAAAGCAAGGGTAAGGGTAAGGGTAAGGGTAAGGGTAAGGGTAAGGGTAAGGGTAAGGGTAAGGGTAAGGGTAAGGGTAAGGGTAAGGGTAAGGGTAAGGGTAAGGGTAAGGGTAAGCTTAAGGGTAAGGGTAAGGGTAAGGGTAAGCTTAAGGGTAAAAGCAAGGGTAAGGGTAAGGGTAAGGGTGAGGGTAAGGGTAAAGGTAAGGGTAAGCCTAAGGGTAAAAGCAAGGGTAAGGGTAAGGGTAAGGGTAAGGGTAAGGGTAAGGGTAAGGGTAAGGGTAAGGGTAAGGGTAAGGGTAAGGGTAAGGGTAAGGGTAAGCTTAAGGGTAAAAGCAAGGGTAAGGGTAAGGGTAAGGGTAAGGGTAAGGGTAAGGGTAAGGGTAAGGGTAAGGGTAAGGGTAAGGGTAAGCTTAAGGGTAAAAGCAAGGGTAAGGGTAAGGGTAAGGGTAAGGGTAAGGGTAAGGGTAAGGGTAAGGGTAAGGGTAAGGGTAAGGGTAAGCTTAAGGGTAAAAGCAAGGGTAAGGGTTAGGGTAAGGGTAAGGGTAAGGGTTAGGGTAAGGGTAAAGGTAAGGGTAAGCCTAAGGGTAAAAGCAAGGGTAAGGGTAAGGGTAAGGGTAAGGGTAAGGGTAAGGGTAAGGGTAAGGGTAAGGGTAAGGGTAAGAGTAAGGGTAAGGGTAAGGGTAAGCTTAAGGGTAAAAGCAAGGGTAAGGGTAAGGGTAAAGGTAAGGGTAAGCCTAAGGGTAAAAGCAAGGGTAAGGGTAAGGTTAAGGGTAAGGGTAAGGGTAAGCTTAAGGGTAAAAGCAAGGGTAAGGGTAAGGGTAAGGGTAAGGGTAAGGGTTAGGGTAAGCTTAAAGGTAAAAGCAAGGGTAAGGGTAAGGGTGAGGGTAAGGGTAAGGGTAAGGGTAAGGATAAAGGTAAGGGTAAGCCTAAGAGTAAAAGCAAGGGTAAGGGTAAGGGTAAGGGTAAGGGTAAGGGTAAGGGTGAGCTTAAGGGTAAAAGCAAGGGTAAGGATAAGGGTAAGGGTAAGGGTAAGGGTAAGGGTAAGGGTAAGGGTAAGGGTAAGCTTAAGGGTAAAAGCAAGGGTAAGGGTAAGGGTAAGGTTTACCCTTACCCTTACCCTTACCCTTACCCTTACCCTTACCCTTACCCTTACCCTTACCCTTACCCTTACCCTTGCTTTTACCCTTAAGCTTACCCTTACCCTTACCCTTACCCTTACCCTTACCCTTACCCTTGCTTTTACCCTTAGGCTTACCCTTACCCTTACCCTTACCCTTACCCTTGCTTTTACCCTTAAGCTTACCCTTACACTTACCCTTACCCTTACCCTTACCCTTACCCTTACCCTTACCCTTACCCTTACCCTTACCCTTACCCTTACCCTTGCTTTTACCCTTAGGCTTACCCTTACCTTTACCCTTACCATTACCCTTACCCTTACCCTTACCCTTACCCTTACCCTTACCCTTACCCTTACCCTTACCCTTACCCTTACCCTTGCTTTTACCCTTAGGCTTACCCTTACCTTTACCCTTACCCTTACCCTTACCCTTCCCCTTACCCTTACCCTTACCCTTACCCTTACCCTTACTCTTACCCTTACCCTTACCCTTACCCTTGCTTTTAACCTTAGGCTTACCCTTACCTTTACCCTTACCCTTACCCTTACCCTTACCCTTACCCTTACCCTTACCCTTACCCTTACCCTTACCCTTACCCTTGCTTTTACCCTTAAGCTTACCCTTACCCTTACCCTTACCCTTACCCTTACCCTAACCCTTACCCTTGCTTTTACCCTTTAGCTTACCCTTACTCTTACCCTTACCCTTACCCTTACCCTTACCCTTACCCTTACCCTTACCCTTACCCTTACCCTTACCCTTACCCTTACCCTTACCCTTGCTTTTACCCTTAAGCTTACCCTTACCCTTACCCTTACCCTTACCCTTACCCTTACCCTTACCCTTACCCTTACCCTTACCCTTACCCTTGCTTTTACCCTTAAGCTTACCCTTACCCTTACCCTTACCCTTACCCTTACCCTTGCTTT
Source organism: Myrrha octodecimguttata (assembly GCA_958510865.1). Lineage (NCBI taxonomy): Eukaryota > Metazoa > Arthropoda > Insecta > Coleoptera > Coccinellidae > Myrrha > Myrrha octodecimguttata. The sequence continues at coordinate 35,651 of CAUEHS010000444.1, forward strand.
TACCCTTAGGCTTACCCTTACCTTTACCCTTACCCTTACCCTTACCCTTACCCTTACCCTTACCCTTACCCTTACCCTTGCTTTTACCCTTAAGCTTACCCTTACCCTTACCCTTACCCTTACCCTTACCCTTACCCTTACCCTTACCCTTACCCTTACCCTTACCCTTACCCTTGCTTTTACCCTTAAGCTTACCCTTACCCTTACCCTTACCCTTACCCTTACCCTTGCTTTTACCCTTAGGCTTACCCTTACCCTTAACCTTACCCTTACCCTTGCTTTTACCCTTAAGCTTACCCTTACCCTTACCCTTACTCTTACCCTTACCCTTACCCTTACCCTTACCCTTACCCTTACCCTTACCCTTACCCTTACCCTTACCCTTACCCTTACCCTTGCTTTTACCCTTAGGCTTACCCTTACCTTCACCCTTACCCTAACCCTTACCCTTACCCTTACCCTTACCCTTACCCTTGCTTTTACCCTTAAGCTTACCCTTACCCTTACCCTTACCCTTACCCTTGCTTTTACACTTAAGCTTACCCTTACCCTTACCCTTTCCCTTACCCTTACCCTTACCCTTACCCTTACCCTTACCCTTACCCTTACCCTTACCCTTGCTTTTACCCTTAAGCTTACCCTTACCTTTACCCTTACCCTTACTCTTACCCTAACCCTTACCCTTGCTTTTACCCTTAAGCTTACCCTTACCCTTACCCTTACCCTTACCCTTACCCTTACCCTTACCTTTACCCTTACCCTTACCCTTACCCTTACCCTTACCCTTACCCTTACCCTTACCCTTACCCTTACCCTTATCCTTACCCTTACCCTTGCTTTTACCCTTAAGCTTACCCTTACCCTCACCCTTACCCTTACCCTTACCCTTACCCTTACCCTTACCCTTGCTTTTACCCTTAAGCTTACCCTTACCCTTACCCTTACCCTTACCCTTACCCTTACCCTTGCTTTTACCCTTAGGCTTACCCTTACCTTTACCCTTACCCTTACCCTTACCCTTACCCTTACCCTTACCCTTACCCTTGCTTTTACCCTTAAGCTTACCCTTACCCTTACCCTTACCCTTACCCTTACCCTTACCCTTGCTTTTACCCTTAAGCTTACCCTTACCCTTACCCTTACCCTTACCCTTACCCTTGCTTTTACCCTTAGGCTTACCCTTACCCTTACCCTTACCCTTACCCTTGCTTTTACCCTTAAGCTTACCCTTACCCTTACCCTTACTCTTACCCTTACCCTTACCCTTACCCTTACCCTTACCCTTACCCTTACCCTTACCCTTACCCTTACCCTTACCCTTGCTTTTACCCTTAGGCTTACCCTTACCTTTACCCTTACCCTAACCCTTACCCTTACCCTTACCCTTACCCTTACCCTTGCTTTTACCCTTAAGCTTACCCTTACCCTTACCCTTACCCATACCCTTACCCTTACCCTTACCCTTACCCTTGCTTTTACCCTCAAGCTTACCCTTACCCTTACCCTTACACTTACCCTTACCCTTACCCTTACCCTTACCCTTACCCTTACCCTTACCCTTACCCTTGCTTTTACCCTTAAGCTTACCCTTACCCTTACCCTTACCCTTACCCTTACCCTTACCCTTACCCTTACCCTTACCCTTACCCTTACCCTTATCCTTGCTTTTACCCTTAGGCTTACCCTTACCTTTACCCTTACCCTTACCCTTACCCTTACCCTTACCCTTGCTTTTACCCTTAAGCTTACCCTCACCCTTACCCTTACCCTTACCCTTAAGCTTACCCTTACCCTTACCCTTACCCTTACCCTTACCCTTACCCTTACACTTACCCTTACCCTTACCCTTACCCTTACCCTTGCTTTTACCCTTAAGCTTACCCTTACCCTTACCCTTACCCTTGCTTTTACCCTTAAGCTTACCCTTACCCTTACCCTTACCCTTACCCTTAAGCTTTCCCTTACCCTTACCCTTACCCTTACCCTTACCCTTACCCTTACCCTTACCCTTACCCTTACCCTTGCTTTTACCCTTAAGCTTACCCTTACCCTTACCCTTACCCTTACCCTTAAGCTTACCCTTACCCTTACCCTTACCCTTACCCTCACCCTTACCCTTACCCTTGCTTTTACCCTTAAGCTTACCCTTACCCTTACCCTTACCCTTACCCTTAAGCTTACCCTTACCCTTACCCTTACCCTTACCCTTACCCTTACCCTTACCCTTGCTTTTACCCTTAAGCTTACCCTTACACTTACCCTTACCCTTAAGCTTACCCTTACCCTTACCCTTACCCTTACCCTTACCCATACCCTTACCCTTACCCTTGCTTTTACCCTTTAGCTTACCCTTACCCTTACCCTTACCCTTACCCTTGCTTTTACCCTTAAGCTTACCCTTACCCTTACCCTTACCCTTACCCTTAAGCTTACCCTTACCCTTACCCTTACCCTTACCCTTACCCTTACCCTTACTCTTGCTTTTACCCTTAAGCTTACCCTTACCCTTACCCTTACCCTTACCCTTACCCTTGCTTTTACCCTTAGGCTTACCCTTACCCTTTCCCTTACCCTTACCCTTGCTTTTACCCTTAAGCTTACCCTTACCCTTACCCTTACCCTTACCCTTACCCTTACCCTTACCCTTACCCTTACCCTTACCCTTACCCTTACCCTTACCCTTACCCTTACCCTTACCCTTACCCTAACCCTTACCCTTACCCTTACCCTTACCCTTACCCTTGCTTTTACCCTTAGGCTTACCCTTACCTTTACCCTTACCCTTACCCTTACCCTTACCCTTACCCTTGCTTTTACCCTTAAGCTTACCCTTACCCTTACCCTTACCCTTACCCTTACCCTTACCCTTGCTTTTACCCTTAAGCTTACCCTTACCCTTACCCTTACCCTTACCCTTACCCTTACCCTTACCCTTACCCTTACCCTCACCCTTGCTTTTACCCTTAAGCATACCCTTACCCTTACCCTTACCCTTACCCTTGCTTTTACCCTTAAGCTTACACTTACCCTTACCCTTACCCTTACCCTTACCCTTGCTTTTACCCTTAGGCTTACCCTTACCCTTACCCTTACCCTTACCCTTGCTTTTACCCTTAAGCTTACCCTTACCCTTACCCTTACCCTTACTCTTACCCTTACCCTTACCCTTACCCTTACCCTTGCTTTTACCCTTAGGCTTACCCTCACCTTTACCCTTACCCTTACCCTTACCCTTACCCTTACCCTTACCCTTACCCTTACCCTTACCCTTACCCTCACCCTTGCTTTTACCCTTAAGCATACCCTTACCCTTACCCTTACCCTTACCCTTGCTTTTACCCTTAAGCTTACCCTTACCCTTACCCTTACCCTTACCCTTACCCTTACCCTTGCTTTTACCCTTAAGCTTACCCTTACCCTTACCCTTACCCTTACCCTTACCCTTACCCTTGCTTTTACCCTTAGGCTTACCCTTACCTTTACCCTTACCCTTACCCTTACCCTTACCCTTACCCTTACCCTTACCCTTGCTTTTACCCTTAAGCTTACCCTTACCCTTACCCTTACCCTTACCCTTACCCTTACCCTTACCCTTGCTTTTACCCTTAAGCTTACCCTTACCCTTACCCTCACCCTTACCCTTACCCTTGCTTTTACCCTTAGGCTTACCCTTACCCTTACCCTTACCCTTACCCTTGCTTTTACCCTTAAGCTTACCCTTACCCTTACCCTTACTCTTACCCTTACCGTTACCCTTACCCTTACCCTTACCCTTACCCTTACCCTTACCCTTACCCTTACCCTTACCCTTACCCTTGCTTTTACCCTTAGGCTTACCCTTACCTTTACCCTTACCCTAACCCTTACCCTTACCCTTACCCTTACCCTTACCCTTGCTTTTACCCTTAAGCTTACCCTTACCCTTACCCTTACCCTCACCCTTACCCTTACCCTTACCCTAACCCTTGCTTTTACCCTTAAGCTTACCCTTACCCTTACCCTTACCCTTACCCTTACCCCTACCCTTACCCTTACCCTTACCCTTACCCTTACCCTTGCTTTTACCCTTAAGCTTACCCTTACCCTTACCCTTACCCTTACCCTTACCCTTACCCTTACCCTTACCCTCACCCTTACCCTTACCCTTATCCTTGCTTTTACCCTTAGGCTTACCCTTACCTTTACCCTTTCCCTTACCCTTACCCTTACCCTTACCCTTGCTTTTACCCTTAAGCTTACCCTTACCCTTACCCTTACCCTTACCCTTAAGCTTACCCTTACCCTTACCTTTACCCTTACCCTTACCCTTACCCTTACCCTTACCCTTACCCTTACCCTTACCCTTACCCTTGCTTTTACCCTTAAGCTTACCCTTACCCTTACCCTTACCCTTGCTTTTACCCTTAAGCTTACCCTTACCCTTACCCTTACCCTTACCCTTAAGCTTTCCCTTACCCTTACCCTTACCCTTACCCTTACCCTTACCCTTACCCTTACCCTTACCCTTACCCTTACCCTTACCCTTACCCTTACCCTTACCCTTGCTTTTACCCTTAAGCTTACCCTTACCCTTACCCTTACCCTTACCCTTAAGCTTACCCTTACCCTTACCCTTACCCTTACCCTCACCCTTACCCTTACCCTTGCTTTTACCCTTAAGCTTACCCTTACCCTTACCCTTACCCTTACCCTTAAGCTTACCCTTACCCTTACCCTTACCCTTACCCTTACCCTTACCCTTACCCTTGCTTTTACCCTTAAGCTTACCCTTACCCTTACCCTTACCCTTACCCTTAAGCTTACCCTTACCCTTACCCTTACCCTTACCCTTACCCTTACCCTTACCCTTACCCTTACCCTTACCCTTGCTTTTACCCTTTAGCTTACCCTTACCCTTACCCTTACCCTTACCCTTGCTTTTACCCTTAAGCTTACCCTTACCCTTACCCTTACCCTTACCCTTAAGCTTACCCTTACCCTTACCCTTACCCTTACCCTTACCCTTACCCTTACCCTTACCCTTACCCTTACCCTTACCCTTACCCTTACCCTTACCCTTGCTTTTACCCTTAAGCTTACCCTTACCCTTACCCTTAACCTTACCCTTACCCTTACCCTTACCCTTACCCTTACCCTTACCCTTGCTTTTACCCTTAGGCTTACCCTTACCTTTACCCTTACCCTTACCCTTACCCTTACCCTTACCCTTACCCTGACCTTTACCCTTACCCTTGCTTTTACCCTTAAGCTTACCCTTACCCTTACCCTTACCCTTACCCTTACCCTTACTCTTGCTTTTACCCTTAAGCTTACCCTTACCCTTACCCTTACCCTTACCCTTACCCTTGCTTTTACCCTTAGGCTTACCCTTACCCTTTCCCTTACCCTTACCCTTGCTTTTACCCTTAAGCTTACCCTTACCCTTACCCTTACCCTTACCCTTACCCTTACCCTTACCCTTACCCTTACCCTTACCCTTACCCTTACCCTTACCCTTACCCTTACCCTAACCCTTACCCTTACCCTTACCCTTACCCTTACCCTTGCTTTTACCCTTAGGCTTACCCTTACCTTTACCCTTACCCTTACCCTTACCCTTACCCTTACCCTTGCTTTTACCCTTAAGCTTACCCTTACCCTTACCCTTACCCTTACCCTTACCCTTACCCTTGCTTTTACCCTTAAGCTTACCCTTACCCTTACCCTTACCCTTACCCTTACCCTTACCCTTACCCTTACCCTTACCCTCACCCTTGCTTTTACCCTTAAGCTTACCCTTACCCTTACCCTTACCCTTACCCTTACCCTTACCCTTGCTTTTACCCTTAAGCTTACACTTACCCTTACCCTTACCCTTACATTACCCTTGCTTCTACCCTTAGGCTTACCCTTACCCTTACCCTTAACCTTACCCTTGCTTTTACCCTTAAGCTTACCCTTACCCTTACCCTTACCCTTACCCTTACCCTTACCCTTACCCTTACCCTTACCCTTACCCTTACCCTTACCCTTGCTTTTACCCTTAAGCTAACCCTTACCCTTACCCTTACCCTTACCCTTACCCTTAACCTTACCCTTACCCTTGCCCTTGCTTTTACCCTTAAGCTAACCCTTACCCTTACCCTTACCCTTACCCTTACCCTTAACCTTACCCTTACCCTTGCTTTTACCCTTAAGCTCACCCATACCCTTACCCTTACCCTTACCCTTACACTTACCCTTACCCTGACCCTTACCCTTGCTTTTACCCTTAAGCTTACCCTTACCCTTACCCTCACCCTTACCCTTAAGCTTACCCTTACCCTTACCCTTACCCTTACCCTTACCCTTACCCTTACCCTTGCTTATACCCTTAAGCTTACCCTTACCCTTACCCTTACCCTTACCCTTACCCTTGCTTTTACCCTTAAGCTTACCCTTACCCTTACCCTTACCCTTACCCTTAAGCTTACCCTTACCCTTACCCTTACCCTTACCCTTACCCTTACCCTTACCCTTGCTTTTACCCTTAAGCTTACCCTTACCCTTACCCTTACCCTTACCCTAACCCTTACCCTTAACCTTACCCTTACCCTTACCCTTACCCTTACCCTTGCTTTTACTCTTAGGCTTACCCTTACCTTCACCCTTACCCTTACCTTTACCCTTACCCTTACCCTTACCCTTACCCTTATCCTTGCTTTTACCCTTTAGCTTACCCTTACCCTTACCCTTACTCTTACCCTTACCCTTACCCTTACCCTTACCCTTACCCTTGCTTTTACCCTTAAGCTTACCCTTACCCTTACCCTTACCCTTACCCTTACCCTTACCCTTACCCTTACCCTTACCCTTACCCTTGCTTTTACCCTTTAGCTTACCCTTACCCTTACCCTTACTCTTACCCTTACCCTTACCCTTACCCTTACCCTTACCCTTGCTTTTACCCTTAAGCTTACCCTTACCCTTACCTTTACCCTTACCCTTACCCTTACCCTTACCCTTACCCTTACCCTTACCCTTACCCTTACCCTTACCCTTACCCTTGCTTTTACCCTTAGGCTTACCCTTACCTTTAGCCTTACCCTTACCCTTACCCTTACCCTTACCCTTACCCTTACCCTTGCTTTTACCCTTAAGCTTACCCTTACCCTTACCCTTACCCTTACCCTTACCCTTACCCTTACCCTTACCCTTGCTTTTACCCTTAAGCTTACCCTTACCCTTACCCTTACCCTTACACTTACCCTTGCTTTTACCCTTAGGCTTACCCTTACCCTTACCCTTACCCTCACCCTTAAGCTTACCCTTACCCTTACCCTTACCCTTACCCTTACCCTTACCCTTACCCTTACCCTTACCCTTACCCTTACCCTTGCTTTTACCCTTAAGCTTACCCTTACCCTTACCCTTACCCTTACCCTTACCCTTACCCTTACCCTTACCCTTACCCTTACCCTTGCTTTGACCCTTAGGCTTACCCTTACCTTTACCCTTACCCTTACCCTTACCCTTACCCTTACCCTTACCCTTACCCTTACCCTTACCCTTACCCTTACCCTTGCTTTTACCCTTAAGCTTACCCTTACCCTTACCCTTACCCTTACCCTTACCCTTACCCTTACCCTTGCTTTTACCCTTAAGCTTACCCTTACCCTTACCCTTACCCTTACCCTTACCCTTACCCTTGCTTTTACCCTTAGGCTTACCCTTACCCTTACCCTTACCCTTACCCTTGCTTTTACCCTTAAGCTTACCCTTACCCTTACCCTTACCCTTACCCTTACCCTCACCCTTACCCTTACCCTTACCCTTACCCTTACCCTTACCCTTACCCTTACCCTTACCCTTACCCTTACCCTCACCCTTACCCTTACCCTTACCCTTACCCTTACCCTTGCTTTTACCCTTAGGCTTAACCTTACCTTTACCCTTACCCTTACCCTTACCCTTACCCTTACCCTTAACCTTACCCTTACCCTTACCCTTACCCTTACCCTTACCCTTACCCTTACCCTTGCTTTTACCCTTAAGCTTACCCTTACCCTTACCCTTACCCTTACCCTTACCCTTGCTTTTACCCTTAAGCTTACCCTTACCCTTACCCTTACCCTTACCCTCACCCTTACCCTTACCCTTACCCTTACCCTTACCCTTGCTTATACCCTTAAGCTTACCCTTACCCTTACCCTTACCCTTACCCTTACCCTTACCCTTACCCTTACCCTTACCCTTACCCTTACCCTTACCCTTACCCTTACCCTTACCCTTACCCTTACCCTTACCCTTACCCTTACCCTTACCCTTACCCTTACCCTTACCCTTACCCTTACCCTTACCCTTACCCTTACCCTTACCCTTACCCTTACCCTCACCCTTGCTTTTACCCTTAGGCTTACCCTTACCTTTACCCTTACCCTTACCCTTACCCTTACCCTTACCCTTACCCTTGCTTTTACCCTTAAGCTTACCCTTACCCTTACCCTTACCATTACCCTTACCCTAACCCTTACCCTTGCTTTTACCCTTAAGCTTACCCTTACCCTTACCCTTACCCTTACCCTTACCCTTACCCTTACCCTTACCCTTACCCTTGCTTTTACCCTTAAGCTTACCCTTACCCTTACCCTTACCCTTACCCTTACCCTTACCCTTACCCTTATCCTTACCCTTGCTTTTACCCTTAAGCTTACCCTTACCCTTACCCTTACCCTTACCCTTACCCTTACCCTTGCTTTTACTCTTAGGCTTACCCTTACCTTTACCCTTACCCTTACCCTTACCCTTACCCTTACCCTCACCCTTACCCTTACCCTTGCTTTTACCCTTAAGCTTACCCTTACCCTTACCCTTACCCTTACCCTTACCCTTGCTTTTACCCTTTAGCTTACCCTTACCCTTACCCTTAACCTTACCCTTACCCTTGCTTTTACCCTTAGGCTTACCCTTACCCTTACCCTTACCCTTACCCTTGCTTTTACCCTTAAGCTTACCCTTACCCTTACCCTTACTCTTACCCTTACCCTTACCCTTACCCTTACCCTTACCCTTCCCTTACCCTTACCCTTACCCTTACCCTTGCTTTTACCCTTAGGCTTACCCTTACCTTTACCCTTACCCTAACCCTTACCCTTACCCTTACCCTTACCCTTACCCTTGCTTCTTCCCTTAAGCTTACCCTTACCCTTACCCTTACCCTTACCCTTACCCTTACCCTTACCCTTACCCTTACCCTTACCCTTACCCTTACCCTTACCCTTACCCTTACCCTTGCTTTTACCCTTAAGCTTACCCTTACCCTTACCCTTAACCTCACCCTTACCCTTACCCTGACCCTTACCCTTACCCTTACCCTTACCCTTGCTTTTACCCTTAAGCTTACCCTTACCCTTACCCTTACCCTTACCCTTACCCTTACCCTTACCCTTACCCTTACCCTTACCCTTACCCTTACCCTTACCCTTACCCTTGCTTTTACCCTTAGGCTTACCCTTACCTTTACCCTTACCCTTACCCTTACCCTTACCCTTACCCTTGCTTTTACCCTTAAGCTTACCCTTACCCTTACCCTTACCCTTAAGCTTACCCTTACCCTTACCCTTACCCTTACCCTTACCCTTACCCTTACCCTCACCCTTACCCTTACCCTTACCCTTGCTTTTACCCTTAAGCTTACCCTTACCCTTACCCTTACCCTTACCCTTACCCTTACCCTTGCTTTTACCCTTAAGCTTACCCTTACCCTTACCCTTACCTTTTAGCTTACCCTTACCCTTACCCTTACCCTTACCCTTACCCTTACCCTTACCCTTACCCTTACCCTTACCCTTACCCTTACCCTTACCCTTACCCTTACCCTTACCCTTACCCTTACCCTTACCACCCTTACCCTTAAGCTTACCCTTACCCTTACCCTTACCCTTACCCTTACCCTTAACCTTACCCTTGCTTTTACCCTTAAGCTTACCCTTACCCTTACCCTTACCCTTACCCTTAAGCTTACCCTTACCCTTACCCTTACCCTTACCCTTACCCTTGCTTTTACCCTTAAGCTTA